>CM043119.1:24690506-24745632 GCA_023701765.1 Hylyphantes graminicola
TTGTGTGTCTCTTATGACTGTCTCTTCTGGCGAGCGGTATAATGGACACTAAAAAACACTCTTCAATTCTAATGTTGTTATTTGTCTATGTGTTTGTGGCGTCCTTCTTTGTGTGTCTCTTATGACAGTCTCTTCTGGCGAGAGGTATAATGGACACTACACTCTTCAATTCTAATGTTGTTATTTGTCTATGTGTTTGTGGCGTCCTTCTTTGTGTGTCTCTTATGACTGTCTCTTCTGGCGAGCGGTATAATGGACACTACACTCTTCAATTCTAATGTTGTTATTTGTATATGTGTTTGTGGCGTCCTTCTTTGTGTGTCTCTTATGACTGTCTCTTCTGGCGAGCGGTATAATGGGCACTACACTCTTCAATTCTAGAGGGTGCAATCACTGTCATTTGTCAACTATTCGATTAATTATGTTTTTTTAGTTAGCAAGCAATGTATTCTTGAGTATCTGTCAATAAACAGCGGTGGATTAAAATTATTATTAGCAGAGAATAGACTTAATTTTTCCCTGTGGCAAGTTTTCCAAAAGTATTTGTACTGGAATTGAGCAGTTAGGGGTCGCCACCTGTGGAATTTTTTTTTTAGAAGCAACACACTATAAATCAACCATACAAATATTTGTTGTGTTGGTTTTGTCAGATTGTCGAAACTAATTATTTTGTAATTTATTCGACATCGAGTAATTTTTCATCCTAATGCTAAAACCTAAATTAAACGTACTATTAGTATAGTACTTACTGTTTAATAGTTGCAGGTACTAAAGCGTGATTCCTTTCTCAATATAACTATGAAGTTATTTTTAAAATAACTTAAGTCACTACTTAAGTCAAAATAGAGTGACGGGGTAAGTTTTCTAAAATTTTACGGGGGCATGCATTTCAATATTCTCATAGAAACAGAGACCTTTATAAAATGAGTAGCAGAAAAGCATCAAAGAGCTAAAATATTTCCCCTACATCGTGAATGATTTTACTAAAAAATGTAATGTTGAATTAGTTTAGTTTGAGTTATCGTTGCAAAAATTTTGAATTATCCTGTGTATTGTTGCATCAAAATTTGGATTTCATTTGATGGCTAAAAAAATGGAAGCAATCGTGGCAAACGCTTTATTTGTGAATTTTTCCATACTTCGGAGAATTTCAACCAACGACCTCCAAATCGCTGATCCTTCACATCATAATGATCTTTAATGAATTGTAATGATTTTATTTTAAGTTTTATTGTCTTTGTTAAATATTTTAAAGGACAATTGCAAAATTCGCTCCATGTACTTGTAGCAGACAAAATTACATAAGAAGGCAGACATCAAAAAATAATATTTGCATAATTGTTTAGAGTGTCCTTTGTTAATGCAGTAAAATATTTAGATATTGAGTAAAAAAAGTGGCTTACTAAATCATAGGATTCTAATAAAAAATATGTATAGATAGCGAAATCAGAAATTTTTTCATCTAATAAAAAATACTGCTGTAGGCCTTAATATAATGAATACGCAATTTCAAAGAAGAATGGCTACTTTTTTGTTATTTTTTAATTATTAATATAATTAATAGCGTAAAACCAAGAACAGCCTTAACGAGGTAAGCATATTTTTAAACTATCGTGCTTTATACTACGGACAATATACCTAAATTAAAAATTTTAATGCTTATATTGTTACACTAATCACTATATATGAAACTTGAGAAGTCTTTTTTCTACCAGTCTATTTTAATATAGATATTATAATATAATAGAAGCCTTATCATTCGTTATCAAATGCATGTACTTTTCAATGGATATATAGGTGAACCACAGTATGGCAAGCCAATGTGGATATCTAAAGTTATACAATAAGAATATATTAATGTGGTACCACTTACTAGTTTGTGACGATATTCTGAGATGGGCAGGGAAACTACTGTAACCACAGTAATGAATTGGACTATAATATTTCTCTGAAATAATCATAATTTTAGTATAACTTCTTACAGAATAATAAGGGCGTTAAACAATGGTTCCAATCATTAGTCTAGATACTACAGTATACCTGCCCACGGCAGTATTGTGGACTAACGTGCCGGAAAGTGCATCCTTCAACAAATATAGATAATAGTTGAATTTGCGAACGTCATTTGCACTTCTAGCATTTATATGGGGATGTAACCAGTAATATGGCAATCAATATCAACATAAGGTTAAATACACTTCCAATAAACACATAGTATACCACACTCATATGTTATATCGGACGTTTATAATAAGATGAAAACATTGGCGGTAGGGAAAATGTTGAATTAAAAGTTGAATTAGGTTGACAAAGGGTATTCTCCGATATGAGACCAACTTACACCAATTCACTATAATTTAAAAAAAAAAAACTATTTAACGATAAAATTGCTTTAAGTTGCCTCTTTTGTTTTCTTCCTTGAGTCTTTCCACAACAATTGATCTATCACTGTTATCTGACTATCGATTTTTTAATTGTCTTTCACAGTCTCTTAACACTGAATAACAAATCAGATTCATCCCAATAAAACTTGTGGTGGGATTGACATTGATGTGCGACGCACTACTTTCCTTTGTCCACGATCTCTGCATTCTATTGAATTACGGGGCACCAGAGGTTCTGTTTCGGCCAGATAAGCATCCGGTGGGACATAGATTTCAGAATTTTTTCGTCTACTTTGGTGGACTATTACGGACAATGAGGGGGTTCATTGTTGTCCTATTCTCTTATGTATTCGTCCTTTTTAAATTACATTATATAAATTTTTCTTTTAAAAGAAGTTTCTGGTTGATTTATAAAGTGGATATTAGATTAGTATGTATATAGTTTGGCTTGTAATTTGAATGAACGATTCTGATAATAATTGAAGAGTACAGTGGAAGAACCGCTTGATTTATTACGAGTCTTCCCGTAATTGTGTTTGCTTGGCGAACATTTTTGACAGAAAACTGGTTTCCTCTTTCTTCTTCGCTGGGTCCAAGCGTCGGAATCGAGCAATTGCTCGAATTTTGATAGGTAAAAACTGGTTTCCTTACAACAGTCTTGGCGATTACTCGCTATCAATACCAAATTGGCCTGCTGATGAAAGTTCTCTACGAAATCAAGCGGTTTCCCCCTGTACTCTTCAATTATTATCATATTGCTTTTTTTAATTTGAATTACTTGAAGCTATACATATAATTATAAACTGTTTCATTAAAACTATACAATGTTCTTATAAATATGTTTTTTAATTATTAATTTAACTTTGAGGTGTTGTTGATTAATTTATAATATTAGATAATCATACTTAACTCTCATACCCAACCGGCTTACAGATTCCTCACAGATCAGCGATATGATGCAGAATGCCATTCTACGATCTCTTATAGTCTCTTTTGATACAGTAATCATAGACGAATTCTTTTTCATAGACGATTAAGTCACAGTGTTATAGGTTTACACATGTGATTCCCTTTAGTATATGGTTATTATTGATAATGAATGCACTCGCCTCCATTTACAATATTCGTAGAATTCGTTTCAATGATTAAAAAAAAAAAAAAAACATTTGATGCATCACATAATTATTGTTATAAAACAAAAATAACACAGTTCGACAAAAAAAAGCAATTGTTTGTCCAGAAGCTACTTTGGAGATTTTTTGCTCCTTTGGAGGTCCAATAATAGAGAAATGACATTTTTAGCCCAAGTTTAATAGGGGTATGCATCAATGCATCAGAGATCAAAAAACTGATTTTTAACGTTTTTTCATAAAAAACGCATTTTTTTAAACTTTTCTTTGGCTACAAACAACCTGCAACTGGTTCTTACCTCAATATGGGTGTTAAATGAGTACCGATGGGAGATTTTGGAACTCAAAGACCGCTCCAAAACTGTCTAAATTAGCGATTTCTTGCCCAAAACGCCATTTTTTTATGTTATTTCATGTTTTTTCGTGTATGGAGCTATGATTACGTATCTGGATCTACTTTCGAGATAAATAAAATTAAATTATGAACACCGAATAAAATGATAACAGTTATATAGATACGTAACACATACATAGATACGTAATCATTGCTCCATTCGCGAAAAAACATGAAATAACATCCAAAAATTGCGTTTTGGGCCAGAAATCGCTAATTTAGACAGTTTTGGAGCTGTCTTAGAGTTCCAAAATGGCCCATCGGTACCAATTTAACACCCATATATATATAGAGGTAAGAACCAGTTGCAGGTTGTTTGTAGCCAAAAAAAAAACGTCAAAAAAGGAGTTTTTTATGAAAAAACGTTAAAAATCAGTTTTTTGTTCTCTGATGCATCCCCCTATTAAACTTAAGCTAAAAATGTCATTTCTCTATTATTGGACCTCCAAAGGAGCAAAAAATCGCCAAAGTAGCTTCGGGACAAACAATTGTTTTTTTTTTGTCGAACAGTGTAATCGGTCGAGTGTGTTAATTCCACGTTAAAAATAAATTGGTTTAAATAAAAAATACTAACTAAAATCGTGTATTTAATTTGAGAAAAACAAGAGAAGCACAATTTTATAATTTTAAAGTTTTAAATTTTATTAAATTAGGCAATTTCCCTATTTAAATATGTAATTAGAATCTTAAAATTTTTAGTTCTTCAGAACCACCGTGCGATTACGTTTTGAAGATTAATTGTAAAAAGTAAATATTGTAATTTTTAAATAAAAATTACTTCTGTTTCATTGCAAAAAATATTGTGTCAGTAAAAAAAAACAATATTTGCCCGCTTACTACTTAAGTATCCATAATATTTATGTAAAAATTAAAAAAAAAACAATATTGTTTTTTTATTTTTAAAAAAAGGACCAAAGCATTTAATTTTATTATCACTTGATTGTTGATAAAAAAACTAAATATTAAACCGTACTTTCAAATATTTATTCACCAAAAAATATCATCCAATTAAATTTTTTATTCAAAATCAAACATTTTTTTTTCCTAAATGCTATGTATTCTATTTGTTATGTTGTTACGTTCAAAATCCAAAAATCTGCAATTAAGCTTTTTTAAGTATACATAATTATATTTTAAACAAAAACATAATCTTTCTTAAAATAATACATTGGAATTAAAATTCTTTCAGTATGTCTGCTTTGATTGTAAACGTGTTTACTACTTTTTTAAAAATGAAAAAAAAAAAAAATTGGAAAATGCAGCTTAAATAAAAACTGAAATAAAAATATGTTTTCAATGCTGTAAATTTCCACTAAAAGGTTTTGTGAACGCTCAATTTTTGCAATAATCACGTCTTTTTTAAATAAACTCCTAGTCATTTGATAGATGTTAAAAACCATATTTTAGTTGCTGAGTATTTTATACAAACATACAAATGTCCCATTAGACCCCACATATGGAGGCTAATGGGACATGGCAAATATTGAATTATTAAAATTTCAAAATATGAACAAATAAAAAAACTTACTTGAAAATAAAGTTTAAAAGCATAAACCATTTACATAATCTATACATATTGACAATTTATTTGTTTAAACTTATTTTTCATTGAAAGATGACATTTTAAAGTTGAAACCTAAAATCGAAGATACTCCCAAAATTTTTGTTGAATCACTGGAAATTTTAGTTTTATAACTAAATCTTCTTAAATTTATCTCTGGCATCTCCTCTATTTCAGAGTGCGTGGATTTAAAGAGGCAGTCTTTATCTTCAAATAGCTTACCCAGAGTTCATCGCTTTCTATTTAAGAAATCAATCCAACGAAATAAAGAATAGTGTGCTTTCTAGCACCTTTTATCAACAGCAAATCATCAATATTCACAAGCTCATTTCAGATTTTATTAATAAAATTTCAGGTGCAAAAATATCACTAATACAGCTAGGGTCAAGTGGGGTAAGTGTGATTGGGGGTAAGTGTGATAAACAGCTCTTGTAACTTTGGAAATCATTCTAAAAATCTGAAAGTTTGCAATATGCAACATTAGACCATTTATAATTAAACTAAAAATAAATATTGACCTTATTTTTTGTTTAAAGAAAGTTTTGAGCTTTTGAATTTACGTGCATCTTTCTTCTTTTTATGTGGGTTTTCCTATGTGGGGTAAGTGTGATAAAACAGCAATGGATTTTGAAATGCAAATTTTGTACACTTAAAATTGGAATTCGAACATATAATTTTTTTCTACATATGTATGTTTCTTATAATAATTCACTGTCAATTTTAGGATTTGGAATTTACTTGAAGCAGAGAACGAATTTTCTTAATGAAAAATGCAGAAACCCTATCACACTTACCCCACTTGACTCTACTTAAAAAATCAAGCAACACGTTTTAAAATATATGTATTAAAGGGTGTTACCATAGGGTAAAAAACAAAATATTGAAAATAATATCCTTTGTACATTTAAGGGTATTAATATTCATATATAATTGTGAAAACAATTTACACGGTTTTGTATTAACTTTATAGCTAAAATATACAACTGTAAAATGTTTTAAAATTTAATTTGTACTTGTCCTTAATTAATATTAGTTAGAAATAATTATAAAAATTCATTATTTTTTAATACTTTTGAATACACACGATAAAACTAATTGACACACATAAACAAAAACATAAAAATGACGCATATATTTATTTTCTTTACTTTTCAGTTCCTATAAAATAAGTTTTTTTTTTCTGATCAAATAACAAGGTCAAACGAAGCATACTTTTCAAACATTTCTTTTATCTATAAGGTAATTAACGACTTTCACTTCCAGAATAAATGAAACGCTTCCGTTTTATTTATTTACTCCATGCTAATTAATTTAACTGGATCGCATTCTAGATAGCGCTGCAAGATTAACGAGCAGATAACGCTATCCAAGTAGGAATGCTGGCAATAAACAAAAACTGTCCAAAGAACTGCTTGTGCCGGAGTTTTTGATCCTACTAATTTAGTATATGCAGAAAGTTTTTTTTGTCTATGAAACTATGAGTTTTAAACACACAGGATCTGCTGATTCAATTAAACACAGTATTACACAAACGGCCTAACTATATTTTAATGGTTTTTTTTTATTTGGGACGTTTATTAATAGGGAATAGGATTTATTACTAGGGACATTTATTAAAAAACAAACTCCTGCTAAACTATAAAAATAAAGTTATGTAAAATTAGTTAAATATGAAATAAAAGTTTTTATTAGAACGAAATAACACTTACTGAATCACCAACATAATTATTTTAATGACTTTTTTTTAGATATTTGTTGTTAAGTTCTGTTGTATTTTGTTAATTTTCATCAATTTAAATGTTTAACATACTTTTATGCAGGCAATAAAATACTGTTTATCAAATAAAACCAAGTATTTTTCATTAAAACTTGCGAAAATAAATAATGCGAATTTCTCTATACAACTTCCTTAGGAGAAAATTAACAAATATTTTTTTCATAAATAGAACCTTTTCATTATTTGGGATAGATTATCTATTCTAAGAATTTATTCTTAGTTATTGGATGATACACATATATGTTTATATTTAAAAAAAAGTAAATATTTTAAACTTATTTCAAAAGCAATTAATAACGAACTTCAAATGCTGCTTTTCTTAACATAAGTACGAACAGTTTCCTAGAAAGTATTAAAAAACTAATGAAATTTTAATTTTTATAACTGTCAATACATTGTTAAAGTTTAGTTTATTTAAATTATTCATTAATTCTGGGAAACTAAGGCATAATGGACTAGAAAATATTTAATTTCATCAAAGCTTAAGGCAACTGTTCATATTTTTCTGATGAATTCTAAATTTTTTTTTTAAACTTACTGCGTAATATTAAATTACCTAAAATAATCAATATTAATGATTAAATGTGTTTTTTTTATTTTAACTAACTTGAAAAGTAGCTAGAAATTTATTTTATTACGGAAAAAAGTGAATATTAAGATAGGTATTACTTTTTTTTATTTATTAAAGAGATGGGAGGTATCGCATTATACGTACTTGAGTGACAGATTCGCTTCTTAGGTTAGCATTTAAAAATTTATATTTTCTTTATTCTTCACTTTTTTAAAACTTATTAGTAAGAAATAAAGCTTAAAAAGTGTATTAATAATCTGTCATACCTATAATATTCTTAGTTCAATTCAATATGAAACACAAGGCAATTCTGAAAAAAGTTGATTTTGAACATTAGTCCGTATGTCAGACTATCTGTTTTTTGTCATTTTATGTGTCTGAAATCATTCTACAACTCAAACTAGAATAGCTTTTTACTTGAAATTAGGTATAAAAGATTTTGGTACTTTTCAGGCGTCATAAAAAAGATTTGTCGAGAAAATATCACTTGCTCAAATTGATGATGCCGTAGCTTTTCTTTTGGCTTTAACCCTTTCAGTCCCAAAAATTTACTACACTTCAGAAACATCTGATATTCACAAAATAAGCTTATTTTAGATCAAATATACGAATTCCATAAGAAAAAACATTCATTAAAATTTTTTATATGGTTTTTGAAACAATGCCAAAAATTTTTAACTGCGGAAAACAACAAAATAAAAATATATATTACCTAAAAACACTTCGAGTTATATATTTTAAGGTATCTGACCATATTATTAAAAAAAAATTTAGTAATTATTTTAACCAAAATAGTTTAAATTGTGTTTTAAATATGTGGAACTGAAGTGAACTTATTAAAAATCAGGAGAAACGCTTGTTGACTATTTTTTAAGTAAAAAAAATAGTAGTTCTGACTTCTATTGAGATTAATGTAAAATATTGTCTGATAGAACAAAGTATGAAGAATCGAATGATGTGTGTTTGGATAACGGGACACAAAAATTTCGAAAAAAAATATTGAAAGTGATGATGCCAAATGGCATCACTGGGACTGAAAGGGTTAAAGATATTGCTGATACACAAAAAACGCTACGAACTTCAACGAGCTCTTCAACTCATCCGTAGCTCTTTCAATACCTTACGAATTTCGTAATATACCTCACAAAACTCGTTTGTGTTTTACATCATTAGTCTTAACCTTTTATCTTAATAATCCAAATTTATTTAAGATGGTTTTATGTTTTATGTGTAAAAAGATTTATTTTAAGTGGAAACAATTGTATCAACACAATTTCATCAAAAGTTATTAACTGATATGAAAGTCAAGGCATTTTGTGAGATTAATAACAAACTGTAAAATGAATGTTGCAAGGTTACTGTGGTGGTAGAAAGCGTTAGTTTTTACAAAGTAAGCTGAAACAAAAAGTTTTGTAAACTTACACTAAAAAAATAGTTTACAGACGACAAATCGGAGCACATTTCTAATTATGTAAGAAAATAAATCAAGCCTAAAATAACTAAGTTACCTTACCCAAGGCAACTGTTATAGGTAATGTAGTTCTCTTTAAAGAATTCCAATTTGTGGTTTGGTATATTTATATATATAATTCAGTGAATACAGAAAAGTACGTGCAAATAAAGTTTATTCATCTATATTGTGTTCAATATATTATTTTTACAAAACACCTTAATACAAATAATTTATTCGCCATATATTTTACACACATTTTATTTTGAAATGTCCAGCACTCCATTATTTACACAGTTGAAAAACTTAAATAGCAGTATTAACTTCAAAACAAGTTATATACATTTTTAACAACTTAAATTCTTAGAATTAAATTTTTATTCTTAGAATTAAATTTTTATCAAAAGTCATTTATACAAAACAAATTGTGGCCATTTAGTGTTAATGACACAAACACAAGTTCAATAAGTTACATACCGCTTAATTATGAACTTTAAATTAGCATCTCATTTTTTGTCATTCATTTTATAAGTAATTATTTTTAATTGGTCTCTAAGTGTGCGCCTCTTATTAATCAATAATATTTTTGAGCGGGATAATTCTGTAATTATATTTAGTAAGCTTAACGTCATTTAAGTACTGATGATTAATTTTCTTTTTAATTTTTGTCAAAAATACATGCTCGTATACATACTTATATGTTATACAAAATACGCTTTTCTTTGTATATGAAGGATTTTCCAAATAAAGAATTAGTTATTTTTTTTTCATTAATTTGGGTTTTGCATTATCAAGGTTCTTAATATATTATTTTTTAGAAAAATATGTTTCATTTTGGTTTTTCAGTTCTAGTTTAATTTTATATCATTATATTTTTTAAAGAAAAAACAACACAATAAACTTAAAGTAATAATCAATTTAACACAAATATAATTGCTATCTGGATACACTGTTCAAAAATATCGGAGTAAGATAGCATCGGGATTCCTACAACGTTTTACAGCTGCCACCAATGTTTGATTAACCACTTTTTGCGGTGCATCAAAATTTTGGCTTAACCACAAAGTAGCTAATTTCACTCTCCAAATTGCAGAGACAGCAAGAAAGTGCTTGAATTCCAGTTCAATCTTGTGAAGATTTTTTCTTACAGTGTACGCAATATTTATAAAAAAGTAAATTCGATAACATCATTTTTTTTTAATTTTAGGTAAATAAAAACACATATATCCTCAATTTTTCAAAGTTAAGTTTACCACAGTTTAACAAAACGCATTTTTTTCACCCGCTTATTTTCATAGCTTTCTAAAAAAAAAGAAATAACTAATGATTTATTAAATGAAGACACAGAACTTATTATAAAATGGAAAGAATAAAATTTCGTTGATTGTAATTTTAAAAAAAACCTTAATAATATGAAAAATCAACTTACAACACTCAAACATGCATCTGCACACATAAACAATTTGTACATAGGAGTATTTTCTTGTCCACTGTTCACTTTTTCAAGTCTATGATGGAACATACTCAGTACATAAAATGTCAGTTTTTTTATAACAATATAAATCGTTGCATTTGTTTGACAGATTTTTAACCAAATATGCAAACTTGCTATCCAATTTAGCTTGTCATTAGTTAAAATTTTGTCAAACCAACGCATATAAACATCCACTTCGTTAAGTTTGTCTTTCAAACGTCAAATCTTTGTTCCTTTCCGATTAAGCTCAGAGCTCATCCTTCGGCTACCACTGTGTAAAAACACCACATAATTTTCCCATATAGTTTCATTTGCATCATTGACAAAATGATGATTGGCATTTAGAGAAGAAAGTGTCTTTCTCTTTGGTAAGTTATTCAACCTAAACAAAGAAATTATTTTTAGTTCAACAATATTGATCATAATTAGAACTTAATGAATAATTAATTAAATAATAAATATTCTTAGAAAATTAGCAATCTTGATAAATGATGACGCATGATTTCATAATCTTTGAAGATGCATCAATAGAGTTACGTTATTTATTGGTGCTAAAAGTTTATTGTGTAAAACAATTATATGTTTCTGTAGGAACAAAAAAAAAAGAGTCCTTCTACTTTTTCTTTAATTTTCAGTTTGTGTTGTCACTATGTCGGTGATACTCTTAGGTGGTCTTTTTGGCGTCGGTGAGACGAGATTTTTTCGAGATGGTACAGATGTGCAACAATGCTTTCGTCTCGGTGGAGCCAAGGGAAGACATGTTGTATACTTTCAATTAATGACAGCACCCGCTCCAATGGTTTTGGAAGCTCAAGAGCGAATGAAGTTGATCTTCGTGTTTTGTGGTATTCCTTCGTGTCACACTTTTGATTAAAATAGAACAGAAGCTTAACAGTGCAGATCTAAAATTGAACTTATGATTCTAAAAAAAAAAAGACTGTATGTTTGTAAAGAACGATGTTTCTGGAAGTAATTAACAACCATTGGGTGCGTAACATTTTGAGAAATGTCTCTGAAATCTCAACCATTAAAATATCTTATAATTCTTAGTTCAATCTTTGTAATTTATTTATTTATTTATTTTTCAGAGAAAGCACGTTGCAAATAATTTTTAATCTTAAATATTAATGATACGTAAATTAATTAATTTAAGTCATGATGCATTTTGTAACCTATGCACAAGCCACTATTCATTATTTATTCAATACTATACGATCACAATAGAGAAGAAAACATAAATATTGCTAGTCAAAGTTAAGTATTATTCTGAAGAAGGCGAGCTTCTTGTGTTCCTGACAAAACATGTCATTTTCGCACAATAAACTATTTACGCCAACAATCAACGTTATTTTTCTTCATGTATCTACATAAAAAAATATGTATTATAAGTAATACACGCTTGATTAATAAAAAAAAACAATTGATCTTTTAGTTTTAATCAAGGTTATGATAATAGTTTGGTTTTCCATTACTTTAGAATCTCTTTCTATGACTCCAGTCTATAAAGAAATACATAAATTACCAATACATTGCACTTACAGATTCATTTGTCGTCATCCCATCAGACATCTGTTTGCCTCGCCCCTACCACAATCTGCTGTTTGGGTATCACAGAAGTCGGTGACGTAGCAGATCCCTCCTCTATAGTGGGCAGTGTGTGCATGGGCAGACAAACTCTGTTGCCCTCGTTACTGCCGCTGTCTTCCGCTGGTCTGTGAAATTGCAGGGCCACTGTCTCCATCGACTGGGGCGGCCATTCTGGAGTAGATTGGGGCCACGAGCCGCCTTTGCTGCTTGCCAACTATTATAAAATTAAGTAAATTAAACAAATTTTAATATTTATTTTGTTAAAATGACGATGTAGTTTATGATATAAACAGAAATGTTCCATGGACTTGGATAGTTATTCTGGAGTGGATTGGAGTTGCCTTTCATACTAGCAAATTGATGAAAAATCAAAGCTCAACATGATGGATAGTGTTTACTAATATTTTTAGTAAGTATGATGACCTATTTTATATTTTGAATACAAACCTCCATTGGCTGGGGTGGTCATTTTGAAATGGAAAGAGGCCACGATCAGCCTTTGCTACTTGCCAACTAATGAAAAATGATGAATTGAACAATATTTATTTAGTTTATTTGAAGATATATTGTATATTGTAAATAAAAACGTCTTCAAAGTTTGGGGAGGTCATTCGGGAGAGGATTGGAGTTACCTTTGATTCATGCTAATTGATAAAAAAAATCAAATGTTAGAATGTTAGACAGTGCTTGCTATTCTTTTTAGTTACCATGATGAAATATTTAATCATGTGAATAATAACCTCTCTAAAGACAGGGATGGTCGTTTTGTAGTGGACTGTGGCTATGATCCGCTTTTGCTATTTGCACAAACTAATGGAAAATCAAATAAATTGAACAGTTTTAACCATTTATTCAGTTTACGTATGGATGTAGTTTATTTTGTAAATAAGGACGTCTCCATAGACTGGGGTGGCCATTGTGGAGTGGGTTGAGACCACGAGCCTCGTTTGCTACTTGTCAACTAATGGGAATGATGGAAAATGCCGTCAATTTTAATAGATATATATCTAGAAATTAAGTGTCAATAATTCTATATTTAAGGTTTTCATTACAAACAGCAACATTCATTTAATATTTCTAGCAAAACTATGTCTAAATCCTTCACAATACCAAAGTTAGACTTAAATTAAATGCCAATATTCTTCAAATTCACATTGCATCGCTAATAGAAAAAGCATTAATTTGTATTTATTAACATTATTTTTCTTCTTAACATACCTTTTCTTCCTTATTTTTGCTAAACTTATACTAGAATATTTTTTAAGCTGCAGACAATGCCTTAAAAAAAACAACACTTAATAATTGTTATTTATAATAAAATTAATTTCCAAAAAAATTAATTCGGTTTCTTTGAAAAACAATCTATTTTTTATTAGAAAAAAGGTGGTGCACTCAACATATATTAATCTCTCTTGTGTTTCTTAGACAATTTGATGGTAAAAAGATGATTATTTTGTTTAATAAAACAATCAACCAAGATAGTTTACAGCGTTAAAACTGACCTTCATTTTTACTTGAGGTGACAGATATTCTTCTGTAGCATTTGGCGAAATTCGACTCCAGTGTACATTGTCTGTGGTGTAAGACTCAAAACCTGCCTCTTCTCCTGGTTTCATTTTTTCACTAAAAACCACCACATCTAGAAATAATAATTTTAGTGGATGAAACAAAACTAATAATTACTATAATCAAAAACATTGCCGTATGTCCAATATTATAGTTTACAAAAAAGTTAATATATGTTGTGCCATGGAATTGGATAGACATAGTAAGATTTATTACGAGGATTAATGTTCTTATCTTATTTAATCATTCATTTTCTTATCTTCTATAGCATACAGATAATCAAATGTCAATTCAGGATAACATGTATGATCTCTATTTTAACATTCACAGTAAACAAAACCTTTATTTTCAAATTTTTTAAAAACCTGTTGCTTGCTAAACCAAGCCCATTGAATTTCAGATTTTTTTTTTTAAACAAGAAAATACTATGCGTGTGTGTTAACACCTTAAAACAGTGTATATTTCAAAAATTTAAGTTTATAGTTAAGTTTTTAAATTTTATGGCACATGAAGTTTAATACTTTTCAGATGAATCATTAATCTGCGTGACAAATTACTAAATACCAGATTTTATTTCAAGTAACTGACCAACTTCAGATATTTAGTGCTTGTTAATAAGAAGAAAATAAAACGTGTAGTAAAGGGTTAAATTATTATTTAAATAGTAAAACAATTTTTTAAATAAGTGTTTGCCTATTTTTCACTGCAACCGTTAGGCATATACAACGTGCCGTTCAAATATATTATGATTCCATGTTTTCAGCTAGATTCTCATTTAAATCAAGTGTTTGATAACTTTAATTGAAAAATAGTATGTTTTATTGGGTTGATTTATTTACTTCAGCTTTCTGTTTAAAATACATATTTTTATTTAAATTTTCACACAATTGAATGAACCGTTAAACAAATAAGCAATACCATTGATTAAATCATAATATTTATTGTCAATAATACATAATTCTGTCATATTAAAAGGTTTTGTAGTTTTAAAATAAAAAGAAAAGTCTTAACGTTTAAAAGCAGCTTGAAAATAATCCCATAAATAAACAGTGAAAACAATGTACCCGGCGAATATAATTCTTGACGAAAGAAAGATTTATTTTAAAATTAATCAGATATATTTCTTTTTTTTTTTTAAGATACGCTTAATTTCAATTCAAGAAGTTAAATTCCAAATACAAATGTAAGTAAAGTAAAAATAAAATTAATTTAAAAGAAAGAATTAAATTTTAAGTCTCTCAAAGTTATAAATAATTACTTAATGTTTCCATTTTTAATGAAAAAGCTCCAGCAATTAAAAAAAAAATAACAAATAAAAAATTATTTTAAATATGAACTTAGGTTGCAAATAAAGTTACACAAAAAATATGAAACACTTTTGAGTCTTTTAAAACAAATGATCAACGTTTTTTTTATACATAACTATTCTTAAGCCGTGAATTTGAATGAAATACTGCAATTCAGAAGCACATTTTGAAGCAAAGAACTTTTTTACATTTTTATTTACAGACGACTATTAACTAGAATGGAAAATGAGCTCATAAATACCCATTAGTTGCTATGAAATATGTCAGTTGTAATTCATGACTTCTAATTACGCGAATATCTTTTATGTGCAGTTTTATTTCGCAGTTTCACGAGCTTTCTGGATTTTTTTCTATTTAAACGAAACGCTGCTTTAATAGAAAGGTAAAGTACTTTTGGCGAAAGAGCCGCGCATGGGAAAATAAAACTTTCAGTTGGAATTTTCGCTTTTTAAAAAGCATGTAGCACAATATTATAATTTAGCTTAGAATGTATGCGTTTGCTATAAAATGCCTTACTTTTGAAACGTGGGTGCATAACTAATGTTAATTGGTTAGGCAAGCTATTTTAATTAAGCATTTTGCCTGAAGAATTTCAATTAGATTTAATTTGTTTTATATATTTTATAAAGACTTTAACTTTAAAAAATGTGCTTTGTAATGTATCTTTGCAATATTTAACTTTAATTTATAACTTGATTTATGCTTTAAATTTTTAACACATGGCAATCACGTATTTGCGAAAGATTCAGTGATAAGAAATATTATAAGGGTATTTTTATGATATTCCACATTTTTAACAACTTTACGCCTTTTATTATTAAAATTAAAATTCTTTTATTTCTTTGGACTTATAATTGTGCAATTATATTTGTTGCAACGTACTGATAATTTTTATACTTTATTTCAGAAGGTAAAGAGGACATTGAGGTACAATCAAGACAAATGAGATTGCATGTAGGGAAAACACCATTTCTCACCGCTCAAGAAAAGTTTCTAAGACATTATTTTTGTTTTATAGTTAGGAATGACTTTTGAACCCAATAATTTGGCTTTCTACAAGGGTTACAGAAGAGTAAGTATGATATTTTCTATATAAAACCGAAATAAATGTTATTTCTTGTTCTACTTATCAACTTTTGTTCTCTTCATTAGATTCTTCTTACTTTCTCTTTAAACGGTTCCCTGAACAAGCACACAAGCTGGAATATATATGTACCATACCATATCATACCATACTTTCTCTTTACTTTTACTTATTAATTTTTTTATGAGACTGTTATAGAAAATGTATGTGTTTAAACAAATGTTCAGTAAAGCATGCCGATTTGTTAAGTTTAATTCTTTTCATGAAAGTTGCTTTCATTGTGATTGATTTACCGTATTATTAAATGTTTCTTTAGTGTATTTAAACAGGGTGGGGTCCCAGGTTTGCTGCACTTTTAAAGATTTCGTTCAATGGGGCTTCACTAAACGCTTCATAAGCATACATTGAATAATGAAGGTAATAAAATGGTGCATTAAATTATCTAGAAGCCTAAACCTCTTGCAAAAAACACGAAAACTATATAAATCATTTAATTTTCTTCAAAAATCAAAGCAAATTAAACCATTCAAATTGGGGTTTTTTCTCAGATATTTAGATTACCCCATTAGGATCTAATAAGGGCCAAGAGCAAAATTGTAAAAAATTATGATAAACTACAATATTCTCGCAGGCATCACTTGAAAATAAGAACTTGAAATTTCTACTCTGGCCCAACAAAATCTGGAGAAAAAATCTATATCGATATTTCCATTCTACTTACGCTTCAAGGTCCTTTCTCACCTGGTATGTTTTCTCTTATCTTTTCTTCGTCCCTTCCGGAACAATTACACCCCTCCGAGCAGTTATCCCCCGCCTTCTCCGAACTCGGCATCGACCTGCAATTGAATAATTACACATTTAAACTCTTTAACCTCCGAAGCAAACGCCCCGTAACCTAATCTCTACCCACTTAGGGGCCAATCTTTGGACAGGCAGCGAGGGCTCAAAACAACTTTTCCAATGGCTGCAAGGGGAATTAGCCGCAGTGTCACTCGATAGCGCTAAATGGATCCTATTTATCAATAAGACGACAGCTCGATATCGGTAACACGGAATTCGGAATGTCGAAAAAGTAGGGTTGTAGAAGATGTTTGCGTTGTAACGAGTCTTTGAATATGACTTGCTCTATGATATAATTACTTATTTTTAGCCTTTTCTTTTCTTTTTAATGAAGTTATGTAGATTTTCTTAAATTGAAATGTAGGTAATTACATAGCGGTTATTATCATTTGTCCAGAAACAGCCTTTAACCCCTTTGCTACGAAGGATTTTTGCTTCCTCGTAATATTAGATAGGAATAACATTATAGAATCTTTAGTTGTTCGGGCGTTTTGCGGCGTTTCAGTACGGAAAGGTCTAATATTTTATTTTAAAAACGTAGACGCAATTTTCCATTTACATTTCAAACTTTTTTAATGAATAACGCCGCGTTCTAATAATTATTCCTCCTATAAATAAATACTTGTAGTTTTTCAAAAGTTCACAAAATATATTAAATACTAAAACTGATAATTTTAAATGATTCCTGCAAAGTATTAGTTTCATTAACCATAACATAAAAAGTAAAGAATAAGAAAAAAAAATTCACGATAATCCAATTTTTTAAACGTAATACCTTATTAAAACAAAGCAACTTTATTCTATGAATATTTCTACAACTCCCATCTGTATAGCTAAAGCAACAGTAGCAAAATACAGATGTTCCAAAAGAAAAACTCCACTCTTCGTCAAAAGAGAGTTTTGACCTCTGCACAACTGGTCGCATAGGATAACGAGTGTCATCGATTCGTGTGGTTCTGTTACCGTTGGCCTAATTGTGATAATTAGAGAAATTGATTGGGAATGTCGTGTAGTTGAGGTTGTCACATGCCTGCTGGGATTTCAGTGGACTGCATGTCGTTAGGAGAGGAATAGTTGATTTTTATCTATTTGTAAGTACTAAGAGTGGTTTGGAATCGGATTTTTGTGTTGGAGAGCTATAGATTTGCAGTTTTATTTGTTTCTTTTTGAGCGTTAGATATTTTAATTGAGTACATTGGAATGGACTTATTTCGATACATTACGGTGGGTTAATGTTTTTTTTTTGTTTATTTGAGTTTTAAAATTATCAGTTTAGTTAGTTTAACACCGAAGTGCAAAAAGGAACAGAAGTGTTAGAGGGCGAGAGTGTAAATATCTAGTTAAAAAGTGTCTTTTACATAATAGTAGTAGACATTAGTGTTTAGAGAGATAAATGTTTATAACATTATTTAAAACTTAATAATTATAAAGGCAAATAAGTAGGTTTTTTTCCAACAGAAGCTGCGTCACTGATCTGCCACCACACACAATCCCGCCCATTCGTCAAAAAAGTACCGAAATCAGAATTTAGTTTCATATTAATCATTTAAACGTCAAAATTAAACATACCATTTTTCTTTAAAATTTAGTAATTGTTAGAACTTTCAAAATAAGTGAAAAATACGCAACAGCACACAACATTGAAGCAATGAATAAGTGCTCTTTAAAATATAGCTAAACACATTGATTTTTAAACACCATTTGACAAAAGACAGAAAAAACAAGCCTAATGGAATTATTAATATTAATACTTCCTTATTAATTACCTTCTTCTTCTTAATGTAAATGACAGATTGCGCCTACGTAAAATAAAAAGGATTGTGTCTCCTTCTTACAAATAGCATGAACCATTAAATATAATTTTGACATAAGTTTGAGGAGCTTCATTCGAAACTGATTATGTCACAAAATAAAATTCTACATTCATTAAACTCGAAAACTTCATTGATTTACTATTAATTAATTTTTCACTTTTAGTGAGTTGCAATAATCATTTAATTCCAGTAAAAAATCATACTTTAGTTCAAATTTTTTATATTTAATTGTTATTTTCTATATTTAAATTTGTATTAAACTGTGCAGTTTTTTAATAATTTAAGTATTTAGAAATATAAATTCTTTTTTTTAATGCACTGGATTTTATACGCATCACTTTAGTCTGTTGCATTTGCGTAAAAGATAAAATATTCTCTTGCATTTATTCTACTTCGATAAATGATTTAATTTCTTCAAATGATTGTAATTCACATTCATATATTTATTTTAAAATTTTTATTTTTTACATATCGCTCAAAATCCATTTAGGATAGTTATTTACAAATGCGTTACAGTCTTTTACATTAATATCAACTCCTACTACATTTTTTAAACATCAATTGACAAACTTCAATTTTATTTATAGCTTACGTCATAAATCATTCTTAAGCGTTTCAAATCCCATTTTATTCAATTTAAAACAGCTTTTATCTAGAAAGTTAAACGTTTCTGTGGCCACCATATGATTTTTTCTCACGTCTTTCTGGTTCCAAAACCATTAAACCACTATAGCTTTCTATATAAAGAAAACTTTCAAAATGCCCAACAGGAACCACACCGACAAATCGATGTTTTGATACAAAGTATTATCTGAAGTTAAAGCTGCTGAAAACTCCAAAATTGAAGTTATTTGTTATGAAAAAAGTCTAAATGACATTTTGTGTGTGTTCAAGATTTTTTTTTTTAATTTGGTATGAATATGTATATAAAATTTGAACAAATAAATAAATATTGGTTTATGTATCTACAACGAAAATATAAGATACAAATCTTTATAATATGGTATGACTTTGGTGTTTTAAATTAATTTTAATTTTCATTGTAAAAATTATGTATCTACGAATTAACAAACATGCATTAAATGACCATATTAACTCATTAATGCCTGGCGTCCCTTTTTAGGGACCCTTTTAAACAAATTTCGCAATTTTTAATGAATCAACTTTTCAATTAAAAAATTGCTCCGTTGTATTCAATAGTGTACATTTCAACTGACCCAAAGGCATTGATGCTGTTTAAGGCAACTTTTCCGGTAAAACTCTTAACATTTTAGTCTCATAACCTTAAAATAGCGCCACCTGAAAGGGTCTTAATGGGTTAACATAAATTTTATTTTAACACTCTTTGGTACGATAGTTATTTTCTACCAGCAAAGAGTTTGTTTTAGTATCTAAAAGTTGTTTTTTTGCTATAGCTTACTTTACCAGTACAATATTCACGGACGTTTGACATCTGTAGAAGTTGTTTCATTACGATAGCAAGTTGTGCACCGTAAAACAAACATCTAGTGGTAGTCCAAGAACAATGGCTCCAGTTATTTTCTCACGAATGAAATGTATAGGATCAGGTTCGGTATTTATTCACTTTTAGATGTATTAATACCATAGAGATCTTAATAAAAGTATTAGGGTGGAGGACACATGACCTATCTATGCTAACGATGGAACGAGCATGGGGGCCGCCATCTTAGAGTTCGGGACCAACTTTTTTAAGTGGAAAGAGCTTAGAAAAAAATAAATTTAACTCTAAAATATAAAAAATACCATAAAATTACAAGCTGCATTTTGGAATATTTTTAGTGACTTTAAAAGAACTTGAAGCGCTTTTCTAGCATTTTTATAATATTTATTTTGTAATTTTAGAATTAAATTTTATTTTTTGCCAAGCATTCTTTTTCTTTATGTGATGGCGACACTGGCAACTTGCAGCCATCGCCGTCACATTAAGAAGAAGAATACGCGAAAAATAAAATTTAACTCGAAAATTACAAATTAAATATAATAAAAATACTAGAAAAGCGTTTCAAGTTCTTTTAAAGTCACTAAAAATATTCCAAAATGCAGCTAGTATTTTTATGGTATTTTTTTAACATTTTAGAATTAAATTAATTTTTTTCTAAGCACTTTCCACTTTAAAAAGTTGGTCCCGAACTCTAAGATGGCTGCCCCCATGCTCGTCCCGTCGTTAGCATAGGTAGGTCACGTGACCTCCACTCTAATACTTTTATTAAGATCTCTATGATTAATGCCCACTATAGTGAAAAAAGGGCCAATTTACGGGTATCGGATGTAAAACGTAGGTAAACTATAAGTTGACTTAAGTCATTTTCTCACGGCTGCAATGTACGTGTGTTTTAGAAAATATCGTTAAAAGTTACTAATAAGAGACACTTTCCACCGGCCGAAACTTTTTCCAGACGCTTTAAACGTTCTTGTAAAGTTCAGACTCTGTTCCACGCATCTGGTGGCGTGATATGGCGCTACGTATTTTCTAACTAAACAAAAAAAATAACTACAATAAAATAACAAGCTTTCTAAGTTTTTTTTTTAATTTTTTAAAGGACTGTAATTGTTCTTTACTTTTATGGTGACTGAAATCAAACAGAGTCGATAAGCAATGGAAACGGAGAAGGATTATCATTTAGATTTAAATAAATTTTCGATTAGAAAATACGTAGCGCCATACCCGATGCGTGAAACCAAGTCTGAACTTTACAGGGACGTTTAAAGCATCTGGCAAAAGTTTCGGCCGACGGAAACTGTCTGGAAGATTGATTATTAACAGTTAACAATATTTTCTTAAACAAATGCAACAATCAGCCATGAGAAAATGACTTAAGTCAACTTATAATTTACCTACTTTTTGCACTCGATACCTGTAAACTGGCCGCCAATCCACTCCCCTAGCGAGTATGCATGCACTAAAAGAATGCGAAAACCGAGATTTATTTTATTTGTGAGACAATAACTTAGGTCTGGGGACCCTGGGCTTCTGCTGTATAAGGTTTATGACTTATTAGAAGTTGTTTCACTAGGGTAGACTGACCATAGTGAGTGAACAGGCCCCAGTGAATGAACATTTGGTAAATATAATTAAAAAATAAGGATTGAAAATCGTTCCACTATTTGGATTGGCAACACTGACTTCCTCCCATGTAGTAGGAAGCTATCTAACAATGGTTGGTTGTCCTGGCCGTTATATCCTGGTGTTCATTCACTGGCGAACGTGACGCCTTAAACGTTCTTTCACTGGTTAGTCTACCCTACAATAGCATATTTTGTGCCGTAAAACAAATGCATGGTGTTTGATATCCTTCGAACCTATTTTGTAGAAGTTGATGGATAACGATAGCGCAATACAAAAGTGAAATAAATGTGCATGGTTATTTGATTTACTATTATAGTGTATTTTAATTTATATTAAAATGGATATCATATGCTATTTGACAACATTCCACGATAGTCGCATACTGTAGTCAAATAGTGCATGCAATTGGCTTTGAAATTGCACGTAAGCCAACTAGGAATTGCGTTAGCATACCACACTAACACTAGTAAATCATTTGTACAGGACCATTAACTAGATCCATTAACTAAACGACCACAAAACGTTGTGGTTATGTTTTCAACATTCTGTCATTTATTGCGTTTTGTACTTATAATGACTCATCCGAAGCACCTTAGGGGAAGATAAAATAAAAATTACAAGAAAACGTTTACAATACTCTCACATAAATACCAGAGGTCCTTAAAGTATAAAATAGCCTATTCAATTTATTTTACTGCAATTTCTCTCAACACAAATCGAGAACCACATATCAGTTTGTCAGGCTAACTCTGCGGATGGATGACAGAAAAAGAAACTGGCCACTACATGCCGAAATTTAATTGCTTTTTAGAAGATAAGCGACAAACACTTCCTCAAAAAAGGAATTAAAGCTTCCTGCAGACAGGAAATCCATTAAATCAACGTCAAGCAGTCCCAAAAGATACATTTGGTATTGGTCTCGGAAGAAAAACAGCCAGAGCTTTCCGATGCTAAAGGTGCGGTGATAAATAATAGGGGGAAAATTTATAAGCCCTAATAATGTATCACTTTTATTTCACCAGATATGATATTTGTAGAAATGGTTACTTAAAGATTAGTTTTGTCTGTGCAGTTGTATTTATTTATGAAAAAATGGCTTAAGACGAAGTTAAGAATTATATATTTTATAATTTAAGACATTTTATTATAATGTTTACTTACTTTTCATTCCCCGATACTCCTGCTGTGTCTGCGAAAAAAATATAACCATTATATACAATACAATAGTTTCCAACATAAATATTACACATACAATCAAGTGCCTAGGGCATGTTACATAGAATGTCAAATATTTTTATTAGAAAAAGAACTTCCAAAGGGAAAAAAAGCTTATGTTTTATTATTTTTTGAGCACATACATTTTTTAAGCATTAAAATGAAAGTTTAAGAGAATAAAATGAAACCATAAAAATTTAATAAAGATTTTCGCCCTGTCGAAGCCGAACCGTCCTTGAGCCGAAATCATCGTAGGAATATTGAATTATATATAATCCTTTACAATTATTTAATATTTTATTAGAGATAACTTTCATGATAGACAAGAAGGTTATAGAAAATCTTTGTTGACTGATCGAAACATTAATTTTGTTTTTGTTTAAAAATCATGAATTTTTCCATTTGCTTAAAATTAAACTGTTGAACATTACAAAGATTGACATTGTTCAATTGCACTTGACATTATGTATTTCCTATCTATGTAAACATTTGAAAAACGTTACTACTCATGTTTCAAGTTTGATGACGCATTAAACAGTGATAAAATAAGATTAAAAAAATAATAATATCCACATTGCTTTTATCCACATATCCACATGCACATTATCGCCGAAAGATCATTTGAAACTCAAGAAAACCTTTCAATCAGCCTCTTTTGTGCTAAAAATTCATGATTATATTTTGAAAGAAGGACTGATGCTTTGCTACTTTTACATGACGTTAGATTTTGTCTCACAAAGCTTTCAAACATTCCATAAAAAAGTTAAAATATTAGGACAATTGATTTGTTTTAACTTCAAATCTTTAGATGATAAATATCATTTATAATAAATATAGCCATCACAGGCACATGTGTACATTTTTAAATTTATGTAAACTATTACATTGTTTATTTGCTACTTTTTTAACAAGTATCATTCAGAAATTAACATTATAAAGAAACAAAGTAATATCTTTATAATATTTGGCAAAAAAAATCAAATCAATGATCGTTAAAAAGTTACTTTCACGCACAAGTGAGACATATACTAAATAAGGTAATATGAGTAGGGGGAAATAGTTATTTGACCAAGTTACTATATCAATAATGCAGTACTGCGAATTAATGTAAGCATCTCTTCTGTGTTTTTTCTATTAGGATATGAATAACATTTTAGTTTTTGCTTCAAAAAAGATTTTAAGTGGTTAGTTTGCTTAATTTACAATCCAAGATCTAATTTTTTTAGTGGGATTTTAAAAGTTACTGTCTGGCAACTCGGCGAAAATAGCCCTTGTTAACTAGTGAATTCATTCAACTCGTTTGAAAAGGCCCATTTTTTTCCAATAATTGCATAAATATCTATTTTCCTACTTATTCAAGTGTGTTCAAAATAATTTCAAGCACAAATGCGAAAAAAGTAGTTTTCTTTACCTGTTTCCATCCTAAACTACACCCACTTTTTAAATTTTTGCTAGTGATAATAAAAAATTATGTATCAAATTTTTCGTAACATAAACTGTTTTAACCTTGAGAAAATAATTATCCAACTAGTCGAGTTCGAATATTGAGTTAAAAGTTAGTATTTTTATTGATATTATAAAATAACTACGTTAGACATTAAACGTTGTGATGGAAGTGCTGAAATATGCAATGATTATAAATTTTACTATATAAGTAATTTAAAGTCCAATCTAACACCTAAACTAATGTAAGTGATTCAGTTTATCACAAATTCAGTATTGTGATTAATTAAAATTACTTAAAAGTAATAAATATTTAATTAAAAATACTTAACATATTGAATAATTTAGGTGAGTAATAAAAAAACCTCACTAAAAGTGCAGGTCAATTACTATAATTGATGTATTTCAGCAGTTTCACATAAAATTATGAGGTTATCCTTAAACTATATACCAGTTAAATTTCGACTAATAACCGTAAAATTTATTGTATATAATATACAATATATTTTACGGTTAATATTCGTGAGTAGATTTTTCCAAGCGCAAATTCGTTTACAGCTTGGCTTTGTTTAGAAACTTAAACCTTTTGATGATAAGTGGATGTTCTAGCAACTCGGGTATCAAGGTTTTAATTTTATATTTTTAAATATATTTTCTGCGCCCATTGTGAACGATTGCCAAAAGGGAATCCTCATCTATGCGTACCAATAATTACTAAACTATCATTTATATAACTAACTAACCATCAGTATTTAACAATGGATCAGCTTGTCGTCCACCTTTGCTTCTCACTATATCTAGGTTAGAGGCAGTAGAAATGCCTTTATCATCATTAATCTTTTGCTTTAGATCTTGCGTTCATTTAATACCATTGAGAAATTTCTGAAATGCAATTTTTGAGTAGTTGATGTTTCTTTTTGAAATAAAGTCATCGTAACAAGCCTTTTTGACAATATTATTAAAAAAAGCTGATCGTATTAACGTTCCAACTGGCAATGACATATAAATTTATGTATTTTTACACTTTTTTATTTGATCTGTTTTGGGGCTGGGGAGCCCAGTGGGTTAAGCACTCGCTTAGCATGCGGAAGGTCCCAGGTTCGGGTCCGGGCATCGCCAAAATAGCTGCCGACCTATAAACGGCCCGTGCAGCCAAAAATGTCCGACGAATAATACCCCGTGTAAGGGAGTACACGTTAAATATCCTTCAAAGTCCTAACGCTGCGTACGATGTCGCCCTTAACGGTTGCGTTGGGTGCCTATTCAGGTGTGGCTCGTCACCTGACTGTGGTTCTAAAATACGACGCCCGTCGCCAATAGCCCTCGTATAGCTCTAGTGCGACGATAATTTAAACTAAACTAAAAATTTGATCTGTTTTAATACAAAATTAAATATGTACTGCTCTTTTGAATATAAATTACTTTTTAAAAAACCTGTAATAGACAAAGTTCTATGTAAAATAATTTTTTCAAAAAAAATGAAATGTTTATTGTAATAAAACATTTATTGTAATAAATAAGAACAATTAAACATTTATTTTTCCCCATAACGTAACCGATTTTACGGAAATGCCTTTTTTAGTCTTGAAGTTACGGCACTTTTAACTTTTTTTTCCATTTTCGCTCGACCAAAAAAATCCATCTCACAACTATAATACTTTACACTTCAAAATTTAATGTAAAAATATGTTACAGAGAATCAATGGTGAAGACAGCTGGCGACTTCTTTCAAAATTGAGGAGATACAGCTGTCAAAGAATAACGATCTATAAATAAACCTTAAGCAAGAAACAAGCTGTTTTCTTGCAATATTAAATGGGGGATCAATAACTAGTATAAAAAACAGCGAATTTTTAACATTGGAAGTTATTTCATAATATACCGCGAAACTACAAAATGTATTTTGACTGAATACTTAATAGAACTTCAATACATCAGTACTTATAATAAAAGTAATAAACATATAATAACATTTTGGACTAAATAAAATTTTTCGAGATAAAATATCTGTATTAATATTTGAAAAATTGAAATAGTATGCTTTTGAAAATATTAAATCAAAATAAGTTATTATAGTTAGTCTTTATAAGCACCAGTGCCTTTTTTGATGAAAATTTAGTAAATGATTGGCATCATAGATTGTCAAAACTTTAAAATAAACTAGATCCAAAAAGTATACCGCGAAAACTTTCAAAATTCCATAAGTCAGGACAAACTTTAAAATGGAATAATTCGAAAACAAAGACAAATTGATGCGGTTTGCACCAAACTGACAGAAAAGAAGCCGCGTTTTACGTGGCTACAAAATAATAAAAGTAATAATAATAACAATAATAATAATCGTAGAGAGAGTTCTGTTGGAGAACTACATATATGGTGGTGTTTTTATTTCATCAAAAGATAATTTACAAAAAAAAAACACGATTAGTTACAATTATTTACATTAAATATTCAATTTGATGTCCACCATTCAGAAGTACCGTTGCAAGTTGCGTTACAATTCCGTTAACAGCACTTCATAGCATTTCTTGGGTTATGGCAGGCACATTTAGCATCTTTCAGTGATAGTTATGATGGGTTATTTAGTCACGGGTTATTTTTTTATCCTTACTTTTTCGTAACCACACAAAATCCGGCTTCTTTTCAGTCCATTTAGAAAAAACCGCTAATTTTTTCTTTATTTGTTATCGAATTATTCAATTTTAAAGTCCTGACTTTTGGATCACCCTGTATTAAACACTAATATACTATGCTTACGCGTAACTAGTAATACCTAACAAAATGTAAAATTTAAAACAACAAAAAATTGTTTTTCAATTTCAACAACACGAGGAAGTGAATATCTAGTAATACATCTGGAACATTTGATTGTGCTTTTTTTTCTAAATTCTTTGATACTGTCTTTTATAAATAAAAAAAACTTCAGTTATTGCAAACATATTGACCATAATTGGCATAAATATTTATTTTTATTATATTAACAGAGTCGCCATTGCTTTGACACGTAGTGCGTTCATATATAAAAAAATCCAGAATAAAAAATTTAAAATGGTTCTATTTAGAATAAACTAAATACAAAATAAAACTAAAAACGCAAGTAAAATAAATTATAAATATCACAATGAAATTTTCAATTCCTTCCTGAATTCGAAATATTTAACTGGATAAGCAAAATATATTTTTCCAAAGAAAAAAAAATAAGAAAAATCCATTATAGTTCTGATCTTTTTTATAGTTTACGTTCTTTATTCTCTGCATTTATTTAAGTTAAAAACAATTTTATTGGTTTAAACTAATACTTTTAAGGAAATTCGTAAGCATGTAGTATGTTTATTTCATTTTACAAAATTGTATCAAAAGTGTGGAAAACAGGATTAAGATTGCTTTTTTGGAAACATTTTAAGGGTTTAAATTACATTCAAAATGAATAAAAAATGAAAGAAAGTAAAATGGAAAAAGACGAACATATGAAAATACAGAAAAATAATTTCTAAAAATTTATTTTTCTTCTAGTATGCAATTATTAATAAAAGTTTGAAGTAAATAAATTTCTTAATAAATACTAAAAATTATTAAATAACGTTAGGCTCACCAAATGTAAAATGAAACTAAAATTATTTCTTTTGATACTAATTTTGAATGTTTTTTTTAAATACTCATATTTCTTTAATTATCAAAAAAGATTAATCAAATATATAAACGATATTTTTATTATTAAATACTGTAGAGTCAAAAATAAAATGAATAGGTGTAAATGCATCAAATGCATTTAGCTTAAGTGAATGGTATTAGCTTTTAAAATAATGAGTAAAAAAGTATATTATTTTTAAAACATATTTAACGTAGATTAAATAAAATAAGTAAGATTTTGCATTATCATGGTTAAAAATAAAATAAAAAATTAATAAAAGATGTAAGATTGGAATCCTTTTAAATTAAAATGCAAATTAATTATTTAAAAGTTTATAAGTCACGACACCCTGTATATGTAGAAGGAACAAAGCTATTGTATTGTAGCTTATTGTTTTAAATAAATTAGTTTTTTATATAGAGTTAATCTTAAGATCAATTACAACGTTAAACAAAAAAAATAAGTTTTACTTTCCACTGTATTGGATTAATTACCCCAATTCTCTGGCGTACGATTATTTTTACTTTTGTCGATATCTATTTTTTTATTTCGAGTTTTCCTTTCACAATAAAACTGTCTAACGCAACGACTCAAATATAATAGATCGTTAATATAATTTAAAAAGAACCTTTGATAGTTGTCCCAAGATAAATCTCGCCAAATCATTAATTTAGCAAGAAAGGTTGCTACGTTTGGCATCTAATCGCTGCCATATGTATTTCTGGCAACAAAAAAAGCCTAAAATTTAATTTTTTTTTGCGGTATGCTCGGCAAATACGTTTTTGATGTACATGTTACATAGTAAAATAATTTCGTATGTCCTTATTTTAGTTGTAAAAGCGATAGCATATTTAGAATTATGGATCTGAATGCTGTCTAAACCACGTGACTTGGTATCGAATCACGTGACTCATGAATTTCACTTTCTGGGTTTGCCAATGTGTAGTCCATTATTTCGAAAGTCGCTGGTCCAACGATGAAAGCATTGAACCTGTACAAAGGGTCATTAATTTCTCAACCTTTGAATTGCGTTCTATACAGCTTGATTAGAGTTTTATTTTTGGTAGGATCTTCTTTTTATCCTCAGCGAAAGTGGTTTAATTTTTTTATTAAAAAACACCTTTTCGCTTTTTGCTGTGGTACGTTTTCAATCAGTGTTTAGTTGTCTTCTTTTTATTTGAGCTTTAAATCTGTTTTTTCTGTGAAGTAAAGGTAAAACTATTTTTTTTCTTCGACAATCAGCCGCTATATTCTCGAGTTACCTCATAGATTTCTCCTGGGAACATTTTCACATGAAATTTAAAAAAGAAACTGAGATAAGGATGTTTTTTAATGTACTGAGTAATGGGTAATTTGTTTTTTAAGTTGTTCTTAATGGGTTTTAAATTGTTTGCGAGTTTTGTTCACTTTTATTTTTAAATTGAAATTGAGTGGCTTTAATTATGTATAAAATTAGTCATGATAGGTTTGCATTTAGTAACAATAGATAAAAATGTTTTTTTTTTTAAATCAAATGATGCTATTTTAATTTCCCTTTCTATTCGTAATTTTTCTGTTTATTTACAAGCAGAAAATGTATTTTTTTACTTACATTTTAAAAGTTATATATTTCTAATTAAAGCCTTTTCAAATATTTTATTTATTTATTTTTTTCGTGTTATATATAACAGTAAGTTAAGTATATATATTTTTTTGTATTTCCTAGATGGTCGAAAAAAAAAAAAAAATAAAAAATTTTTTTTTTTTTTTCAGGTTTCCAATTTTTTTTGTGTAATAAAGAAAACAAAGTCATTAAAAATAATATAAAGAAAAAAATTTTAAATTTAATGATAAAATTTTTCTTTCTTTTTGAAGTAAAATTGGGTTTTTTGTTTTGTTTGGGTATGAGTTTTTTTCTTTTTTTTATTTTACTCACACAACACAATCGTATTCCAGTTCGTACAGTACAATTTACAGACTTCGTAACTAAACTACACTGTCGAAAAAAAAAATTGAGACCAAGATATATTATATTGGAGTATTATATGTCTAAAGTGTATATTATTTATTATATGACAAGTACAGTCTTTTTTTTTTTTAATAAATTTTTTTTCTCTCTATAGCTAGCTAATATAAATCTCATCTAATGATGCCTGCTTTTGGTGGAGACCAAAAAAATTATTTTAGTTTGAAGAAAAAAAAAAATATATTATACAAGACTGTGCCAACTGTATGAAGGTTATAGTTGGGAAACTCGTCTTCCTCTAATTATGGCAATATAAGACTGTTATTTAGACCTAGGGGCCATTACTTTTATTGACAATATTCACACAATTAAATTTAAAGTTATCAAAACAAGAACATGAATGGGCCGGATCCTAGATAATAATTATACTATGTAGAATGTGAGATTTGTAACTCTACACCCATCATATACATATTGCAACTTTTATTTAGATTTTTTAAAAATAATAAGTTCCATTGGCAATTTGTTAAAGCTTTCAATAGATAATAGCTGTCAAAAACATAGCTGAAGTATAAATACAAGTTTATGAATGCAAATTTAAGGCACTTTTAACGATTTCAGGAATATAAATAATTCCAAGGTGAGGTAAAATCAAAATTTAAAAAGTACCGTTTTTATACAGATTGAAAAAAAATCTTATTATGTTTATAATACTTTGGCACGAAAAAGTCTTACCTTTTCTTTTTGTTCTTATAATGTGAATTTTTATGACAATGGCTATCATGAAAATTACTAAAAGCAGGCCACCAACAACTCCACATAGAATAAGAAGCATTGGATTCAAAGCAAAATGCCATGGATCATCTGAGAAAAAAAAGAAAGACAAATAATAAGTTATAAGATATTTTATTTCTGAAATAACATCAATTGGTTTAATTCCTTTTATTACAATTTATATTGATAGCTTATATCGTCACTACATTTTACCTTTTTCTTCTGTATTCTACTGCTATAAGCTGCGTAGATGGAGTAAAAGCTATACTTATATTTTTCTTACAATTTTACAATCAAATTTATAAAGGTATAAACTGTAAAATGCGCGAATGATAGTTTTATTTTGTTACAAATTATCAATCAATATCCCTTTCCCTTCTTGTTCAGGAAGGGTAGACTGACCAGTTAGTGGGCAGGCCCCTGTGAATGAACATTTGGAAAATATAATTAAAAAATAAGGATTGAAAATCATTCAACTGGATGGATTGGCAACACTGACTTCATCCCATCTAGTAGGAAGCTATCTGGCATATGGTTGGTTGACCTGATCATTATGCCCTGGTGTTTATTCACTGGCGAACGCAGCGCCTTAAACGTTCATTCACTGGTCAGTCTACCCTAAATCACACATACAAAAACGTAGGATGCCTTGACAGATAAAATTTAAGCTTTTCACCTTAAGTAATAAAAAAAAATATTAAAATAACACAAAAACGTATTTCTAAAACTTATAAAAAAAGTAACTTCGACGTTTAAATTGTGCTAAAGCTATTGTGACCCACCTTGCCTAGTCTGACTCTCAGGCGATGCCGGTGTCGACACCTGAATCACAATAGGCCTGCTTCTGCCTTTCGCATTACTGGCGAATATTGTGACAGTGTAAGTGGATCCAGCGAAGAGTCCCCTCGCTGTGAATTCAGCCGTCTGGGCTGAAACATTCTGCTGGAGCACATTGCTGGCCTGGTCGCGTATCTCCATGAAAAAGTGCTGGCTGAGACCGCCATCCTTGCCTTCGACGCACCCGATTCGGAACGAAGATTCGGTCTCTTCTGACAAGCTGCAGTTGTGGACTGGGTGAGGAGGTTCTGAGAAAAAATTAATAAAACAATTATTTTAAAACCCCTTGAGGGATACATATATCGTATATTCCCATTAAATGACTTTCAGGTTTTTCGCCAACAAACAATTTTTACAATTGTATAAATTACATAACTTTATTAAGGTTTACATATTGAAGTAAGGAATGTCATTTATCTGTTACAGAAATATGAATTTTAAATATTTGACACTCTAATGCATACTGTTGCTATATGGAAACAAGTAACACAATCCACTTTATTCTATTAAAGTAGAGCTCTTTTTCGACAAATCTGTGCTATTTCGTCTATTACATTTCATTTTAAAATGTTAGTTACTAATAACTCCCTCATGGATAACAGTAGTAAACGTGTATTTAAGATTAAAGAGTGAAGTTGTTAACTGTTTTGAAATAACTTCGTTGGCAGCATTCAAAGTATAATAATATTATTACTAAATACAAATAAATTGTTTTGAAAAAATAATTATAGTTCAAAAGGGTTATTTTAAGGGTTAGATGTTTTCTCTAATCATTCTTATCAAAATAGGAATTTCGTAGTTGGTTTTTGCCATATAGCAAAAATTTTAAAAATTGAAATTATTTATATTCCAATGCAGTTAATTTTTTTTTCAGTATTTTTCTCATTATGTACGAGTATTAAAAACACAAATATATTTTTTCAAGAAGAAAAAAATCATACATTACAAGGTTAAGCACATTTAGTTTCCAACTAAAATTCATATTTTATTATCGTGTAGTAAATAAAATTAAGTTAAATTGCTTATTCTTTACATATATATTCATCCATATAATAATATATGTTCATTCTTAGTTTTTTTTTAGGGTTTGGGTTTGAATTATACAAGATATAATATATAATATACTATGCACACTAAAGCTACACGAGGGCTATTGGCGACGGGCGTAGTATTTTAGAAGCACAGTGAAGTAGTGACGAGCAGACACCTGAGTGGGCACCCAAGGCAACCCTTAAGGGCGACATCGTATGCCGCGTTAAGACTTTGAATCTTATTTAACGTGCGCCGCTCCACACAGGGTATTATTTGTCGGGAATGTTTAGCTGCGTGGGTCTTTTATAGGTCGGTAGTAATTTTATCGATGCCCGGACCCAAACCTGGGACCGTCCTCATGCTAGGCGAATGCCCAACCGACTGGGCCTCACAGTCCCTTCACTCCTTGGTTCAGTCCTTTAGAGCTAATGCAATTACCAATTAACTTGGAATCTAATCAATATACGAAATTTATTTTGTGTCATGTAAGCATTTTTAACCTGGTATGAGAATTATCATAAAAGAAAAATAAAACATATTTGAAAGGAAAACATTATGTTATGTATTAGTTTAAAATTGCAAATAAAATTAGACATTATTGGTAATTTGTAAATCACTGTAAAACATATTTTTTACCGAAACTTTCGTAGGAATTGTCAAGGAAACTCTAGAAAATAAAACAATTTCCAAAGAAAAACAATTATATTTTTAATCCAAAGATATAGCGGAATTATTTGGGACACCTTTATTTATAAATTGAAAACTGATCTTCGAACCTTCGAAAATAGATACGTGGAAATGACCAAACAATACTTATACTTTTATCCTTTTAAGTATTAAACAATATCCGAGGATTTATGAATATAACAAATCTATTTGTTCAGATATCATTTTTAAAAAAAAAAAATATTTACTTTACAAAAAAGTTATTCTCTGAAATCTAAACAAACTTCTTTGACAACTACCAAATACAAACTACCTGGCAAAATGAAATAGTGGTAATGCATGAATAATCGTAAATTTCGTATTCATTGTTTGCATTTTTTTGCATGTAAAACGCACGTTAAAAAAGGAAAATGTCCCCTCAAGCTCTGATGTACACATTTCACGAGACGCAAAAAAAAGGACTTATCCCCTATCAGGAAGAAGATTTATTCGAAAAATCTTTTAAAATTCCTTGTTTATTCTGTTATTTTTTTATGAAAAGGTATCTGATCTGTCAGTGGTATCCAAATAATTGTAATGGTTGTTTAAGTGTTTTACTGTTGTAGATAACATTATTATTTTTCTTAAAAATTGAATATAGTAATTTTAGTTACTTTTTTACTATAGAAACTATAGTTTTTTACAGAGTTTCTTTTTCACCAAATGAATTTTTTTTTGAATTTCAGACTTTTTATGTGTGTGTGTGCGTACCCCCTATTATACTCAATATTTATTCATATTTTTGGAGCACTTTCAATTTTCTAAGCATCAAAATGGCAGCAAAACCTCTAAGAAATATTTTTTAAATATATATGAATCAATGGAGTGTTGAGTAATTACATTTAAAATTCGTTAATCAGATGGCAATGTGCAATTTAAGGAGCAAAACCTATTTTAGTATTTATTAAAAAATTAAAATAATCTTAATTTATTTAAGTGTATGGTGTTGATGAAAAATATTTCTAGTTACTTGACTAATTACTTGTAAATAAAGCAACGTAAAACAATTTTAGTTTTTATGATAGCACATGTCGTTGAAATATGATCTATAGTACTTAAGCATAATTTGTAACTAACTAGTTTTTAAAATAAATTCTATTAAAATAATAATGTAATTTATTTCTTAAAAATTATAATTAAAAAACTGATTTTCAGCCACTCTAGGTAATTTCGGAAATAATCCACAATAGTGTTCTAATTTATTAAAACTTCTGAAACAAAAAATTGAAAAGAAATTTATTAATGCAAATTTTGTTTATTACTTGGGATTATGTATTATATTTGTTATATTACATCTTTTCACAATTATTCAGAAGCTTCTATTTCAAATCAAAAGACACCTGAACAAATAAATATTATTAAGCAATTCCAAGCGAGGCTTACTCTACATTTGACGATTTAACAAATATCGCTTGCATCGTTAAGAATTATTTTCCATTTATTAAAAAAAACTTTGTGTATTAGTTCAAGCCTGAACATATAGTATATTTACCATTAAGTAAAAAAAAAAATTTCAATTTAATAGTTTACTAAAAAATTAAAAATGTCCTGGTGGGACATGCACTAGATGAAAGGAAGTCGACTTTTGTTTACCATCATAAACTCTAATTTCTTCTTCATAGTGCAGTAAATCAACATTCTACCAGTGTTTATTTTAAGTATAAGGTTTAAAGCTAAATAATGCAATTGCAAAAAAGCGTTAAAGTATCATATTAAATAATTTATTAAACTTTTTGTGCGTGTCTACATTCAAATTGTGACTAACACAACATTATGTGAGTTTTATTACAGATATGAAAACTTTAATAATAAGAACATAACTTAAGTAACAAACTTTGAAACTGATATGTTAAAACTTGTATACATGGTAAAATCATTGTAAGAAAAAGTTACACAACGTCCTCTTTAGTTGGTTGCTGGTAATTTTTTTTTTCAATAGCAATGTCTTAAAAATCTTCCTTCTCATGCCACGTAAAAAGACTTACCTACCATTGCAGATGTTTAAGTTTTATTGAATAAGAATCTTTACTTAGGATATGCCTCACAAAATGTTTAATGATAATTTTTCCTGCAAAAGGAACTAAATTTCCTAATACAGCATCAAATTCATTTCCAGAATTTTGTTTAGAGTTATTTACTTTAATAACATTTCCATTGGTTTAATCAGCCATGTAGTATTTTTGGTGATTTAAAAAAGCATTGGCAATTTTAAGTTGGCATTTGTTGAATTTTATATAGCAAAGCAATTTTTGAGTGTCAGGAATCGGAAATTTTATTTTCCTTTTTGATAAGCAAATATTTAATCTACCTATCTCGCCCTTTAGACAGATGTCAAAATGCATAAAAGTGGTATGTTTGAGCAGATTTCTTAAGCAAAATGAAAAAATCTTTACCAGAATGTAGGTAAATTCTGGAAAGTGTGGCTTCTTTGATACCCTCCCCACTATATCACCAAGTCCTACCTCTTTACACCAAGCCTCATAAAATAGTAAATACGGGCCCATAAGTACGGTATCGTCAACAATGTTGTCAAACTAACTAACATGAGAATCCACTGGAATCCGTTGGCGAGATTCCATTTTCCATTGATTAGCATAAATCCATGATTCCGCCATAATGATTTCGCGCATTGTCATGAAGCAGACATCAATACATTTGTTCTGTCACACTGATAGGTCCCACCCGGAAAAACCATTTGAATTAGGGGGAACAGAATGACTAAACTAATTTGGATACTTTTTTCCCCTAGCTATCAGGGCAGTCGTTAGCGAGTTTAATAAACAAATGTATTTCGGAGACTGGTAACACAGCGATAATGAGTTTGGTCCTAATGATGTTTTAAATACTGATGTGCTTATTTGAAATGACTTTTTTCTTTTTAAGGAAATTATTCTCCGGGATGGTTATTTGGGCTGGAAATATGTCAGGATGCATTAGGTAAGGGGAGAGTTATGAGTTCATAATTGAAGAGGAGTTATTTATACCGATGATAAGGAGTTAATGATGGTTGTTGTTCACATTTGGAAGCCGCTATTGGGGATAGGTTTTTGTTGTATTTCGACTTCAAATTCAATTAGTTTAATTATGTGAGTTCTCTGTTATAGTCGAGTGATTCATTAAAATTACATTATCGACACAAATATTAAATCAATATATATGTTATTTAAAGTATTATAAAAATATATAAAGCTTTACTGTTTATTATCGGCGAGATATACAGATCTAGATTGTAGAGCCTAGATAAAATGTTGCATAACATAGTGAATTTAATATAAGTCTCTTTTATTCATTTCAGTAATAATATAAACTTATATTTTTTTAATTGATTATAACCGTCTGGGAAAAACATTAAATAAAAAATCAATGAATACATTATTTAAAGCATTATAAAAATATATAAAGCTTTACTGCTTATTATCGGAGAGATATACTGATCCAATCCGTGCAGATATACATAGATAGTAGAGTCTAGATATAATGTTGCATAACATATTGAATTATATACGTCTACTTTATTCATTTGAGTAATAATATAAACTTATTTTTAATTGATTATAACCATCTGGGATAAACATTAAGAGTTTTTTTAAAGGTGCTAATAATGGTTGTTGTTCGCATTTGGAAGCCGCTATTGGGGATTGGTTTTTGTTGTATTTCGACTCCAAATTCAATGGGTATAATTATGTGAGTTCTGTTATAGTCGAGTGATTCATTTAAATTACATTATCGACACAAATATTAAATCAATAAATATGTTATTTAAAATTTTATAAAAATATATAAATCTTTACTGTTTATTATATGAGAGATACGCATATCTATTAGATTGAAGAGTCTAGATATAATTTTGCATGGCTTATTGAATTTTATTTCAGTCTCTATTATTCATTTGAGTTATGTTATAAACTTATTTTTTTAATTGATTATAACCATTTGGGAAAAGAATTCAGAACTTTAAAAAAATTAACAAATTTCACTTTTTTCTAACATAAAAACACATAGATAAATGCATTCCCGTGCTAAAAGCGAAACTTTTCTGGCTTAATAAACACATAAAAAAGCGTTCAATCAAATGTAATACTGTTTTTTACGCTATTAAAGCAACGTTTTTATATCTCATATTTTTGTTACATAAACGAGCCAAAGGAATGTAGAGAAATTACCTGTCATAACATTGAGCAGTCGAATTAGCAATAACGATAATGGAACAAAAATAAATGTAATATGTTTACTCACGCGATCTATTATCATTAAGTACATAAATTTGACATTAACAGCCAACACGTAACATAAATATTTTAGAAGTAGAAAGTATAACCATGCTATATTTTACATATTCTGACAGAACAATAGCATACATCATTCAAAATCCACCTATTAATTTATAATATCCATGGTGAAATGGGAGGTAAAAGTGCTTTAAAACCCATTACATATTTAGGGCGGAAACTTTTAAAACAAACCTTATATAAGGTTATTAAACAGTATTATTATTTTCGAAATGGGTTTAAATAAAAATTAAGCATTCAAAAGTGGCCATGTTTTTACGAAATTAACATGAAAATATTTTAAATAACGGCAGTTTTATCATTTATAACATTTAAAGCAATTATCCTTCCCAGTTTTGACAAAGATTGAATGGTATACAAAAATATTTTTGAAAACAGATGAGTGATTGTATTTCTGATAAACAGTAAACGGTTTTGCAATAACGAAATTTTTAGTATAATTAAAGAAGTGGTTTTAATATTCGCATAATGTTTTTATTGTGTTTCAATGCTAGAGGAAAGTTTGGATATGGAAAGAAAAGATCGAATGGATATGGAAGAAAAGATAGAACTTTAGCTTTAGATTTTTTTCATATATAAATAATAGGTTTGACCAAGCAACTATTTTGTTCCTTCACTTCTTTGAACCTTCATTCAAAATTAAAACTCCCTTAAACGCATAATCCCACCTTTTACTCCGAAATTTATTTAATCTATAATAATAAAAATAAAGTTTTGTATGTATGTATATATATGTGTGTGTGTGTGTGTCTTATAGATTCAAAAACTAGACATTTGTTTGACTCGTAACTTGGCACAAATGCGTATTTTATACTTAAGTTACGAATAGGGAACTTTCAGAGCTCAAAATGTTCTATTTTTAGAGAAAATTCGAATTTCCTGAAAAAACTACACCACTTTGGCTCAAATCCGATAATTTTTTTAATTTCCTGATGCCATCTGTTGAAAAAAATTAAATAAAACTTTCACGAAAATAAATAAAATTGAAAATGTTTATTATATTCTGGTTGCCACAGAAACTAAATACATTATTTGAAAATAATTGACATGTTTCAAGTGACGTAATTCCATACAGTTTCCATTCCAGGATTTATTGTGGTTTTAGTTGATGTTTTCTTCATTGATGGTTCTGTTGATTGCAAATATGCATATTTAAGCAATAAATGTATAGTTAATGTGATTGTTAACAAAGGCCATCGCATTAGAGCTGCATATAAGGGTTTTATGTCTTTATTTTTTGCCAAATATGTTGCCAATCTCGCCAAATATGTTGCCAATCGCGAGTTTTAATTATTAATTAAAACTCGCCAATTGGGCAAAATGTTTGTTAAGCTATTACTGAACTATGATGGGCCATAGCACTAGACCGGCAGATAACGATATTATGTCTTTATTTTTTTCGCCAAATACGTTGCCAATATTGCCAAGTGGGCAAAATGTTGGTTAATCTATTACTGAACTGTGATGGTTAATTCAGGCCATCGCACTACAGCTGCATATCAGGGTTTATTTTTTATTTTTTCGCCAAATATGATGTCAATCTCGCCAAATTATTTTTTTAAAAAACCCGCCAAATGGGCAAAATGTTTTTTAAAAATAATTTATAAACTGGTTGGTTATGCTAAGATCATTGTGTTAGAGCTGTGTAATGGGTGTGTTTGTAGCTATATCTATTTTCTCGCCAAATTATTTCCCAAAACATGCCAAAAGAGTTAAAAGGTTTTATGTATTTATGAGGGAATTGTGATGACATTTATGAGTGCATTTTACACCGTATTTTTTATTTTTGGAATTATAAAGCAATTAACGGGATTTCATACTTGATAACAAGGGGGAAGAATTAATTAAGTTTATGATCTTATAACAGGTTATATGGCACACATACTTGGATCGATTTGGTATTTTTTTAATCCGTGCGAAGTACGGGTATAAATTTGCTAGTTCACAATAAAATGAAAAAAAGAAATATGAAAAATTTAAAGAAAAGGTTATTTTTTATTTTGATTTCTATAGAGGAAGTCGATACTTTCACCAAACACGTTGTCGATACGATCAACAAATGTGAGTATTTCGGTATGGAATACGAGGCTCTTGTATTAACAAATAATAGTACCATATACATTATGGCTTTTAACTGGACACCTAGTTGCCGGACCTTTGCTGTAGAATTCAACTTGTTTTTCTAACAAGGTAGTGTTAAATAAAAATGATGATTAGTGTGATGATTTAAAAAATACCCTATAAATGCCCCTATACCCTATAAAAATACCCTATGAATTAAAAATACCCTAAAAATCACCCTAAATACTACGTTCGAAAACTTCTACACCAAATATGTAATTTCTAGATCCCCTACAATCCTTCAAAGCAAACTCCATTAATTTACAATAACCAAGTATCGAAACACGACGTCAAAATTGATTAATGATCCAATTACCTGCAGGAATGACAAGGAACACACAGGGGACCCTTTGCTGCCCAACACTGTTTCGTCCCCAGCACTGCAGCGTCCCGAAATCACTATCCGACCTAGGGATGTAGTTCACCAGGCTCTTTGTACCAGACGAGTACGTCGGTACTAGTTCTATAGTTCCAGACGAGCTGTTGAACTCCCATCTAAAGTCCACGTCGTCCGGATCTGCCTCCACTTCGCAGGGTATCTGGACTGGGTAGTGCAGCATGGCACCATAGGTTGTTTCTTGGCCTGGCTTGCAAACAGGAGAGTCTGCAAATACAGGGGAAATTATTTAATTTAAAATACCTTATTAGGTGACTTTGCTTTCGCTTTGACATACTACGATAGTGCACTTGTTAGAAATTTATTTGAAAAAATGTCTGTTAAATAACTGGCCATTGTCTCTCCTTCAACTTAACTGTAATTTTTACGTTTGAGAATTTTTTACTCTTTTAAATCCTAACAAGATTTTAAATAATTTAATGTAAGTAATACTAAATATATATCCATTAATACCGAGGTAGACGACGTTCTAGTTTAAAACATGCGTAAAGGTATATTTTAACAGTATTACTCCATTTATGAATTATACGACGAAGCCCCAGCTGGCTTCGGAATAGGTAGAATGGATGTTACTTTTATTATTTATAGAACAAATATAGTATGTGATGTCTGAAATTCGACCCAAGGCCTTCTAGAATATAGGCAGATGTCAATACAACTTGGTAAGTAAGAGTAGATGTAATTATGTAATAAGGAAATTAAACAAATGGCGAGCTCTATCCAAATTGTCCGATAGAGATGTGGCAGGAAGAATATTATTGCTTACATCACGTAATCAGTGAAAACAGAGATTTGATAAATTTTCTTCTACTTTATGCTAGGACACCAATATTTTTATTGTTATGCAGCTGTGTTTGGTGTGAAATGCAAAATAATGGTAAAAATTATTGTTATTTAACTATTTTTTCACAGAAATTTTTAGCTATTATATTTTATGTAAGAGCTTAATAGAAGGAAAAAAAACCTCATTCACCTTTTACCTTAGTAGAAATTTTTAAAATTGATAACTTGTAACACAAATTATAGTCTGAGCAACTGATACTTTGAAAAAACAAATGTTTTTAGTTTTTGTATGTGCATTCATTTTCAGTTTATATTACCAATAGAATATGACTCACATTCTTCTAGACAATTATCATAACCTGATAATCAAATTGAAAGTTTGCAATAAATAACATTTCATAAAATGAAACAACCTTAACCCGTTCCCTACGAAGGAATTTTGTTTCCTGGTAAAATGTGATATAGGAATATCATTATCGAATCCTTAATAGGACGGTCTTCATGGGCCATTTCAGTAGTAATAGGGTTAAACAGCTATAATTTAAACGATCTTTTTTTTTAAGAAAAAGCAGCCATTGTTGTATTTGATATCTAAAACGCATTAATCATACGTTAGGTAATTGCTGTTTTGATAACAGTTCAAAAATTAAATCTCAGACCTTCTAGTAGTCAAACAATCCAAATAGTGTCTAGTTTACACGTGATTCAGGCCAGGCCGGATAACAACATCCGGCATTCTTTGCCTTCCAGGATGAGAAGTCATCAGGCCCCCTATTATCCAGGCTAATGAATGTGGCCGACAAATTTCCCGGACGCCCCAACCTGAAACACTTCCGGTAATTTCCCGGATTTTCCCGAGGAATTCAAGAGAGAAATGGCGTCTCTTCAACCGTGGCAGTAATTAAATTCTTAAAAATATAATTACTTGGGGGCGTATCTGGTAGGTGGGAATGGTGTTAAGATTTGTAGCAAGACTTGCTTTGTTTTTAAAAATTAGCCTAATGCAGGTTTCAAGAAAGCGGAAATTAAAAGTATTGGATTTGAATTATGGCAAGATGTGGGGCGTAACGAAGGAAATATTATATACGGTGTCCCACAATTTAAAATGTGTTGATTTATTATTTAAATAAAACAATGGAAAATCATGTGTGTCCAGTACTGAAATAATAAGAAATAGTAAGCTAAAGCTTGAATTGCCCAATCTCAATTTTTGCTAAAAAAAAACAACATAATATATATTTTTTATAGTAATGCCATCAAGAACACTCTTTTGTTTGTTCAAGTATGTGCCACATTTTAACCCTTTCTGACAGAGCCCGCATGATCATGCAGGTATTAAATAGAATGTTCAAGCTCTTCAAAAAATATCGATACCGAAGAAGCTAACTTGTATAAAAAAAAACGACTTTGTTTTTAAGGAATCGCTGTCATTCATGCTATTTCATGCATTTTTTTCGATAAAACTCAAATTTAGTCTCACAATTTTAAATCAGTGCCACCTGACCGCCGGTGGAAAAGGGTTAACCGAATAAGAAGAAAATATGTAAACCTAAATTACCAACAATTTGATTAAATTATTTATCTGTCTAAAAAGGATTAAGGCGACATTTTATAGGGTAAATCATATTGGTTTAATTACTGCTTCAATTTTATAAATTTTATTTTGGCTATAACATAATTTGCTTCATAGGTTTTAATTTTAATCAACATTATTCATTACCATACTATTTAATTATGCGTGTAGATCCATTTAAAACTATGGATTTTTCTTTCTTTAGGGATCAATAATGTATGTTTTCCAACTATGAGTTTTATCCATTGTCTTTTTAGTTAAAGTTTAATTCTATCGAATCAAAACGAAATCTTAAAACGTAAAAAACATATTTCTGCAGGGCATACAAAATTTTCCTTTGAACATTCAACAAAAGCTTTTTTCAATATTTTATTCGACTAATGCATAGGCTGGCAGGAAATGACTTATTCTAGTCTAGTTCTTTTAAAAGAAAAAAATTATAATATTCTATTGTTCTTTTGATATGATAAAGCAATTTCTTCAAAGTGTGTTTTTTTATCTCTTACCAGGCGCTGGAATGAACGCAGTAACAAGATATCTAATTACTCTTTGCCAGCTTAAGGAGCCTCGTTTCGATTATTTTTTAGATTGGATTCATATTTTTTGAAAATAAATACACGTTAGAGATAATTATTTTAATGCTTCGATGTAATTACTTTTGTTGCACAGAAATTGATCAAAATTCGGGGTAAAAAAAATTCCCATTATTGAAATCATTAGGTGAAACTCAAATATTTTTTTTTATCCACCCGTTATTCAATTGAGTTTTTCAAATTATGTGATTAATGAAAATTAAAGAATATTAAGTATAACAGAAAGATTTTTTATGAAAAATGTAGATAGCACATAAAGCTATGTTTAATTCCATTCTAACTCAATTTAAAATTTAATACATAACTTTTAGGCACTAAACTTACATTTCAATAACTGTGATATTTGTAAACTTGAATTTTTCTTTAAAATAATCGCGTTGTTATTGATTTCCTCAAATTCAATCAAACAATGAACATTCTTAAGCAAACAATTCTGTTACTATCACTGTAACTCCATGTTAAAATTAAAAGTAAAAATAACACTGAATGAATTAATCGGTAACAAGTTTAAACTTAGTAGCAAAGTTTTTATGCTTGCTCAAAATAACTTAATGATTTTTTTCTGCATTTTATACCTGATTAGTGCAGAAACACAATTAGTATTAAATTTGCTGTTTAAAAAAGCAAACCATCGTCGAGAGACGACTCGAATACGCGTGATTTGTTTGTGGAACAGAAGACAATGTTTGACTCGGCTGTGACGTCAACACAAGCTTGACCATTCTAATTTGGACGTATTAGCTAACGTGTAATTGTTTTGGCGGTATAAGGTAGCGTTTAAAGTAGTTCGGACATCACCACCGTTGGCGGCCGTTCCAATCTTCCTTTAAGCTTTCTAATGCATACTGTTCCCATATAGCAACAAGTAACATATTTCACTTTATTTTATTAAAGTAGAGCTCCCTCTCGACAAATCTGTGTTTTTTTTATATATTACATTCCATTTTGAGGTTTTAGTTACCAATAAGCTTCAAAGATGACGGTAATGGGACAAAATATCGCGGCCGAAATATCGCGGGCCAAAATATCGCGGCCGAAAGCGGCCGAAATATCGTGCGCCCAAAATATGCACGATATTTCGGCCGGCGATATTTTGGCCGCGATATTTTGCTCCGCGATATTTCGGCCGCGATATTTTGTCCCCAAACCATTTTCGGGATGAAAACAAAAATTCATGCATTACAGGGTTATAGTAAATAAAAAAAACACTATTCTTACATTGGACTCTCAGGTAGACATGGTTACTCTCCCCCAGCCCTTCACTGTTGGTCGCGGTACAGCTGTACCGCCCCCTGTTGCTGCGATGCACCTTCTGCAGTACCAGCGACTGGTTACTCACGATGACCCCAGCAGAGATGTTGGTCAGCAGCTCTCGTCCGTCGAATTTCCAACCCGTCTCGGACACCCAAGGATTGGCCCGAATGTTGCACTCGAAGTAGACGTCGTTGCCTTCCAAGATGTTGGAATGCCTGAGTTTGCTGCCGAGTCGGAGGTTGAGTTGGGGAACGTCTGGAAAAGAAAATCAATTAGAAGAACTATGAGAAAAATTATTAAAATTATTTAAACCATCATAAGACCAGTTCTTACTTTTGGCTCAGAAACCTGGGCCATGACAAAATCGCATGGAAATAGACTGGATATCTTTGAAAGAAAGGTTTCGAGGAAAATTATGGGTGCAGTGATCATCAATGTTATATGGAGGCACATATATAACAGTGAACTGTATAAGATATATAGGGATGGCAGATATCATCAACTACATTAAAGTGAACCGGATGAAATTTGCTGGACATCTGTGCAGAATTAACCAAATCTGTAACTCTTTAACATCAAGAACCGTGACTCTTTGACATCAAGAGTCTTCCACTATAAACCAATCGGCACCAGGGCAAGAGGGAGGCCCAATCTTCGATGGATTGACTGTGTCGACGAGGAATTTAAGACGAGTTCGAAAATGGAGGTCATCTTCCAAAACAAGATCAGAATGGAAGAAGATTATGAAGAAGGCCCTGCCCCACAAAGGGCTTTCGAGCCAATAAGGAAGAAGATTGAATTTATTTAGAAATTTTAGAATTTGCTACTGTAAGATATGCAACAATTTTAGGATAAAAATTGTCGTGAGTTTGTTTTTATTTTATATCGTCATTTATGTAGTTATAGCCTGTGGTATAGTCGAGTAAAATGTTAAAAAACCACGTATGATTAACCCCTTATTATGCCTTGATATCTAGTTGACTCATATGATGAATGAAGTTATTTTGATACTCAGTGGGTTTTAGTCGCATATATGAACAAGGTTTATCATGTGCTTCGTACTGTTATCAATAAATCTGTTAAACTTTCTACTTCTTATGACAAAAATCTTAGAATATTGTTAAGATTTTATGCCAAAGAACTACTGCTATTAGTTAAAAATATGTTGTTTTATGATAGTGTAATTTTTACTGACACTATTAAGGCGTAAATAAACCAATTTGTTTTGTTTGAATCGGTTTTCTTTAAAGGCATGAAACACAAACTGAAGCTTTCTCAGTGTATAAGATTTTTCCAAATTAAATTTCCAAATTGAAAAAAAGAAACTTTTTAATTAAGCTGATCTAAACTAGTCTCAAAATATAATTTAAAAGGGAAGAATTAGAAAAATTTAATAATAAATAAACGCTAATTTTTAATTTAATTTTATTACGTAACTGCCTCATTTAACGTATGTTTAATCACTCAAGTATTGTCTCAATATCCATATAATTTACACAACTCATTGAAAGTTAATCAGTTTTTTAAAATTTATAACTCTTCATTAGATTTTTCTTTTATGATAATAACCAATTTCAAATATGGGTCGTAAAAAATATTTTTGTGAAATCAATAAATATCTAGTCCAATCTGGTTATTTTTAACAATGATACGAATCTCTATTCACCGAAAATATCATCAGAGGACACCTTTAGAATACTTATTTTCCTCAAAAGTAATCTTAATAACTCGAAAATGGAAAATTTCGCTTTGGATGATATGGCGTGAAATGAATATTTTTATTCACCAAACTTTATTTTCAACTAGAATGTGTATATTATTATAAACATCATTTCAAAATCAGTGGGTGTCGACAAACTTTTGCTTATAATAATCATAACGAAACACCGCAAGTGTCATCACATGACACCTCCACTTCATTATCTCCCAATCAACCCCTGAATAAATATCCTTTTCCTGTATAATATCCTTCCTCCAATAAGCCGAAAGTAGACGAATATGATAATTATCCGTCATCAGCCCAAATAGACGAATTGAGACATAAATTATAGAGCGAGAGACGGATAATGCAATGCCCGAATGCAACGTGAATGGCATCTGAATGTACTTTTGTAGGGGGTGGCTGTGGACATGAGGGTAATTCTTGCTGGCAAAAGATTTTCCCAAGAATATCGTTCTTTATTTATGAGGGCTTTTACCATGATATTCGCCGGCAAGTGAATGAGAATTCTGGAGAACGAGTCACCCAGATATTGAATGGAGAGTGGTGATTTTTACTTCATTTCGTTGGAACTGGATATTGATCCCGGTTCTTATTCCTGCCGGGATTACTGCAAGAAGTTTGGAAGATATTGATTGAAAATATCTGTGAGTAAATATTGAATTTGTAAAGATTTTTGTCAAGAAGAGGTGCAAATGTGGAAATCCAGTTTGTTTTTAGGTTGTAAGAAAACAATAAATGGATGTTTTAGCCTGTTTTTCTTTTATTTCAACCATCTGGAGGGATACATAAGTATAAACCCGTCATCTGACTGTAAGGTTTTCAAGCAACACACATATTTTTTGAAAGAATACATTTAATTAGTAAATTATTTGTTTATTTAATTTCAAGTTTGGAGAGTCATTATTTACTAATAAAGTTTTTTTTTTTTTGAAAAATAAATAAATTAAATTTTCAATTAAAATTTAAAATTCAAATATCTTGTTGTGAAAACAAGTTTACACTTCATCGAATTGGCTTATTTCTCGGTTAACATTCCTTTTGAATGTTAGGTGACTGTTGGGTGAAAAGTACTACATATACAGGGTTAGCAAGAAATAAGTTGCCCACTTCAGAGGGCTGTAGAATACGTTCTATTCTTCCAAATGAGATAAAATTTGAACTACAGATAATTCAAATGTTGCGCTTCACCTTTCTTTAAAAAATAGTTCAACATTTCACCTCTAGATGGCGCTGTAATACTAATGGTACTTATTTGCATATACTGAAAATGCGAATGAGCAAATTGTTAAAAATGAAGGGGGGCATATGGAACAGTTGTAATGCTACTTTTTTTATTATTATTACTATTTAACATTTATAAAGCATATAAAATGTTTTATGTGTATTACAGCGCCATCTATCGGCGAAATTTTGTGCTATTTTTTTATTAAATAAATGTGAAGCGCATCGTTTGGATTATCTGTAGTTAAAATTGTATCTCATTTGGACAAATAGAACGTATTCTACAGCCCCCTGAAGTGGGCAACTTATTTCCGGCTAACCCTGTATATAGGTAGTCAATAAATAAAAATAACGAAATAGCTATATTTATTACTTTTCATGATTTTTGGGGGTTGTGTGGGAGCATATAAAAATGACAGTAAACCACTATATAAACAAGTAATATTTTTTGCAATATTGAACTCAAAGTATTGCACTTTGTTCTAGCGATTTCAATTTCAATTTATTTCAATTTTTTTATATTTTTCAATTTTCAAAATATCATCTTATATTCCTCTCAGATGTCATGCTTTTAATCATTTACAACGTCCTATTATTCATTATATATCCTTTAATGGCCAATGAGCATATGGTTAATGACCAATGAGTTTTAATGGCGTCTCGAACAGTTAGTAAGGTATGTAATGTATACATGTGTACCATGAATGCTTGAAGTAGGGCAATATAGACGCTTCCGAATTGCCCTTGTATGTATAATTATAATATACCCGCAATACAGTATATTACAAGTACCGTCAAGCACAGTGTGGTTAAGTAGCCACATTGTACTTTGCTACTTCAATTAAGGAAAAGGTAACTTATGGTTGGTTGAAATTCAGTAACACCTTCTCCATTCCTCCTTTTTCTAATTTTGTAAAACGAATTTCCCTTTCTCTTAATAAACTAAATATACGTAATTACATCCAAAAATGTTGCGAAATAGTTGAAATACAAAATATTGCACATATGTTAACTACAATTCCGAAGGGATTCCTAGCTTTTTACTATATTGAATTAAATACAAATAGTATTTTTCTTAATGTCTATTAATCATATGATAATTGTACCAGTAGATATATATTTATATATTAAATGAAGGGACATCTTTATGTCTGACAATTTCAAAAATAAAAAAGATTTGAGCTTCGTGTCAAATTATGAAACACAATTTCAATGCATATTAAGTACTTTTGATAACATGGAAAAATATGTCTTTAATATCATGTAATATCAATAAGCACATAAAAATACCATGTTTCTAATCAAAGGCATTAAGTAAATGATGCGTAATCTAAACATTAAATTTTTTGCATCTGCTTGAAATGTAGGAATAGCTAATTATTTCGTATTATGGTAAAACACCACTCACTGAACGCATGGTTTAAAAAGAATATTATTTTACCAATTATTTTTAAAGCTGAACAGAACAAAACAACTGGGCAATGTAGACGTATACACAAAAGTAGAATCTAAAAAAATAAATCGGTCATTATATCATTCTTCCATTAGATACCGAAGCAAAACTATTCGATCTTCTTTTTGAATTTCATTCCTCATCATACCATCCCCTACAATCTGTCTCCTTCCTTCTAAAACTGCCCTTTATTTTCAGACATTCAATATTTGGGTTATTTTTATTGAACACTTTATTATAATTCAGCTATTTTCACACAAAAAATACGGAGCAAACAAACTTAGAATAGTGCTGAGTAACACAAAAATAAGTACACAGCAACCTCAGTTGGACAAACGTATTTATAAAAATAGCTACTTTTTTAGTTTTTTGAATATTTGAATATGACATATGTTTCCTCAATTACTTTCTAACAGTGTATAATGTCGTGTTTGATAATATGTAAACATGTTATCGCGACCATTAACAAATCATACGGGTCATACGGTTCGTTGTATATGCCACCTTGTGCCTGTCTATTTGGTATTAGTAATTGTGTGTTCTGTTCAATATATATTTGTTTTTTGAGATGCTTGGACGGGCTTAAGCCTCTCGCGATTAATATTTTTTTAAAGTTTGTTTTCTTTGTTTTCTCTCTTTCTTAATCAGGAAAATGTAGTATAGGCAACTAAGAGTTTCAATAACACACAGTTCTACACTAGTACTAAACGTATCTGTAGTTTTGTAATTATTCTGATCAGTTTAATAGTATACAGTCAGATTAGCATAGATCGTTTAGAAAAAGTTTAGACATAACAAATATAAATGAGACTCTGAACTATGGAATCTAATTCACAAAAATAACACATTTTAAGAGTACAGGGGAAGAACCGCTTGATTTCTTTAGAGTCTTTTCGTAATTGTGTCTGCTTGGCGGACATTGGCTACCAGAAATCGGTTTTTCTTACGGTTCTTCATTCGCAGTACAAACGTGTGACCCGTATCCACTGATCTAAGGCGGGTTGCCGTGAAAGATTAAACAAAGCGAGTAACCGGTTTCTTTACACTTGTTTAGGCGATTTCTCGCTATCAATCCCAAAGAATCTTTTAAGGAAAGCTTTTTATGAAATAAAGCTTTTCTTCCCCTGCACTCTTCCTTTTACTTCTGATTCTCAGAATCAATACAACACATTTTCGATAGAAGAATTACTTCAATTAAGAGCACAAGGGTGTTTTTACCTAACAAAATAGCAATGATTTTTTTGAAAAAAGTTTTTCTTAGTAAAATATTTTAAACCTCTAAATAACAGGTAAGAAGATTCATCATATAATTGAATTCTTCATCCTAACCTCCTCAAAAGGGGGACCTTAGACCTCATTCATAAAATACCGATTTAGTCCTTCAACAAAAACTTCTCATTATTCAGCCCAGCCCCTTCGCTGTTGTACATCTTCGAGAGTTCAAAAAATGTTTCTTCATAAATCCCCATGGGTCATAAAAAGATAAGGGGGAGAAACGTGTCCTCCTTTAAAACAAGTCGACCATTAAGAATGAAGGATTTTCATAAAAGGAGTATATTTCTACGTGATTTGGGAGATATGGGATGCTTTTGAAAAATACTCATTGATTTCATTCAGCCATTGATGTGTTGAAATGGTAGGATGAAGGCTTTAACTTGAATTTATTTTTAGAAATGATTTTTTGAATATTAATTTTATGGTTATTCATTAGAAAGTTGAGATATCGTTATTTTTTCTGTTGAAATTCTAAGTAGTAAGCCAAATTTTCAATAGTATTTTGTTAATATTATCGAAGTTGATTTGTTTAGCTCGTGTATCTCTTCAATGGTTTGGAAATATTTTCTTTACTCTAGGAATTAATTTAAGAGCAAAAAATAAATTTCAGATGCTTAAAAAATGCAAAGCAGATCAATAGTAAACAAAAATATTTTATGTTAATGATGATAAATCATGTTTTAACATGATTGAGGGCCATCTAGTATTTGGCATGTAACCTGTTTTTTTATCTGATTAAGATTTTAATTACATTCCTATTTTTTACATTCATAAAGGAATTCAGGTTATGCAAATTTTTATAATAACCCCCACATATCGCAGACTGATAATTTAAAATTGAATTTAACATCAAATCAACACTACCAATCCATGATATGTAACCAAAGTACTTCTAATAAGTACAGGAAATTCGTTTATCGGATGCTAACTTCTTTAAACGGGATGAATGGAGTCAAAAATTCAGGAAGGTTAGCGTTCTTATTTATAAAAAATGACAAATTGCATAGGGGCAAAAATTACATGAAATTTTGACCTACTTGAAAAATTCACCGGCAATTAGAACCTTCAAATTTTCATGTAATGTTCAGTTGATCATAAAAATTAAATTATGAAAAATTCGCATTACATTCGAATATGACTGATGGATATTAAAGTCTTAAATTTTGAAAACATAATATTTGTGAACTCGTAATTGAACCACAGTAATATTTGGAACATAACTTTCAAACAAACAAACTAACTGGTTCTTAATTCGCCAATTTTTGCTAATTTTTAACTTTTTTCACTAAATTTTTTATTTTTTTAATTTTAATTTTATTTTTTAAATTAAAAATTATTAATAAAACACTTTTAATAGAAGATAAAAAGTAATTTATACGAATTTAAAACGCATATATATTCAATTAGAACGATTCACACTTTTTAATGCGAATAGTTATAATCGCATTTTTTTATTATAATTACATTTTTAATAATTTCATTTTAAATTTCGGTAATATTTTCATTAAAATTTTTGCAAAATAAAATTTTAAAATATGTCGCATATTATCGGTATATAAACCACAAGGGTCAAACGATAACAACAACCTTAACATTAAGCAAGAACAAAGCAAAATAAATTTATAAACAAATGATGTATATGCAATATAATCAAGGAAAGTGAATTTTAAATATTAAATAACAGCAAAATAAAAAAAAAACTAAAAAAAAATGAAAACGAATTATAATTTATTGAATATTTATTTTTTTTGATATCATTTTGTATTGGAATAAACAAAATAAAAATACATAAAAACATAGTAATTTATAAAATTTAAAGTACATCGACAAACAAAAATACATTGCATTGCAATAAAATTTTAAATGATTTTTAGATTTTCATTTCACAATATTTTTTGAAATCAACAATTATCAACAAAAGTCAATCATACCAAACGATAATAAAAGTTAGGATCGAATCGTTTTTTTACATTTTTTACACGACGCCCTAAAACAAATTTTTTTTTTTTTTTTACAATAATTAAAATAAAAATTTTTTTTTTGAAAAAAATGTAAAATTTTGGTTCTACTTGATTCTACTTTTATCGATTTTTATTAAAAAAATTTAATTTTTGCTATTTTTATTTTTTTTATTTTTATATTATTTAAATTTAAATAAAAAAATATGAAAATGAAAAAAAAATGATGTGCGATTTGTTTTTGGAGATTAAGTTTAGTATAATGAAAAAAAAAAAAAAAAATTCCTTTTATTAGTGGAGATATGAATAAAGTATGAATAAAAGTTTTAACATTTTTTTTAACATTATTGAATGAAAACTAGCTATATGAAGGGAAAAGTAAATAGTTAATAAGTAATTTTTTCTGGGGTAAGGGGTATAGGTGTTGAACATTTTTTTTGTATAAAAAAAAAAAATTGGTAGACCCATTTTTTTTTTTCAAAGTTGGTACACATTTATGTAGACGGACCCCTTATACAATTTTGTTTTTGTTCTTCAGTTCTTACGCTATTTCTGGAAAAAAAACAAAAATCACACAAGTTTTTTCCCCAATAGCAGCTGAGAAAACGTGGGGTGAGCGATTTTTTTCCCCAGCTGTACCATCCATAACATCACTTCTAAGTTGTGAACTATTTAACACCAGACGGAATATAACAACTTTGTTTTCTTCGATAGGTGAGTGAACATAATTATATCTTTTTCTTTTTCTTGTAGATCACTTTGCTTAAAAAGATTTTACGATTAAACATCGAAGGCAATATATAACCGTTTCAAACAACCGTTACGTTTATATTATTAAATTTAATTTGAAGCTGGAGCCTAATCGATGATCTCGAATGACCTAGCCTTTATGACAACAAAGATACATTTAACAAAATAAATAGTTTCATCTTTTTGGTAAGCTTAGGAATTGTTTATAAAGGGAAAGTATAGATTTTATTTATTTCCACGGGTTCAATAATATGCAAGAAATTCCACAGTGCAGCACTTAAAAAAGATGTTAAAAAAAAAGTCTAAAGTGTCTAAAAGTATTAGACTGATGGAAATTTCATCTTTGGATTTCACGAAAAGCTTGGCAGCACAAACTATGGTGGTTTTTTTTTACAATGCAACAGTATCTACCCTTATCTATTTAGTCTGCATTGGACCATAAATGACAGTTACGACTTTTATTACTGTCAACGACCAATATTTAACAGCTAAGCCGAATATCCACAGAAATACATATAATTATGTAGTAAAAAAAACTGTAAATCAGGAACTATTTTTAACAGTGTAGATTATATTTAAAGCTGCGCCTAAGAAGTTATCTTTTTTTTAAAAAATTAATGGAATATATTGTGAGCTCCCAAGGACGATAGTTAAACCCACTTTCCTCACAATACATCAAATACATGTTCAAACAACCATTTAAGCCAATTAACTATACATCTCACTTACAACACTTCACAATACAATCACACATGACAACACAACCTAAGCTACTTACAGTGCACTTCCAGTTTCCAGCTATCCTCAATGGCGCTTCCGGGTATCCTAATATTATCCGCCTGACAGGATATAAACTTGCCGTTATCCTCGCTCGACGGCGTCATGGTCAGCACACTGGTCGAAATGTTTCCCTCTGGGGTCATCTTGTCCACCGAGCTCTTGAGACGAGTGCTGCCCTTGCGCCATGTGATAACAGCTGGGGGTCTCGATCCCCGGGCCTCGCACTCGAACTGAACAATCTTGCCGGCGGACAGGCGTTTTCGTTTGCCGCGCACTGAGACGGTGACTGGTTTGACTGTTGGAGAGAAGATTTTTGAATGGTTATTGATTTGAAACAGTTTGAAGAAATTGTAACGCATCAGTGAATGTGATTAAATTAGCATTGAAGGCATCAGGAAGTTAACGGATTGAATTGTACTTAAATACATCTTAAAAATGGTTCAGCTGCATCTGAAACACTTTATTTTTGTAAAAATGATGCTGAAATTTGAATTGCTAAATGAAAAAAGGAAGTTATATAAGTCGATTTGCTCCATACTCTCTTTTTCTTCTTCTTTTAGCATGTAAGTAACACAAGAGAGCTTTTATCTAAAACATTATGTGGAAGACCAATGTTTTATAAGCATTTACGCCCACTTATATTAACTGTAAAACACTAAAGACATTACGTTATTTTTTTCTAAATCAAGCATCTTTGTTTTGCTTTTAACGGTGATCACAACTTGTTTTTAACTGAGCATTGATATACGAATAATATTATTATTAAAAAAACACATTTTTAAAATGATATATTTTTTTACAAGGGGGAAAAACTCTATACATTATTTATGCATCGTAATTTAGATACTACAAAGATTCAAAAACACAACAATAAAAAAAAAGTTTAAAAAAACGTGTTATAAATGTGAATATATCATTTGCAACCCCTTTGTCATTAAATAAACATTCCCAAAATTGCGTTTCTTTCAACAACAGATGCAAACCACAGATTTAGCCAAAGCTAAATCAAATCACGTCTTTTAAAACTATCCTCGTTTCTATTTCCCATTCCCGTATTTCTCCAATTTTCGTATAAACCAAAATTTTGAACCTCAATTTCGTTCTACCCCACAACTTTCACTTTCTCCTTACCCTAGGAAAATAACCCTGCACTCTACAAACCAACGACCAAATCTGAAACTTCATTTCATGCCAATGCTATGACAAAAATGTAACTGAAAATTTTAAACTGACATTTTGAATTATGCATCAACGAAGATAAGAAGCACTCTTAATCTTTATGGTTAGATGATATCGTGGTTTAAATATGCGTAAGCAATGCTCATTTTTTTTTCTCTGACAGCTAAA
>CM043119.1:24746132-25058748 GCA_023701765.1 Hylyphantes graminicola
ATTAGAATCTTCAGATTCTGAACATCAGATTAAAAATCTTCAAAAATGATTAATTTATCTCAAAATTTGCACAGTTTCACATTAAAATTCCATGAAACTCACGTGACCGAAAACAGCACTTGGCGATTTTTTTAAAAAGAAATTCCGCTACTGTTTGCATACGCTGCATTAAATTAGCTGTTTAACCTTTTCAAAAAATTCTTTTATAAAAACTAACAGACTTTCTATAAAAAAAATTACCTTTTAGAAAATCGAAATAAAAATGCTTAAAAAGTAATAGTTTCCTTTCTGAGATCATTCAAAACAAATTTCGTAGTTTAAACAGCTACATGAAAAAGTTGCAATATATTTGAGCGATAAGGGATAAGAAGGTCGAAACTGTATAACATTTTGCAATATCGTATGAATGTTTTTATTGAAAGTAACGTATCTCTTACGTTAAAGTAAATTACTGACTATTTTCAATAAACTTTTACTAATGCGAATGATATAATTCAACGTGTGGGCGAAAGGACTATTATGTGCAAATGAACTTGAAACTCATGCAACTTCCTCACTCTTGTATTTTTAGGGGTGTTTTAATTTTAATTATTTAATAATATTTTTTACGCAACACAGCCTTACAGGTTTTTTTTAAATTAAAGAAACAAGAGTTATGTACAACCAACTCTTACCCGAGAATCGAACCCAGACCCCCAACACTGCAGTCTAGAGCTATAACCGTTGCAAACCAGGGAAAACAATTTGTGATAACTATATGTCAACTTATAAGTGGAAAAAATGTCAAATGAATTAATAATAATTCATTTTAATGCCTGGAAAGCCCGCTCAGGTGTCGACCTCGTCACTTGACCAGGTTTCTAAAATTACGAGGCGTTATTTTCTGTGTTAAAGCTCCTAATGGAGGCTAGAAATAGGCAGCCGGAAACGATTACACCACTACACTACACTACTTATGCCTGGAATAACATAACTTTTTAAGGTCAAAAGTGCCCAGCCTGATGGTATCATAATAAAAAAAGGAGATTTAAAACAAAAAAAATCAATATAAATAATTTGTCTGCAAACATGTGTGCTCAAAATTATGTAATAAAAGCTCATTTTATCATCACAAAAAATCAATACATCTGATTTATTAAAACCAGCGGTATTTAAAAACAAAACGTGCGATATTTCAATTAGTTTGCTGAACTTTGTGTCTCACCGGCCATAAAATAAACAACTGATATTAATGCCAGTTCCACATACTTAATCATTTTTCTCTTTCTCACCAAAAGAATTCCGGGCATTTTTTTTCTCCATATTAATGATAGAGTTTTAATTAAATTCTGGATCCTGGTTTCTTTTCGGGTATTAATACATTCCATACAATTTGTTTAGGAATTTTGAAAACATTGCAATATACAGTTATTCATTTAAAGTAAAATAATAAATAGTTTTGCAATTAAAACAAATAACGAAAGTTTGCAGAGTTTGAAACATAAACAGTACTTAAGCTTTAGCCTATGTTTGGATTTTTATCAATATTCAAAGTGTCAATATATTGGATTAACCAATGTCAAATGCAAAAAAGTAATTTACTTTTACAAATAATCGTAACTTGTATGACAAAGCGTGAGAATATATGTACCAAAAAAATAATACTATGTAAATAATTTTTTTCAATGTATTCAAAGTCATGATTAAAAAAATACCCTTGCAATTGAGGCTCAATTCAAAATTTCAAGTGATTTGCTAACAAATGAAGATTTGTTATACATATTTGCTTCTTCCTCTTTGTCTTGAGGATTCAGATATTTACTTTCTTCAGAAAATCATCATAAATATTTAGTAGAAACAAAATTAAATTAGTTGGAATGATTTCTGTTACAACTTTATCATTCCACACGGCATCTTGTACTTGGTTTATGTAAATTGCTTTTTTCCCTTCTTTTTACTTTTAAGCATTTTTGATGACCAAGGTCCGTTTGTAAATTTTCAGTTACAGGTTACGAACGTATAAATTTTTGATATGTTTTTATAAAATAAAAATATTTCGTATTATTAGTTGTTTATTACATGCGTGATTCATAACTATTTATTAAATAAATTCTGATTTTTTTTTTCGATTTACTTTGTTCAAGATTCGACAAAAAATTATTTCGTTTGAAATAATAATTAAAGGGTAAAAGAACAAACCGTTATATGATGTCGAAAGTATGTAATTAATATTTGAATAAACTGACAGTTTTTGCTTGAGTAAAAGCTGTAATTGAGTTTAATAAATGGGGAAAAAACTAACATTCTCATATTTGTAATTTTAGTTCTTGTGTTTTCTAGGTGTCTAAATGGAAAAAATTTTGGTAGACGTAAAAGTGTAGTTCTTCGCAACGTTATTTGAATAATAAAGAAAGCATTGCTAAATTGTATGAGGATATTTTGTGCTACATATTTAATCATGTCCTTTTAATAAATATATATAAAAGTATTTCTAATAAATGCTTCTATTCTGAGTAAAAACATTAAAATTATATTTCTTTATAATAGTCCAATAATAAAATTTTCACCCAAGCAGAAACACATTTAGCAGTTTTGAATACACGAAACAAATATGAATATATGGTATCCTGCATAGCTGGTAAAACTTTAAGTGATCGAATAATGCAAAATAACTGGATATTTTTGTCAAAAAAATTCATTGAATTATAAATGTTGCAAAATTGTATTTTTCTATTAAAATATACATTATTTTGTTTACTATAGAACTCTTTATTTCAAAGGCGAAAACACTGTGGCATATTTTTAAGATGTTTCAATTATAGTTGTATATATTCATCTATTTCTATTTAAAATTCGAAATTTATTCATATATTTTTTCCTGATTTTAACTTTCTGAAAGAAAACATTTTAAAATACTTATTGTACATCAAATTTACATTAATATATTAAAATTTCTTAGTTCAAAACTCAATTACACTCTAGAACTTAAAATGATACGGCTAAACAGTCATCATCAGTTTGAATACCTAGTTAACCGTAATGTGGCTGACTGACAGTTTTACATTATTTGGTTTCAAAGCGTTTACTACAAGCATCTTTAAATAAACGTAAAAACTAAGATACACTACGCTGTTCCAACCGTTAACAAGTGTACAACTATAAATATGTATATAAAAATATTTGTTTATTTTTAAAGTACCATCATATATATTTGTTGCTTAAGTATTACATTTATCGTGAAAATTAAACAACAATTATTCCGAACTATATTTCTGAAGAATACAGGCGTTTTGCGTCTTTAACACAATTTTGTGAAAATCAAACCTTATAAGTAACTTAGTTTTTATATTGTTTCGACACAACTTCGAACAACTTAGAATTTTTTTTAGTATTTGATTTATACAATGAGTTAGTTCCTGACGAATCTAGTTGGATAAGAATAAAATAAAAAAGGATATTTTAAATAAATTACTGACATTTCTTAAGTGTCGTTCATAGTTATTTTAAAGTGAAATATATAATTGGTCTCAAATAAACTCTAAAGTAATTACTGTGATAGAATCATTCTTTTTTTGTTGTATGTTACCTAGCGACGACACAATTTCATGAAAATTAGCAGTACCATTTTCAGATTAAAATATGTTTACAAGGCGTTTGGAATTACTAGTTAAAATTAAGCTGGAAGCTGGTGGTTTGTTTTTATTCAGATATATATTTGGTTTCAATCTCTTCCCCCAATGATGAATAAAAAAAATAAGTGTTATAATGTTTTCTGGCATTTGGTTGGTTGACATATATTTTCAGGCTTGTGTGCTTGGTCGCAAGGAACCGCTTATAAACCATCGTCAAGTAGGACAACACAAGACGCACACATACACAAACGTCCGATGGTGCCATCTGTCTCCACCTACACAATTTAGACATGTCCCTGAAGGGGAGGGAAATTTTCTCCAGGAACCTGTACTCATGGTAAACTGCGCAATGACCGACCACAGGACTTTCGGACCCAACAGATTTAACGAGCACGTACTCCGCATATACTCGGTAGGTCTTCAGTAGCACCGGGTCTCGATCTCTCGACCGAGATCATGACCACAAGGCTCCCTACAGCCCCCTTTTCTGGCATTTAGAAGAAATATTTTATTTTAATACTTAAGATTTAAATAAAATTCCGGCACAAAAATGAAAATTAATTAGGTTTTTTTAAATAATAAAATATATTATTCTAAAAAAACGAAATGTTTAATATAATGCAATTCGTCCTTAAAAAAATATGTATGTTGTGGAAATAACGAATTCTTTAGATGATTTTATACGCATTGTACCTATAATCAAACATTGCGTTATTTTAGAAAAAAAAAGACATCATAATGGCTAAGCTAACTATGAATATGGGATATAATTATTATTAATTCATCTTAAAAATTAAATTAGATTGCTTAGATTCTTAACCTCACAGTTAAGAATATCACAGTTTATTCATAAATAGAAACATAACTATTAACGTTGATAAACTACATTATTTTTTGAAAAAATTATAGTACCATTAACAAAATATATAATAATATCATTATTGAATTACTTTTAGTATGACCAATAAGCATCTGAGGCAAATCAGATTTAATAAGCAACTACTGTGTAATGCATTTCAAGAGCACAATATGTAAATACGGATAATATTATAAATAGTTGCCTACATTACATTTAAAATCATACATGTATCCACTTAAGAATGAGTGGAATATCTTTTGCTTCCAACAGTAATTCCGATTTTGTAAAACCTATAACAATCTCTACTTCTCAAATTCAAATAATATGCTATCTACGGTGTAGCAATACATTTAACTTTGGTTTAACCTTTAATTAATTGTGATGAAGGATACAGTGTTAAATGCCGTTAAATTGATCTCTAGTCAATGTAATCTAATTATTTACAGTCAGGCAATCAGGACATAACCTAAATTGCTAATTTTACCAGCTGCAGGGTAACGAAATTAAAAGATAAGTTTCAAAATAATTAATTGGATCTCTGAAAATTGGGGGCTGCTTGAAAACTTTAGCTGCATTCTAAAATTATTCAAAAGGAAATGATACTAAGTACTTTTTCTACTAGGAATCGGTTAAAGTTAAACGTATGGTGATCCATACTGTGGTGTCTATTTCACATTCTGTTAAATCCCCTCTCAAATGGGCTGTGAGGCGCCCTGTGGTCAGTGCCGCGATCTACGGATCGGAAGGTCCCGCGATCGAGTCCTGGTCGCTGAAAACTCGCCGAGTATATGCGGAGTAGGTGCTCGTTAAATCTGTTGGGGCCGAAAGTCCTGTGGGCGGTCATTGCGCAGTTTCCAACGGGTACAGGTTCCTGGAGACTATTTCCCTCCCCTTCAGGAACATGTCTAAATTGTGGAGGTGGCGCGTGATAGATGACAGCATCTGTCACGTATATGAGTGAGTGTGAGTGTGTGTTGTGACTGTCTTACTTGACGAAGGCTTATAAGTGGCTCTCTGAGCAAGCACACAAGTCTGAAAATATATGTATATCAACCAACCAAACAACCCTCTCAAGTGTTGCATTTGCGGTGGTTATCACAAATACCCAATACTGCGATCGAGCAATTAGTTTGATTTCGACGTTTTGTATTTTGCTGGCAATATGTACCGGATTCAACGGTGGGTGAGTCCGAACCGTCTCATTGATGCCATCAAACCGTTTTCGACCGAGCTATCACGATCGTGCGGGTATAAAAGAGACTGTTCAAGATCTTCAAAAATATCAATACCGAAGCAGCTGACTTTTTCATTCGTTATTTGCAAAAAATATGACTTTGTTTTTAAGGAGTTGCTGGCATTGATGCTGTTTAACGCCAAATTTAGTCTCATAATTTTAAATCAGTGCCATCTGACCGTCGGTCTTATAGGGCTAAACCGAAACTGTACTCAAACAGGTAGCATAGTTATTCGACTCTAAATTAAGCAGCAAAGTCTTGAGACTAATATCAGGCAGAAAAATCATGATACTCATTTCAGACAGAAATAACCCTCAACTTGCACAACAGCTTACATAATTCCTCAAATATATATTTTATTATGTACAAAATAAATATACTCATATTATTGATAACAACGAAATATATTTATTTACACGCATTTTAATTCAACTCAATCTTTTTCAAATAAAATCATCAAACTGGTATTAATTATAAATAGATAATACGACTAACAAAAGAGTGCTTTATTTAATAATAAACGTACAGAAGTTATAAATAACTTAACGTAGTAGTAGTGAATTATCACCTTATTTCAGGGATTTTCATACCATATTAGTTAATAAATACGCGAACAACTTCCACCAAATATCAGAAATAATTAATTTATAGCTGTTTCATCATAATAAACTCTAATTATTTCATTGAAAAGAAATAACTAGCAGTCACCAGTAAAGTACAATTCTAAATGAAAGTTAATTACGGCAAGATGAAAGTCATTTAAGTATTTTTCAACCCCATGTAGGATAAACTCACAATTAATTTGACGACATTAATTTTAAGGCACTTTCTATTTCGCTGCCAGAGACGTAAATCCTTATTAATGGCGGTAGGATAAAAATTACCACTTAAGGGCCTTATTTCTTTCAAGTCTAGAGGCACGAACCCCATAAGTAATTAAGAATGGAATCTAATCACTGCTTGTTGTCATAGCTACAAAGCAAAAGTGAACTGTCATGAAAGCGGTTTAACGAAAAAAGTGCTGGAATTCTACTGTGCAATCAATATGGAGTCGGTTTTTTTAGTGAGAGCTCAGGTGTAACGAAGCATCAATTGTTCATGCGTAACAGAACATATATCATGTGTTTGACAGGTTAATGACATTAAAAATATATTTGAAATATTACTTTATTTAATCAGTTTTTATTAGCGGCTACATTATCTTTCATGCTGTAGTTTACAACACGTGAGTATAAAATAAAAAAAAAAAAATCCATACAGTTATTTATGTCCTGCAGTAATTATATGGGTGCTTGCATTTAGATGAAAAAATTGACTCGAAATGATTCCAATTAATATTGCTTCAAATTAAATTATTTCACTGTATTTTCCCGTTAGGTTTATCAATTTTTCGAATGGTTTCAAATTTGCGCAATTTCCCAAGGGTACAGGTCTCTGGAGACTATTTCCCTCCCATTCAGGGTCATGTCTAAATTGTGAAGGTGGCGTGCTATATATCTGTCACGTATGTGTGTGTGTGTGTGTGCGTGTGTGTAGTGTATGTCTTACTTGACGAAGCTTTATAAGCGAGTCTCAGCCCAAGCACACAAGCCAGAAAATATTCGAATACCAACCAACCAACATTTTCTACTTAAGTTTCAATATAAAATATACCTATCGAATGATCAAACTACATAAGTATTAAACCACACAGATTGAATTACTTGGGTTGAATTACGCGATTCCCCATTTTTACTCCATATAAAGCTCTTTTCAACGCTCGTACTGAAATATCACAAACCAAAACAAACCTCGATGTATAGAGCAGTGTTTGGACTAAAAATAGGACTGATATATTAGACTGAAATCTATATCTTATACTATAATACAAGGAATTGGACCGAAGTCGAAAATCGCCCCAGAATTAATAAACTCCGGTAAACTTAGGGGTCTGGGGTTTTTGGCCACGACAAATCGATTGACACAGATATTTTGAAGCGCTACGGTCAAGCAGTTCGGAGTTACAGATAGGATATTTTCAAACTTCATTAGTTCGCCATAATGGCTACTTTCGTGATGCCATCTGCTAAAGCTATAAGCTTCTGCTTACGCTACAAATGTTTAGTTAAGATTTTAATTTTTCAAATTTAAATAAATTCAACCTTGCTTTAAACTTTATTGAGTTTTACAGAAATGGTAACATGAATATTTTTTTAGTTCCAATCAGCAGACGATTTTAGTTCTATTCTGTTCATTGGCGATTTTTGGCGATCTTGAAAATTTAACGTATGGTTGCTATACTTATCGAGTTGAATGAAGTATGAAATGGAATGTTTACCACATTTCGACATTTTCGTTGCTTTTCAATTATACAAAGGTAAAGTTTCAAAAGTCATAGGAAATGAAATGTAATTGATAATTGGCGTTTCGTTGAAAAGCAACGAAAATGTCGAAATGTGGTAAACATTCCATTAATACGAGGAATTGGTGCCAAGTCGAAAATCGCCCCAGAATTAATAAACTCCGGTAAACTTGGGGGTCTGGGGTTTTTGGCCACGACGAATCGATTGGCACAGATTTTGAAGCGCTACGGTCAAGCAATTCGGAGTTACAGATATGATATTTTCAAACTTAGTTCGCCATAATGGCTACTTTTCTGATGCCATCTGCTAAAGCTATAAGCCTCTGCTTAAGCAACAAATGTTTAGTTAAGATTTTAATTTTTCAAATTTAAATAAATTCAACCTTGCTTTAAACTTTATTGAGTTTTACAGAAATGGTAACATGAATATTTTTTTAGTTCCAAACAGCAGACGATTTCAGTTCTATTCTGTTCATTGGCGAGTTTTGGCGATCTTGAAAATTTAACGTATGGTTGCTATACCTATCGAGTTGAATGAAGTATGAAATGGAATGTTTACCACATTTCGACATTTTTGTTGCTTTTCAACGAAACGCCAATTATCAATTACATTTCATTTCCTATGACTTTTAAAACTTTACCTTTGTATAGAATAGTTCCCTTTCAAAACTCTAACTTTGTTTACAATGGTTTGTTTATAATGGTGCACTTTAACTAATGTGACCAGACGTCCCGCTTTTGGCTGGACAGTCCCGCTTTTTTGTAAAAGTCCCGAAAACCGAGGAAATTGTAAATAAAATAGACTTTTTTTTTATGAGTAATCGTTGTAAAACGCTATGACGTCTTTAGAAATTGTTAAAAGAAGTTAAAGTCATCAACAAATTAGTATAGTATGGTTTCTGTTTGCCTGGAACCACTGCTGCTGTTGAACGCGCCTTCCTTATCTTTCTTATACCAAGTGTGTAATTGTGTGAAGGGACTATTATGTGCTTAAAAAAGTACTTAAAAAATACACCGGGGGAGGGGGGGGGGGGTGATGGAGTGTTCCACTTTTTGATTTTGAAAATCTGGTCACATTAACTTTAACCGGTTATCCTTTCACCAATGGTTTCACAAGTTTTCTTATGGTATGCATTGTTTTGATAAATTACAATTGAAAATTTAAATCTTCGAGTTAGCTTCGATACCTGTTTTCTCCGAGCAGAGCTCGGTCACCCGCTGGTACATAAAAGGCGACTTCTGTTTGTTTGTATAGGACGCAAAAACTTAAGAACCACGCAACAGATTGTCACGAAATTTGGCACAAAAATTCATCTCATCTCCAGAACAAACATAGGCTAAGAATGTTTCGAATCGGACCATTCCTTCTATCGTTTTCGAACGTTTTAAGGGAAAAAATACACCACTTTCGCTCAAATCCGATCATTTTTTCTCTTTCGTGATGCCATCAGGTAGAAAAATTTAAGTAAAACTTTTTGGAAAACAATTGAAATTGAAATGTTCATTGCCTTCAGAAACAAAATTAATAATTTGAAAAAAATAGTTGGATATGTTTAAAGTTACGTAATCCTACCAGTCTCCATTCTATTATTTTATTGTGTATATATGATTTTAATTATGAATTTTTTAAAAGCATACTTAAGCTTTTACTGAATTATGTTGTTTTTGAAGACCGTTGCACTACAGATGCATATTAGGGTTTCATGTATTCCTTCTTTAGCCAATGACTTTGCCAAACTCGCCAAATTATTACAAAGAACGTGCAAAAGAGCATTTTTTTAAATAGCTGGTTGGTTGTGCGATGGTCTTTGCGCTAGAGCTGAAATGGGTGTAATGGTAGCTATATATTTTCCTCGCCAAATTTTTCAAACACGCCAAATGAGCTAAAATGTTTTATTCGGGAAATTACTACGACATTATCTGTTAATTTTATAGCATTTTTTAAATTTTGAATTTTTAATGTAATATAAGTAGCGGGATTTTGTACTTTAATAACGAACGGTATCAGCGACATAAGCTTATTAAAAAGCAAATAAACTTATAAAAAAATGCAAATCGTTTGCTGTTTGCTGGAGTAGCTAATTTTTAATTCTTACTGATTATTTTTTTACTTAAATATGTATTCTCTTTAATTTGAGCTTCTTATCAACGGTATTTTTGAAATTAATATTAATTATTACTATATCCAATATGGGTAATTTAATGGAAAAAATTACTGGGTAATCTTCATATCTTATGTAACTCAAATGAAAGAAAAAATAGTTAAATTGACTATAAAATTATTTTTTCACCTCTATCCGTGCAACGTCGGGTATAACAGCTAGTATTATTATATACCATAAAATTATATATAACTAGGCATATCTCATCAGTAGCAACGGATCTCAACCTGTCGAGTGTCGACTACCTACATTAAAATAGCGGAAGTGCATTCCAGTAGCGAAAAATCCCTCATTTTGCAACAAGCGGTAATTGTTAAAAGATAATATTTGAGACCTAGAAATAGTGTTAGTGAATCGTTTAAAGAAGCCAAAAAATCTCGCTTAAGTAAAGGAAGAAAACAAATATCTCCTAGAATATTACAATTTTCTTTTTTATAACATTGAGCAGGCTATAACACAATACATTACGGGGATTGTTCACTATAGTTTCAAATAATTAAGGTTAACTTTCTTCAATTTATACAGTATTCGATGTATGTTTCTGGATTTAACTTGTGCGATGTTCATAATTTCTTTGAATAAATTAGTATGCTCATAGATTTTGTTGGGTAGTTGATACAAATCAATAATGTTTTTATACATAGTTTTAAACCATTTGGCAAAAGCGCGTGCTAAACTGCACGAAGTAAAAATAAAGCCGGTTGCAAACCAGGCAGAGCATTTTAAACTTCATTAAATTGAATTACATTACTATTCTTTCGAATCGACTTAATATCCGTAGACATAATTAAATCGGCTTTGCAAGAAAAAAATAACGGTAATGTAATCATGTTTTATTATATTCAGTCGCAATATTTATTAAAGATGCATCATGTAGATTGTAAAAGATGTGAGAAGTAAATGAAAACCGTTTGGCTATTTTTTTGTAAACTTAAGTATCCGTATGGATTTATTGACTATGAAATGTAACAAACGTTAATAATGTTTTCATAAAAAATTAAATGCATCAAAAGTAGTTAATTTATTTTTTTGATTTTATTGAAATACTAACTTTTACCTATTTAATAGCTGTCATTATCTTAGGGAAATGTATTAATAATTAAATACAGACATTAAAAAATATATAGAGAGCCTAGAAAATATATTGATAAAGGTATGATAGATTAGCTCGTTTCGATTTAATAGAATCTCATTTTGTTGTAAAGCGCATTCAGATTGGCGCAGAATTCAGCAAATTATCCATTTCGTTATCTAACACTGATTTACGCATACAATCTGATAAGTTAAGAAGTTCCATGTAAATGTTTCACTAACTCCAAAGACAGAAATATGCAGCTGTAGCTTTTATGTTCCAAACTACTTTATTTTCAAGATATTAACAATTGTTTTTCGCTAAGCAATTTTGTATTAGTATTAAAGCCTTTCCGTTTATTGAATTTTTTTATTTGATCATTAAATATCACAATAACTGATTAATTAATCAATAATTCACTGCCGTTTTAAAAGTAAAGTTAAATATTGCAAATAATTGAGATTGGGCACTGTGTTTCCGATTTCAATTGGTTTTATTTAGTAATGCTACAATTCCGTATTGAATACGTCACGCATAAGTTGTTCGGATGTGGTCTCCGATAAAATGGTAAGTCCCGAGATGGCGATTATGTTATGTTGCCAAACAACAAAAATAGTAAAATGTAGTAGTTATTTCACTTCATCTTTTATACAATTTGGTAAGTGTAGCAACCCTATGGTAAATTCTCAAGCACATCCAAAGCTGTCAATTGAACACCTGTCATTTTATTACAGCTGGAAACAGTTATGATATAATAGCTTTTCTCGATTTGAAAATATGCGTTACGTTGCCAAGCAGCAAAAATGATCCAAATCTTTTAAACAATATACTAAATATTTTATGCATTTCGATAGGTATAGCAACTCTACGTGAAGTTTCAGGTTGGCTAAAAGTTGCCAATAAACACGTCGGTCATTATAAATGACATATGATAACATATATGGTAGATATGCTGGTCTCGATTTGCCAATTAAGTTGCAAAGCAATATCCCAAATAGGGCAAAAATGTCACTAGATATTTCATAAAATTTGATTGGCAAAGTAGCTCTACAAAATTATTCAACACATTTTCAGGATCGCCAAAAGTCGCCATTGATCACAAGATCATGCTGTACCCGATTATTACTCGCTACATTGTATTTTAATTGTTCCTTTTCACAACAATAGCAATAATGGCGTCAAGGCAAGGAAACAAAAATCCACGCAATGAGCAAAGGTTGAGATCTGAGCTGCTGCAGATGCAGACCAATCCTCCCCCACTGTGCAGTGCCAACCTCAAGAACGACAATCTGTATGTGTGGGAAGCAACCATCGAAGGACCGCCAGAGTCGCCCTATGAAGGAGGCAAATTCGTCCTGGATCTCAAGTTTACGCACGAGTACCCTTTTAAACCACCAAGGGTGAGAATTTTTAATATTTTTTTTATGAAAAGTATAATAATGAATCCTTGGTCAGTACTTGGATTAACATAAAGAAACGAGGCCGGATTCGGCGACTTTTGAAAAGTATCGCCAAGTCGAAATTTAACAAACCCCTGCACTTGCTGAGATGGTTTTCTTCTCGAAATGATCAAAATTACCACCTAATTTCAAAATGGTCTACTTAAAACGACGAACAAATTCATTAAATTGCAGACCAGATTTATAAAAAAGTGAAACTTTAAAATGCTGAAGTATTGATTAAAAAGAGTATATAATTATTCAAACCATTAATCATATAATTAATAAAATATTGGTATATGAAAACTTCAGAATAAATAATATACATTTAAGATTTAAATATATTAATTTTTAGAAATCGTCAATGTAATTGCTAATTTCACCAAAGGTTGCCAAAATAGCAATTTTTCTTGGGCTACCAGATTTGGTGTAAAATTGCAGGCTATGATTCTTTAGGTAAACCTGATATTGTTGCGAAACCTTATAGGAACCATTAATCACAAAAACCGATGTAGAACAGTGATCGAAAGTTATGGGATAAACGATTCTGCAATGGATATTTGACTACCTGTATTTACTTCGACTTAGATATGAATAAAGTGGTTCAAATTAAAATGGCGTTTTAAAACGACTATTTGTGGTCAAAAGAAGCATCTAAACTTGTAAATTTTTTTTGTAAAATATAAAAAATCACATGTAGAGAATAATCATGCGGTTGTACAAGGAGCATGCAGCTTACTTTCTCTCTTATACCCGTACGATCATGATATTTTGGTCGGAAAGGGATATTATAATCATTTCCAACATTTTCCTATTTCAAAAGACACTTTGACTTCTGCCGATATTTTTCCTTGTCAAACGCAGATACTTAGAGACGTTATAGCGTGCTGCATGTATGCATATATAATGCGGAAGCGTGGATGAGGGCAATGTTCCACATTGCCATCATTTGCATGTGTCCTAGTTACACGTACTATTACCCAAACTGTCTCAGCTTAAATTACAGTATTAACGTTAATTTATAGTTACTCTTAATAAAGCAATATTTTTAGTAATATACGTTTTTTTTTAATTCTATGAAGCAAATATCCCTCTTTCTATGATAAGCTACTACTGAATGTGCCATAAAATTACCTCTAAATGTAATACGAAATGTTGAAATTTTTCGACAGATTAATTGCTGACTTGTTTTAGTTAAAATATTTTTGTAGAAATTTTCGTGTACAATTTTCGTATTAAATCATATGCATACATGTAACAGTACACCCAAAGTTAAGCGAGATAAATTTATTTTCAGTCCTTTTAATTACTTCAAAATATGTTTGTCATATTACTCATCAAAAATTGACTATTATTAAACTAAGTTTGTTCTAAGAATTTCAAATAAAAACAACTTTGAATATTTTTTTTTCCTACACCTAGGATTACGCCAAAAATCGCATTAATGTTAATTGTTTAATCATGTAAACAAAATTACTGTAGAATTTAGTTTGGATATATTAATTCATGACGCCGAAACCGTATTACTGATATATTTTGTATTTCCTCTTTTTTTTTTAATTCACTGCCAACACAGATGTTTTGAGGTTATTAATATAAAAAATTTGGTTTTAATTATAACACATATAAAACCGTAACACGTATTTTTCATATTTGACAGGTGAGATTTGTTACTAAGATCTACCACTGCAATATAAGCAGCAGAGGCGACATCTGCGTGGATCTTTTAGACTTTAATTGGACTCCAGCTATGACGATTTCCTCCCTTCTGGTGTCAATATGTTCTCTGCTGACTGATGCTAACCCTAACAGCCCATTGAACTCCGCTATTGCAAACTTGTACGCAAGTAATCGCCGCTTGCACGATAAAAATGCAAAAGAATACACCGAAAAGTATGCAAAATAGAGTTGTAAAGAGTCGAAGTTAATGCATGTCGTAGAAGACAGTAATTTTGATTTGAACATTGCCGGCACTTTGTTAAATTCTCCGCTATAGCAAATTTTTTTGTTAAATTTTCTTGTATGGTAAATAAACAAACTACAACTGAAGGCAAGCACGATGTCTCATTATGAAATATTCTCCTCACACGCACAAAAGAAAATTATGAAAACAGTTTTAAATAACCGATTGACGTTGTGATGTAAAAATACTTTTATGACATTTGCAATAAAATTGTATTCTATGAAGAAAAATCCATAAACTTGAAATTTATTTCGTATATTTGCTCTAGTTAAATGATTATTCTCTAACACGAATAATATAAATTCACTTATATACATATATTATTATGTGACACTTATTTTATTTAATAATAATGAGAATTCTATATAACCTTGGAAGTATTTATGTAAAACAATATGATATAAGCTTAACCAAATTCTGTAATACGAAATCTAACCTGTAATACATTTTGATAATATTCAAATTTATAAGTCACCAGAATTTAAATAAAATATTTTATATTAATAGAGTACACATGGAATATAATTTGAAGTAACTTAATTAAAATAACGCATTCATAATTTACTCAATATTAATAAAGTAAAAGTACAATTTTCAAATTGCTACAGAGTGGATTTAAACGATTCTATTGTATTAAAGCTAATTTTTCCAAAAAAATGAAGTTGGTACTATTTCACATACTATTTTCTTTACTTTTTTGCTATTTCTTTTAAAGCATTAGGTAGGGAAAAATATTTAAAAAGTAAATCTATTTAAGTTTCGAGAAACTTCTAACACTACCTTATGCAAATTGTTCCTCTATTTCTATTGTTTAGGATTAATGAGAAACGTATTTTAGTATTTAAGCTTCATTGCAATCCTATACGTCTTTAACTAAACCAATTTATTTAATTGAAAAGACTATACCGGACGCAAGGCATTTTGACGAAAGTCTCAATTTATAATTGTTTTAAATGTATCTTCCGTACATTTCCATTACATTACCGAAACGAGTTCTTCGCTTTCAAAGTATCTAATGTCTCTAAATCATAATTATTTCCTACACATATTTATTATAGAGAATGTTTATAAGTACTTTGTGAAACAAATCTATTAAGAATTGATTATTCTAATAAAACTCTCAGAATCTTTGTATAATTACGATTTCTCAAGTTCAATATTTGTATCCAATTGTTTACAGTGATCATCCCCGCAAATGAAAGCGACAGAAAAACATTTATCAAAAGTACTAATGCAATATTCATCTATTAGATTTGACAAAACTGTAACATAAATGCAAAAATTGAAGTTAAACTACAATGTGAAACCTTGTCGCTTAAAGTTACACCGTAAAACCGATTTTACGGAGTAACCTTCCTATTTGAGTACCGTTAATCCATAAATTCGGTGTAACTAGATAATTCGTTACTACATGAAGCTTTAGTAACGCTATACAAAAGTTTTACAGTTTATTGAGAACGCATGGGAAACCATGGTAGTACCATATGTATAATATTTCCACACATAGTTATGTTATTTTATTTTGATAAAAAAATGTGAGAACATTTCATGTGTAATTTAAATAACCTCCATTATAAACCGTATTTGCAAACGGTTTTTACAGTAATTCAGATGAGTCACTAACAGCGTTGTCAGACCTACACCGCTTTTTGTTCCTCACGGTCATGAATTATTACTAAACTTCGGATAAGTATTTGAATAATTGAAGCTGAGGATAAAATTAAAAGATTTTACAAGCTAGGACGTGAGATAATTAAATGTTACATGATACAATATCGCAGTTGCCATGGTGATGTGACGCTTTCTTGCGAACAATGCTGGTGATTGTGTTAGTTTGCAAAAAGTCTAACTTGCCCTTTTACGTAAATAAGGGTGATTCCTGATACAATTAGACCTTGCAAATAATGAAATTATCAGGTAGTTTTTCTACATGATTAAGAAAACTCAAAATGTTGTCACACACAAATCAGTGTATTGTTCCTCATTGAAATGTGGATTCATATATTGGAATGGATATAACTGACGTAAACGACTGCATATATTGTTAAAATCCATCTTTTTCCTGTCATCAAGTTAATAAATACTGGGTAACTGCTTTTAAAACGCAATTTGAGTGACATCAATCAAGTATATTAATACAATAGAGTGTGTCATCATTGCATACTTAAAGATTTCTTAATGATTTTAAGACTATAGTTTTATAAATACTTAGAAGTTGTTTATTTTATTGCGATATACGTAGAATCTTATTTCCTCTTAAATAATTATGTGTGTTTAAAAACATTCATTTCAAAAAGCATTAAAAAGCAAGTAGAACGCAAAAAAACACTCGGTCATATTTTCCCCAGTAAGTTTTGTTTACAATGTTCATTCTTAAACATGTAAAATCATATAGAGCTTAAAAAAGAACTATATGATTTTACCTAAACCTTGAACCGTATTACTGAGAGAAATCGTTCTGTACTCTTTTCTTTCACAATATATTGGGATCATACAATAAGCTTCCGATGATTTCAGAAAATGATTTCCAGCAATTAATTTTTAGTGCAAATTGAATTGGTTTACTGTTAAAAGTACTGATATCCATTTAGATTGCATAAGATGTCAGCCTACGTACAAACTTCTACATCTAAACTGAGTTCGAAATAACAGAGGGTACAATTCGATATGTTGAAGTTCATCCAGTGTAGGCTTAGCAAACTAATTAATGACCGTTTGGAACTTTTTCAAACCGGAACGTAATTGTGGCTAAAAGAGTGAGTGAGAAAAAATGGATATACATCACTCAGATACTGTAGTTACTGCTGCTTCGTTGGGCGTGATAAGTACGATAGGGATTTAGGTTATGTCGTGATAGGGTCTTTCGAATCGTTATACCATAAAATTCGATTAACGAGTAATTCACGATAAACGAACGATATTGAAGCTTAATAGGGGATTTGTTAGGATATAAAACTAGTATATTTTTATATAAATAAAAAAATAACCCTGTAATCGAGCGTACACAGAGTAAAATTGATCAAAAGAATAAAATTAACCAATTTGATAGAAACAAAAATATTTATTAGTTTTTTTTTTTTTTTTTTTAATATATATATATTATTTTTAAAACTGAGTGATATATCTCTAGGTAATTCTAAAATATATTTGTATAGTTTGGAATTCGCTTTGAAATATGATGTTCGATATAACTAATTTCATAGAATTCTTTTGTGAGAACGCATTTATTCGGATTCAAGTTTAATCCCTGTTTTTTTTTATAATCACTTAACGGCTCTGACTTTTTTATTTGAAATGAAAAAATATGTAATCTGAGAACAAAGTGCTTGTTAAATTGTTACCGTTTATCTTAATAAGTATACGAACTAGCAATATCAGCATCCTAAAAGTTAAAATAATAACACGTGAAAGGCACTTCATATATCTCAACAATATTGAATTCAATAAAAAAATTGAAAACTATTTTAATCGCCAATTTAGCGTTCTAAAGCTCATTTTATTGAACAATATAAAAAGAAAAGGCACGTACAGATAAATCACACTCTGCTTGGAAAAGTAACTTTTGTACCATGTTAACTCAATAGAAAATACGCCATTATTCCGCATATTGCGATATGCCGAAGACAGCTTACTGCTATTATACCTTGCTATCTTACTGCTCATCCTCAGCAATAAATTCCAATTATCGGAGTTTGTTCAATTCCATACATCCCTCCGGACTTTTTTTTTCTGAATCATGTTTTTGCGCCTTTCATTATTACAGATTTTATTATTATCATTTATTTTTTTCTAGCATGTAGTTCCGAGTGAATTCCCAAAGGCAACTAAAAGTTCCATTTCTTTAAAGTAAGTTTAAGGAACTTCTTATCGTGCAATATATTTTTCAATAAAGCGATCCAATAGTTATTACTTGTTTTTATTAAAACTTTGACTGAAACATGTTTGAAAGTAAGTTATAAAATTTAATTTGAGAAAATGCTCGCAATATCTTGGCATCCAGCTGTATATAGGGGTTGATGTTGCATATTAAAGGTATTTTTGCCAGAACTTTTTCATATGTTGGTCTAATTATTTGAAAATTACGCACAATTATTTTTTTTAGTAGAAGAAAAAAGAAAAACACATTTGGAGAAGGAAATTTATTAGTGCATTATATATATTAGTGTTTTTTTATGTTTTATTTAACTTATGTGTGGCTATTTGTTTTAGTTTCCACTTCATATTTTAAGCGAAATACGTTATGACAGAAATAAATTATATGAGGATCGGCATAAATAAAAAGTTTTGTAATAGAATAAAATATAATTTATGAGATAAATTTTGGGATTTTCATTCACAACTTTTACCACATTACTATATTTTGGAAACATTTGATTTTAATAGTTGGTATAAAATTTCAGAGATAGATAATTAGGAATCCTAATACAAAAACTCTTTACTAAAATACATTAAAGTTTTCCAACAAGTCCCAGCAATATAGAAGCCCAACACTAGGTCCTGTTCAATTCGACAGTGGACAATAAAAAATGAAGATATTCCAGGTTAACTCCCAATCACCACAAAATAACAAAGAAGCATGTACCATTTCTTCAGTTCCCATTTTTTTGAACCAATACGTTACCGTTACTAAAAACCGAAAAACGTCCTGAAATTTTAAACATATTAAAAAAACTATAGCCACTTAAAAGCCAGAGTAAGATGATGATGAGATCTAATGGTAGATGTTTTTTAAAACTGGTATAGTTGAATATATTACTTTGTAGTATTGAAACTAAACAAAAGGTATTTAATTGTGTAGGGGCTCTCAATTTTAAATCGCTTTCGAAAGAGGCATTCATGATAACGATAAAGACTTACTTTATGGTCGTGACATAGACACATATTTGACATAAGGACTTTTATTCCCAAAAACAAGTTTTTGTATTAATGATGTTAAACATTTCAAAATAAATTGTGTATATTTACATTTACCTATGGCAGTAACCTAAAGTATTACGGTACTAGAACGACCCATTAGGCGTGGGCGTTCCACTTGCCCATTATCAAGGTTTAATTCTTGAGAGTTGTGTGTGCCAGAATCTTAACATCAACGATTACAAAACTAATATCAAGAAGAATATAAAGCGATGACAATTCTTCTCAACAAAACGAAAAATTATATTCCCTGCAAGAACTGCACCGATTCCCAACTTTAACCGGATCACATTCTCGAGTGCCCAATCTCTTTTTTTTTAAAACTCGGTATGCTTCCACTAGATTCAGAATTTCGAGGGAATGTAACTTGGTAGTTTTAAAGACACATAATGCCTTTTAAATGTCCATATGGACATGATAAAATCGTAGTTATTGCTTTATGTTATATGTTACGTTTAATTTACACTCACCTACGACTGTAACCAAAAGCGCCGAATGTCGCGTTCTCGCCCTCTTGAAGTCCACACGACATCGGTATATCCCCTCGTCGTCCAAAGATATCCTATCGACCTCCAGCACTGCTGGTTGCTGTTTCGAGCTGAAGAAAGACCGCCCCGTCAGATCCTCGCTAGATGCATGCCTAGCCTGCCCAAGCTTGCCTCGTCGAGCGTCCAGGCTGTATATTGGGTTGGCCACTTCGTCTTTGTACCACAGAACGAGGTAGACTTCGTCGTCATCGATCGTTGACGTGATGTCGCATGGGAGTGACATGTGGCTGCCTGATACTGCTTTGTAGGGAACGGGGATTTCTGAAAAAAAAATGATAGTTCAGTTTCTGTATGTATAAGAAAAGTTTAGTATTGTAATTTAAGAGGAATAATTCAGTTTCTTCTTCAGTTTTGATTCCAAATGTTTAAGGACTGGTCCAGTTTCTGAACGTATAAAGAAAAGTTCAGTTTTTGAGGGAATGAATATGAATGTGATGCAATAGATTTTTTAGAAGTGTTTTTTTTCTCTTTGTAACTGTATGTTTTTTGGCGCCTCTTGTTTATAATCAAAAAAGAAGATCCTAACTAATTTATGTAGTTCCGAGTAAAACTTTTGAATTTTGACCTCAAATCCCATAACCTAGCGTAACCTAAGAGCTTGATTGAATTCTTAATTAAAGTGAAGAAAGTTTTTTTCATTATCATTTTGAAAAAAATAGGTGTCCCGCTTCTTGTTGTTTTTGAAATACTTTATATTTGTACCAGCATACGTTATTTAACAGTTTTTATGCATCCAATAAAACACTTTACAAATTGCTTCATTGAGTAAATAAATGTTTGACGCTTTATATATAGGTGTAAATTTGTCACAATTTCATGCCGATGAAAAATTGTTTAAATATGACAAAATATGCTAATAAACTGTCTTATTTTTTTAACTAGAGTTTTATTGCTGCATGTTTTAACCTGAATAATGCCATAATACATACAATTAAGTTTTACTAGTAGGGAAATTTCGATGACCTTTAGTTCATAAAGAACGATTTATTTTCTATGAGAGGGAACACTATATGGGCGTATTTTGGATTTTGTAATTATGAGTAAAAGTAAGTAAAGGGTTAATAAGTACTGGTCAATAGCATAAGCTCTATAGAAATACCCTATATTTATATAAAACAGTACGGATACTTCGATATTTAGAATATTTTTTTAGCCCATGCAAAGCACAGAAACTATTCTGAAATTACAAAATAAAGCTAACGTGAAAATTGATGACGAGCTGTCGTCGAAAATGTGTTGATGAAACACATTTCAGCAAAATATAATTTATCATACTGAAGATTTAAGTGAGAAAATGAGAAAGTTAAAAGCAGCCTGTAAATGGAAATTAGTACCTGTCAGAATGGGGGTAGAACCTGTAATTGATTAAGAAAGGTACAAGCATTTAGGTACGAGCGGGAATATAATGGATATTTTTGTCCTAATTGTTTTATAATTTATTGTTTAGGATATAAATATAGAAATTAGTAAGGAAAATATGGATTTTAAGATAATTCATATCTTTGTGTACTGTAGTAATATAGCAATTCTTTTTATGTTAAATACAATAATTATTATAATGTTCTTGATTGTTCAGTGAGTGTCTTCTTGCCTCCTAAATGCCTTTTTATTTTTGACAGAAAGGTATTTCTATTCGTCACTGAGGTATTTCTAATTGAAGGGTGTAGTTGTAAAAATAGCATTCTCCAAAGTAAAATTATGATATAGGGTTCTGCAAGTTCTTTGTTGGGGGAGGCACATTATATAAATTAATTATACTTTGGAGACTTTGAGTTCTGAAGCTGTAGTTTTTAATTTATTTCTGACGAAATACCACTTTATAATATAAGATGAATGTTTATTTATTTAAGACAACATTTGTTTCTATGTAGTGGAAGTTGAATGTCTGCGCAAGCTTCTACTTCCTCGTTTTGAAAATATCATATAAATTGGCAGTCAAGTCAATAGGATTTTCCATTGGCTATTAATAAGACTACTAAAAAAACTCTATTTGTCATAAGATTGAGCTAATTACTTTCTTCGTTTGCAATTTCCGGAAAGTGTCTTAATAGAAAATCGCAAACGTCTTTGAATCATTGAGCACAATGGAAATAAATAATAAAAATACAACATTCAACTGTCCGTGAACCCCTTTAAATACGAAAACATTTTTAGCCTACTTTCTGTTTGTATTTCGAAAGATTAAAAAAAAACGGAAAAGGAGGTACATACATAATGTCCGTCTGTCCGACCGTGAGCAAGCGCAATATTAAAAAAACTTAAATTATGCAGTCCGACAATTTTTGATAACTCGAGTATAAAATTGGAAGTGTGTATGTCTTTTTGCCTTTCAGCTATTCCGTTGAACCAAACTAAGCTCAAAGGCAGTTACAATTAGTGCATACGTGATTTTTTCGAAAACCTTATTTTGACGTTCCACATGTACTAGGAACTCGTATAACGTAGCTGTAGGTCCATTATATAAAGCCATATCATTATATTACATTCATAAACAAATTGCTTAACAAAAACGTATTCGTTTTAATAGTTTCCCTTTTTTAGTGATTTTTATAGTGAGATTTTTTTTTATTGATTTGTAAAGTGTGTGTGATTTCGAAGGATTTTTATTTATATTTAACATTTGTAAAGCTTAAATATACTAATAGCAAAACTCTAAACCTAAAATTGACTCATCGCAAAATTTTAAATTAACCATAACTAATCATACAAATTTGAGATAAATCATAATTTATGAGTCTAACCGAAGCATCTCGAAATGAATAAAATCCCATAAAAACGTAAGGCAATATTTCAAAGAAAATTTGTAGCTCATGAGTTCTTATGTAAAAAGACTTAGATTTTCATCTGGAACTCCCTGTTCCATTATTTATTGAATTTATCTGTTAACATAACATACCATTTGTAAACATCCAAAAAGCCACTTAATGGTTTTCCAATAGTTTATACCTCTTTCTATCAATATATCGGTTTCAAGTCATTTCGAATTTGCAATCGTCGAAGACCATTTGCTTATTTATGAATAAGAGAGAAATATGTATTTTTACTGCATTATTTACATGGAACTGAAATAATATAAGTGGGAACAAATAAATACAAACTGAAGCATTTATTATCTTTTTATATGTAAAAAGAAGTTTTTTAAACGAATAGGCTCATAAACTTTTCTACCGAAAGTTTTGTTTCGCGATAACTGTAAAAAGGTAAAGAAGTTTTTCGTTTTTTTTCTTTTAAACTAAAACCTATCATATTTTAAACCTTTTTACTCTAAAATTACTTGTTAACAACATCCATTACAATTTTATACGTATTCTACGTTTAATGGTGTTAAAGTAAAGTACTTGCTGGTTTATAAATATTATGATTATACAAAATAATATTTAAATTACTTTCTATTACTTTCTGGCATTTTATACTTTTTTGTTCAATATTCATAGCAATGAAATGCTATCAAACGAACGGAGGAAAATTTCATCATAAAAATCCAATCATTGCAAACTTTCTTATAGGAATATTTTGTAAATGAAATTACACTGAAAGCTTATTCAAAATGAAAAATAATTTTTTTGTAAAAAAAAATATTTTAATCATCATTGATATCATCCGAAAGAAAGAAACTTTTTACTTTAAAGGTGATATTTTTTTTAAAGATTATTTTCATTAATTATATTAAAGTGAGATTTCTATAAAAAAAAATAATTTAAAGGGCACGTAAACTATTTCAAAGAAATGATTATTGTTTAGATAAAAACGTATTGAAGAACCTAAATAACATTTTTTAATCACTTCAATGTCAATTTTTATTTTTTTCTGGCTCCTAGTATGGGGATAATTATAATGAGGTTTAAAAAAATTGAGGTTTTTGACTTACTCTTGAAAATTTGATTCGAAATAAAAGTAATTTGTGATTATATTTTAATTGACTTAACTTGGATTAAGTGGAAAAAAAACTGAGCTGCGTTGCAAACAGCACACTTAATTTTAACGGGTTATTTAGGCGTAATTTAATCTTTATTCTTTTAGTCAGTGCTAAGCACAGTTACTAATTCTCTAGTCATGAATGGAAATAAATTGAAAATGACAACTACTGATAAAATCTTCAAGACAATCAATCACCATGTAGTCTAAAAAAGGAATTAAAAAACGATTTCAAAGTGAATATAAAAAATAAATAAGTGCCAACTGTAAATAATAACAAATTTTTTACTTCTCTTTTTCTCATGTTAAATGACCCTCACACTATCCAATTAACTATATTTGTCTATCTATCATTTAACTTCTTGGTAAGTTGTCAAACATAAAGAAATACACACAAAAACTAAAACTTAACTCAAGGTAAAAAATAAATCGGACTAATTAAAGAAAAAGGATGCACAGATTTGTTTCATCCGACCACATAAATCAAAAGAGAAATTAACTTCTTTGATCTCATGAAAAAAAAATCCAAACATAAATGAACATCATTTGAAACATAAAAAAAACATAGGACATTTAGTCTTTGGTGTGTGATTTGAGGTAAAGTTCTTTTTTGAATTGATTCAACTTGTTTTGATAGAAGTGTAACTGCACTGGAATGTAACTGGCTTCATGTAGCAAAACAACATAACTATTTTACAAATGAACGGAAATCGTTAAATTTATGAAGATACATTACGTAGCAAAACTTCCTTCGTGTTACTTTACTAAATACAACATAATCTAGGCTCCCAACAGCTTTATGGAGTAAGGTTGTGCAACAGGGTTTATAATGGTGCATTGCTTGATTACGTAAGAAACGCTATGAACACTCTGCAATATAATGAAAAAAACGCATTACTACAACTAGGCTGTTTAATACAATATTTTATTCAAATAGCAATTTTTAACAAATAATTACAAACCAACACTGTACTACATTTTTCTGGAGATTTTGAACCAAATATTTGTATTGTTTACAGTCATGTAAAACATATGCAACATTTAAAAAAAGTAATTTATTTAAAAAATTAAAATAGAGTAAATTTAAATTATATGACTTATCAACCTCTTCTGAAAGAAGAAAACCTTCCTTGCAAAGAGACAAAGTGAGTTTTTTATGTGTTGTCGTTAAGTTAATGAGGCCTAGTGGCGTAGTGTAGTGCTTCGCCTTGCCACGCCACAGAAGTTGGGATCGAATCCCGGATTGGGCGAGGTTAACCCATCATTTCATCCCTTGAGTGGGTCGAAGAAATGGGTACCAAGCACGTTAGGAACTAAACACTGGGGTTTCCGCGTGAGGCTGCGAACACCTTTCCGGGACATATGCCTAGCACCAAAGAGCCTTAGGTCACGAAAGCATAAATGGGCACGGCAGGCCTTGGTCTAGTAATGGGCTGTTGCGCCTAAGATTTTAGTTTAATTTAGTGCAGTTAATTCAGCACAAGAGTCATCAGTGTTGTTACAATTTCCTAAATAACTGATTATTTCTACATGATTATGATCGCAGAATTTTCCCATGAAGAATACTTTCATATAAAAGTGACTTTAAAGTTCTAAATTCAGTTACCAGTAAATTAAATAACACACCCCAGCATATTAATTATAATATAAATTTAAACTATATTTCCGATATACAATTTTGTCATATTTGCAAAGGGATTGGGCAGAACAAAAAGTATCTTCCTCTTATCCCTATTGTATTATAGTGCTCCATTGTTCCCTCGCTGTGGCAATCCCATTAGGTGTCCTTTGTTCAACCCTGGGGAGTACTGGTGTATTTCTTTTTCAAACAATAATTGATTTTTTTGTATAAGAGGTCAGTGTCATTTTTGGAAGAAAAAGTTGACTTAATTCCTAAATGATTGATTAAATTATGCTGGACAGTTTTGATCAATTTCGAATTTGCTTTTTGCAGAATATATTGCGTATAATACAAGATTTCTTTGTCCGGGTAACGTTGTCTAATAGCTTACAGGTTTGGTGTAAAAATACCACAATTCGTATAACAAAATTTAAATACACGAAATATTCGTCGCAATTCTAAAAAAATCAAGAAAATTTTTTGTATTTCAAAACGAAAATTTTAATGTTTTTATACGTTTATTGAACTATAAAAAGTGAATTGTTTTATATTTTCAGAAATCAGTGCAAACAAAAAAAATCCTTTAGGAAAACCATTTATTTTTACTTTTGAACAAATATCCAAAGTAATAAACACACAGCTTACTCATTTATTTTAAAATTTGCTCAACATGCAATTCTCGTTCAAAATATACTAAAAAAGAAATATACACGCATTTGAAGGCAAATAAATAAATGTTTTCGTCGATTTCCATGCTAAATGTGGAAACAGTCAAGACATTTCTCAAATCTTGCACGAATCGATCTGTGGCGTCGTTTTGTTGAATGCCGCCACCGTGATACGAACTGTAAGATTCGGGATTTTCCTTACATTTCATAAAGTAGTTATCGTGGGAATTTGTTACTTTTCATCCGTAAATGTTCTATTACATATATAATGTTTCTATATTTTGCAACCAAATTAAATGCAAATGTATATTTTTAAATTTAAACGTTGGTAGTCATTTAAAATATTTGTGAGACATGGTGTTACAGCTAATTTCTAGAATAAAGTGTTTAGTAATGTCTTGCTGTGTTTACTTGAAGAAAAAAAGATGAAAAACATGTTTTTTGCTGATACTTTGGGGTGAACTATAACGGTCCACATATTTTAACTTGGAACAGAAAAAGCTACGGTACTTTTTTTGTAAACAAACTTCTTGCTGCCTTATGTGTATTTCGTCTTTCTGCGTTTTCGCTTTTCTGTTTGTTTTATTGTGTTAAGCTCAAGCCAGATGTGCGCATTACAGCTATCCTAACTGGAAGCAATTGGATACAGTACATTATATGTTAAATAGTCTATATTTCTCGTCGGACAGATACGAATCCAATATTATTAATTAGTTTTCATCAAAGATCCGTGAAATATAATTAATGTAGTTATACACTTCACTCTGGAGGTTCATATCCATTATTCTTTGCGGAATTCTTACTTAAACTTCTCAAAGAATTCTTAAATTTCTTCTTTCTTAATTAAACTTCTCAAAGAAATGCCGATATCGAAACAGATTGCAAATATAAGTCGTTTCATTGTGGCATGTTAGATCTGGTTTGCTTTGAATTATCGTCGCACTAGAGCTATACGAGGCCAATAGTGGCATGTTAGAAGTGTCAAGGTGGTCAAACTTCACTTCAGAATGCTTGCGAAAACAAAACTTTTTTTCCAACAGTAAATTTATAAATATATTTTGAGTTAGATAAAAATAGACTTTTGCTATTAGTGCAAGCAATTAATTGTTATTAAAATTTATAAATTAACAAAATGGCAAAGCTTTTTTATGCACTCATAGTATAACTTTTTTCACTTTTAGAACTTTAAAACTTTAATTCTAGAAAGCTTATATACCTCTCATCAAATATTAAGCGAAAATACTAAAATTCTACAGTCCTAATAATAAATAAAAAAACAAAATCCTTGATAAACATGCTTTTAATTATACAATTTTTTAGAAATAATATATATTGTAGATTATGTGTAGTATTTAGCTTGGTAGTGAACAGTTTATACTGAGTTGAAAATGTCTCAAAGAACAAATACGAAAATATCGCCACTATTTTTCTTCTGCATGATACGTGAAAGCAAATGTTACACACCACGCTCAACAGAATGACGAGAGATAAAACCGAAATAATGAAAACAATCTAAACGAAATTTGCAATTGGATGCAAACATCGTAAAACGACTCCCGAACGAATAATCTGGGTGATAAGACATTTGGAAAACATGGTTCATTTAGACAAAATCCTCTCAAAAGAGTTGATTGTTAAGGGAAGATTGAAAGAAACAGACACGTAAGTAGTTGTATTGCTGTATTTTTTCTGTTTGAATGGCTACCCTTTTTGGAATTTCATATAGAAATATTAAGTGTCAATTTTTTTTCCTTAAATTAACTTTTTGATACTAATTTTTGTGTTAAAATAGTAATTAAACAGAATGAAAATTGCGCATATGATCATGAAATTCATGGATAATTTAAAAATATTAATATTTTGTTTTGCTTGGTTTGACTTTTCCTAATCAGAGAAATTTAGTGACACGAAAAGAAATATAAAAGAAATACAGGGTCCTCATTGAAGGTAAATTGAAGTGTGAAAAGCTTTTAAAAAAATGATATCTATATTTTACACATCTCCACACTAAATTTAACGATCTTGCTATTTTCTATTTATTATTACAAGATATTACTTAAAATAAATATTTTCCATATGCAGATTCATCTGGGTGTTAATAATTTTTCAAATGCTATGTTTTCATTTGCTTTTACTATCTTCAATAAATGCCTTAGATTTTTCCCTTTTAACATGAAATGATTTTAGTTTTTTTCCATCAAAAAGTCAGATAATAAACTCTTTACGAAAGAATCGCATAATAAATAAGATATTCATAAAAAAATACGATTTAGTTGAATTAATTTATATAATTTTTAGTTCAAATAAACAGCTGTACTAATAGTAGTTCAATAAATTGTTTAAATAGCAATAAGCTTTTAAAAAATTCCCAAATTTAATTTAAAGTTGTCCTTAAATTTCTAAACTGGTGCTAACGGTTTCGTTAAATATAAAGATTTTTTTATTTAAATATCGAGGCAAAATATTTATCTATAATAACAATTATTATTACTTTAAAAGTTAGTAAAACAAGTAAATAGACGGCATGCAATAAGTAGCAACACTAATGTCAAGAATGTAACAATAAGTAATATTGAATTATTTTCTTACTGCTGAACTCAAAATATAAAAAGCTTTATTTCGAATTTCACTTATTGAAACTCAAAGCTAACATTTCTTCAAATTCATTTGATAGATTTATCATTTTAAGTTATCGTTTTCGGGATATTGTTTTTCCTACTGTTGCTTATTGTCAAAACAAACGCTCTTTAAATGGCTCGCAATGGCTCTTTAAATTTTTTTGGCTACATTTTTTATGCATCATCGATTTTATTCCGGATATTGGTTTAAGATGATATTTTTTTTAAATTATTGAATTGTGTTTTTCCTTACAATTTAATAAATGCATTATACAAAATATAACAAATATTAATTAAATGGTTCCATTTTATTGTAGGTGCTTCAAGATGGTTTGTCAGTCAAACGGAACTAATACATCAGTTTTCAAATCACAACTTCTTCAGAAGTATTGCTTTGCGATGTTAACCCTTTTTCCCCTGGTATGGGAATCAACATACCATCGGAATTAAATAAATTTCGAAACGAGAATGTTATCTAGTTATTTAATTATATATTTTAGAACTATTGAAATGACAGAAATGACCAGTAGATGGCGACCCTGTTTTAGAACTTTATCAATTAATAATTAAATAAACGGATGTTATTAGTTATTTTTTTTCAATTTCTTTTTAAATTGATGTTATGATGATTTCCATGTATGATGAAAATGCTATAACATGGCATAATTTATACGGTTAGAATTATTTGTAATTTAAATCCATTATAGTGAAAACAAGTTTACTTTTTAGCCAATGTGTTAATTGTTAATCCCTCAGAGAGTAAATGGCTATTGTGTTAAATGTTTCTGTGAATTTTGGAAAAAAAAACAAGGATACCCATCGTATTCAAAATTTCTTACTTTCAAATTATATTAATGCATTTTCCGCTCACTTGAATTGTGAACAATTATTTTAACAATAGATAAATCCATAAACTATTGAATAATTGAATAACTTAAAGTTTTAGCAAAGTTCTGACTTCAACCACTAAATATATTAATAGCTTCTTTTTTTATTTCAGTATATATTCTGCGTGTCTCCGAAAGTTTATTACGTATTGTCACTCCGAGCTTTCAATCGGATGAACTCGTAAATTCTTGCGGAAAAAAAAATCCATTCATAAGAAGTACAAATGTTATCCGAATACCCAGTGACGATCGAAGCGTGATCAGAATCCTGAATTTAAGTCGATAAATCCCTTGAAAGTCACTTACTGAAATGAAATGTAACTGTCTGAATCCTATTGAAAGTGACACTTAAATCACTTGAATGGCCTTCCGAAAGGGATATAATGTTTTATCGCATTTTGTAGATGTATAAGCTCTTGTTGAGATTTGAGTCTCTTTCGTCACTTTTGAAGGGTTTTATTAGCCAAAAAGTTATTCTTTGTTTTATAGTTTAGTCGAAGTTTTAAAAAATATTTGGTTTAATCAGGTTTCATTTTTTATGTCATTTCTTCTAATTTTTGGTATAATTGGTATAAATTATTTGTTTAAATATTTTGTTACTTTGATTCTTAAATTTGCAATTTGTATCTCATGAATTATTTATAAATTTATTTCTGTAAACACCAAGTTGAACATCTATAAAACTTTAATCAGCCTACAGTCCTATGCGGAAGTGAATGTTGGGCCCTCAATAAAACAGTGGGAGAAAACAGCTAATATTTGAAAGGAAATTATTAAGGACAATATTTGGACCTATTCAGGAGAACACTGAGTGAACTTTGCAACCATGAGTCACTTTGCAACCATGAAATTTACAGAAAATTTGGCAAATTTGGAGGGAACTACATTATAAGAACTATAAAAGCAACCAGAATTAGGTGGATGGTCCATCTGTACAGATGTCCCAATGATTTCCCCACCAAAAAAGTGATTTTTTTTCTCCAAAATTGAAGGTAATAGACGTAGAGACGACCACACACATGATGGTTAAACAATTTTGAAAGGGACTGGACGAAGATCAGCGAGTCAGCCTTGTCCCACAAAAATCTGTTGAGCTAATGAAGAAGAATATGTCATGAATCTACATAGGCTGATGACGAGAGTTGATATAGTTGATATTCTTCCTTTACTTTCAAATAATATGCCTTGTAAATAAAATATACTTAAAGTTTTCCGTTGGGGACGAAAATCCAAAAATAGAGATTTAGTGTTTTTTACACATTTCGGAGGGTACCGATTCTAAAACAAATTTATATTTATTCAATGGTCAGTATGTCTGTCTGAAACCACAATATATCTTTAACTAAAGAATGACCGTCTTCAGATTTGCTACACGGAGTTTGTAAAAACTTGTCGGACATCATAAAAAGGCTGTAAAAATTAGCGAATGTGCAAATGGTAAGTTATATAGAATCCGTTTAAAGTTTAAAAGTTTTTAAATAAAAACCCAAGAGGGAATGAAAATGTCTTTACAATTATTTATTGAGTGGTAATTGAAAATCTTGTATTGTTAAACCCCCTAGTTATTAATGAACTGTAAATGTAGTAATTGTTTTACTAACAAATGCGACTAAAATTATGTTTTGTTAGGGATTTACGTGGCCACTATTTAACATTTTCGAGTCATAGAAAGCAAGATTTGTGAAAAATATCTCTAAATTTCTTTCTTTATGTATTACAAAACTTGAATCGTTCAATGGATAATAAATTAAAAATTAATTAATACACGAAAAAATACAGAGCTGGAAAATTTAATGGAAATTAGTGCAGCAATGAATTATTTTTTGTCATGGTTGGGAGATTCATTAGTTTTAAAATTGGACAAACAATTACTCAAAAAATTACAAATTTTATTTTATTCTAGAAAGATAAATATTCTCTGATAAAAAACATTCTACTTAAATTAAAACTAACATTCATTTTTTTTATTTTATAATCCAACTCTTTAGAAATTGTAATTGGTATAAATCGTTTTCGATCAAAATGTAATAAAATAAAATTCTTTAAATATTCCCGATTCTTTATTATTTTTCAGAATCGTTTCAATAGAAAGTTTAAAAACACATACATTAGCAATATTTTTTTAATCTTCTTTTAATTTATTCACAATTTATCAATTTAACGCTATATAAAAATAACTTCCTCAGATTAGTATAGAATGATCATTTTATTCAAAGCCATTCCGGGAAAGCTTTCAATTTATAATTCATTAATTTCTCGTATTTTAAAGCCTCGTAAGTAAAAAAAAATCGGTTTTTAACAATTTTTCCTTCTAAGTCCAGAAAATAATTTTAAATATAGTTTTGTTAATAAAATTAATAATAATAATTATATTAGTTATAAAATAGGTTATTAAAATCTAAGTATCTACTACTACACTGCTCAAAACAATTACCCTTTCAGTTTCAGTGCTTTGTTTTTCATTCTAAATATCTAAAATTTGTGAAATAGATTCCTTATGCATCCAGAATGAAATGGTAAAAAAAGGCTTAATAAATATTAATTTTTTAACTAAAAATTAAGGGGGGTTGGTATCAAAAATTAAGAATAGTTTATAAAAAAAAATTCAATTTTTATTTGCAAAAAAGAGGTAAAATAAATTTTTAAACATCTGAGAATGCACGAGTGAAGAATTTAGGGTCAATTTATTTCATCGCAAACATTATTTACATCCTCAAAAACTTGATTCTTCCATCTAACGATAAATTAGTGCAAACCCAACTTCGTGAGAGAAAAAAGCAAGCTCATGATTCCAAATGGAATTTGTGGGGTTGAAAGAGTTTAAAACAATGAAACTCCCCTAATTGTTGTGAACAGTGTATATGAAGTGTATAAAAGTGTATAAGAACTACTTTCAAACATAAATTGCAATGTATCTTGCATAAAGATATTTTGTTTAGCTTTAACTTTTAAGAATCATTTAAATACAATTGTTCAAGTGACTTAAAAATTTAAGGGTTAAGCAAGACAATAATTTTGTATTTTGTAATTGAAAAGAATATTAACAAATCACACTATCTTTTAAAAAAAATATTTAAGAAAGAATGTTAATTTATTTACTTTACAATAAATGTATGATTATGTATTCGATTGCACCAATATCTAAAAAGCTTGGTTCACTTCATAGAATTATTTTATTACATTTATTGAACTATAGAACGGAAAAAATGTGATACTAATACCCATATAAATTTTCAATTTTGAACCAACTCTTTTCAAAGGCTTTAAGTTACTTTGACCAAAAGTGGATGATCTTGTAACTTTAAACTGAGTCCAAAGAATAACTTTTAGGATATTCTTTCGATATTTTTAGACTTTTTTTAGTAGTATCATTTTTTTCCTTTCACAAGATTTTTATACCACACTTTAAAAAATTATTTCATGGTATTTTCGTTTTTGATGGAACTTTGAGGAGGTCGTTTCAATGTAGGTCAATCCCAAAGGAAATGTTTAAACTTCGAAAGTTTGCATCGAATATATCTTCGCCGTTCTCAACGTTAGAGGTTCAGGAAAAATTGGTTTTCTTGGAATGTTTTTGAATATTCTTAGGTCAATACATTACTTTGTAACATAAAATATGTGTGAATGAAATATAAACCTTAGACACAGTATTATTTACTAAAATTTAAAATATAATATTACGAGGAAAATTGCTTGCTGATTCGCTTAACATTTTAACAACTATTTAGTTTTTGACATAAATACGGACCAGTATAAGTAAGTAGCTATAAAAAGGTAATTTAAAACAACGAATGTAACACACTGACATTTTTACCGAAACTCAAATGTGATTGCAACATAAACTGTCACCAAGTACAGATTCGAAAGAATATTTGTATACACATGTCATGTGATTATGCGGCTTAAAAAAAGATACTATGAGCATCTATTTGGTTTTGAGAGGTTTCCTCAACGAAAAAAAATTTAAATCTCAGCATATATCAACGTAACATTCACAGAAAGCAAGGCAAAACCACCAAGATGATACCAAAGTAAATGTTCCTCAGTTCTGAGGAATAAGTGTCATCAAAAAGGCAAAAAAGATTTTTTTAAACCATGTGACTTATATTTTAAACTGTTTGACGATTACTTTAAAGCAATTATTACTTTAAACTATTGGACTACTAATTTATGCTTGTCGATTATTATTTTAAACTATTGGACTATTAATTTATGCTTTTCGATTATTATTTTAAACTTGTTGATTATTATTTAAAACAGTTGACTATTAATTTAAACTATTTGACTTTTTAAACTGTTTTACTAATATTTTATTCTCTTTGTTAGAATTTATTTTAATCCAGAATAATTCAACAAATCACGATTTATTACAGATAAAAATAAAATCCATTTACTTAAATCTAGTACCACACTATCTTACACTAAAACTTAACCTCTCACTAAAATCCCATCATCACCCTCTTGAGAATTAGACGAAAGATAGTCCCTTACCTTAAGTAAGGTATAAAAGATGAAGCGTTATAGATAAAACTCTGCCATCTCCATATGACAATGCAGATAATCTCCGTAAGGTTTTCAACTTGAAGCATGTAGCAACGTGATATTGATTCATCTAAGCTGATTAATTTATCAATCGATAACATGTCTTGTCCCATTAATCACAGAGAAATACAATCTCTTGGGCGTTACCTGGCCTTTTCGTCGGATGGAAAAATTTGTAAAGTAGAAATCACAGAAAGTTTTTGTGATTTGTTTCAGATGGTTTATTGCTTCTTTCGAAAGCGTTTGTAGGGGACATCATCTTTAATATTGTTTAGCAAGATTGCCGCCTACAGCCAATGTCATTTTTTAAACACTTTACAATAACATGTCTGTTGAAAGTTTTTGAAAGTTAAAAAATAATTGATTAGTTGATAAGTTATTGTATTTAAAAATGGATAATCTTTTGTAACGGAGATTATTACATTTAATAATAAAATGTAACATTAAGTAAGTAAGTAATTTCAATAATTAAAAAATAAATCTTGAAATACGCTGACCAATAAAAACAATGATTTATAACTTTTAATTTCATCCCTTCAAAAATCAATTATCAAACTAAATCAGCTCAAAATACAAACATAAAATATCAGAACTCTATAGATAAAAAATTTGTATCTAGTTATGCATATTTCAATAATTATAACTAAATATGAAAATAATATTGCAATTCAATGGAATCATAATTTGAAGTAATTTTAATGTCTGTCTAAACATATATTCCATTTAGTATTTATTATTAAAACGGAATATAACCAAAATAAAAGGGATACTTAGTTACGTTAAATTGCTAAATAAATACTTTCAAAATACAAACAATACGAATTTTATAAATTTCGAAACAAAACTAGTTTATAAAAAATACTATCTCATTTAAAATTAATCTGCACAATGACATTCTACTTATCCTGAGAAATTGGAACTGTCGTACAATTCCTCCAATCCTCAGATGCGAAGTAAAACCCATAAGACTAACCCAATTACCACAGCTCTAAACGCAAAACGATATAATGCCTCTCCAAACAACACTTCGAAAAACTCTAATCCTATTTAAAATTTATACAATGTGTTTCTTCTTTGTATTATTCTATCTTTAACAGATCTCTAAGGTGATGTAGCAAAATTGTAACTAACATATGAGAAATTGGTTTTGTATATTGATTTATGTTAGCCTTTGCCTAAAATACACATTATCGTTTTTGAACGTTAGCATAAGGTATTAATACAAATCTAAAAACAATGTATGAGTATATTATAGTTTCAATCCAATTTCCTAATTCCTCAATAGTTTTGTGTTGTTTTATAATATCTGCAGGCTGCAGATTCCAAGGATTGTGCAATAAAGAGTTTTCCGCATCAAAGTATGATTGATTTTTTTTAAACTTGTTTTGGCGTTGCGTTATTGCATGAACTAGTTTCTTAAATATCGACTATTTTTTAAACAACATGTTGATTTAGTCGTGGAGAATCATTTAAAATAGGCATTTTTACTTATATGAGTGTTTATGGGAATAATGAACATGTTAATATGTAATCTAATTAAAATAAGCTATTTAGCTCTTACAATAATTAATCAAATGAGTATGACTTAATATTAGTTAAGTAGCGTGCTATTGTGCACAATAAGATGAATTCTTATCTAGACTACAACAATTTGTTTAATGAATAAAGCATTTTATAGAATATATATTTCCAAACAAAGGAAATAAATCAAACCTATTCTTTTTTAACATTTCTATGCCTACATTATTTATTATATTTCAAGACTTTAAAAGCGTTTATACTCAAAATCCCTCGAGTGTCAGTTGCAATTTTGTGAAACCAACTTAATCAGTTATTCACTTCCAATCAAATAACGTATAAATATATCAGAAATGGCTGTCTCTTGAGGTATACATTTCGGCAGTTACGTTTTCATATTTTTTATTTACTTGTGTAAATAATATAAATAAAAATAAAAATATCTTACTATGTAGCATGAAATGATTGAAATAAAATACATTTATTCTATTTCGGCTTATTACAGTATTTGTTTTAGTTTTCTCTTTTCAAAGTGAAAGTTGCATTTCTGTCGTTATTATTTTGGATAAGAAAAATCTTTTTGCGGATATTATTATTGCATAATACTAATTATTGCGTTATTTCAGAACTCGTTACACCGGTAATTAGTATTTTGTTTGAATCTGAATTCTTATCAGTAAATATTATGTAATTACAGATATTATGAATGACTAGAAAACTACTAAATATATTTTAAAATAACCTTCTTGAACTATAATTACTTTTTCAAAACAATTTATTTGTTTTTAGTACTAATATTATAATACTTTGAATACTGCCAAATACGTATTTTACAACAGTTAATAACTTCACTCTTCAATTTTGTATACACTTTTACTACTGTCATCTATGGGGGTTATTAGTAACTAAAACTTCAAAATGGATTGTAAAAGATGAAAAAACTCAGATGCGTCCAGAGGGAGCTCTACTTTAATAGCATAAAGTTGATTATGTCACTTGTTGCTATATGGCAACAGTATGCATTAGAGGGTTAAGGAACATTATGTCTGGGTCCTGGTTCCAAAACCAAAAGCATTCTATTGTGAATATGTTTATAAAAAAGATTACATGTTAATAAGGAAGAAATAAGTTATTTTAATACATGTATAAGGTAAGTAAATTTAATGTTATAATGTTTTTCTCAATGTTTGAGACTTTTTTTAGTAGAATTACACGCATTCGGTATTAATTAATTTTTTTTTTTAATTATTTATAATACATATTATGTTTTTATGCAGGTTCTGACTCTTTTGGAAATTGATAAAGTGATTTTTTTTTAATTAACATTCAATAGTGTCATTTGTTAAAAAAAATTACACTCAGATTAAAAGTTTTAAATTAATACTTTTATTCATTTTAAAATTAAAAGTCTTAATAGAGGCCTATAAGTCAATTAATATGAACTCTAGTAATATATCTTGTACATTTTTAACGGAAATTACTTCCAGTTAATATTGGATAATTGGTAGTACATTTCCATTTCTCGAACAATGCAACTTAAAACTTAGTTTTTACTTCAGCCCAAACAACATCTTAACACGCTTATTTCACTAATAAAGCATTTAACTCATAAGTCACGATTTTCCTAACAACACAGCATTTGCAGTGCTCTACCCATTACCACACGCCAAACCACCCTCGTCTTAAAGAAGTAATTTGTTTAAACAAGAAAAACCGCTAATAAACGGAGAAGAATTACCCTTCGTAAAAATGACGCTGAAACTGAAACTGAATGACATATTGTGGGCGTGGTCAAGCCGGACATGATTGAGCACGTCCAGCATATGCTTTATGTTTCACTCAAACACCTTGAGATCGATATTTTGGGTGCCAGGGCACACAATTCTTAAAGGAAATGAGTTCTCATTTTGGCGGGTTTTAAAATGGACCATGTTTAGAAAAGGCTCTGTTGTTTGTTTCATTATTATAATGTGGTATTGTAATTATTTGAAGTAATTTTTAAAATGAATCATGTTATAATGTTTGGTTCTTTACAGTGTGTTATTGTATTATTGCGGTGTAACAAGAAAATGCATTGTATGAATTGACGCACTATTACTGTTATCTTAATAACATGTTGAAAAGTTTTCAACGTTTTCTTTGTAGAACGTGTAATTTGATTGCTTTAATTGTATTACTATAGCAACATGCTGTGTTAAAAATACGCATTAGAAAGAAAAAGCAAAGTTATTTATGTGCTAATAAATAAAATAAAATGAAAATTTTTGTTTTGAATCTTTATTACACATCTTCCTTCCTTATTATTATTTATATAAAAATTACGATAAAGCTTTAGACGAAGTAAGTTATGCACAACCTTTACATACACCTATACTATTCTAATCCTCTATACAAAATAAGATTTCTTCATGCCTCAACTTATAAAAATGTTACATTTTAATCACTAATGCAATGATGCCAACCACAGCTGTTACGTTATTTATTCAAATATTGCTTAAAATGTATAACTTTCAATTTGTGATGAAAGATTTACCTGCAAAAGGTTTAGCATAACCAATTTTAACGCTGCAAATCATGAAGTTTTCGTATATTAAGGTGGGGAAGAGTCTTAAAGTTGATATTAAAATAATTTAGTGATTACTCTCAGGAATGAATTGAATTATTATTAAGGTTTCTAACATTGAAATTTTATCATGTTCAGGCTCTCAGTGGAATAATACAATCATTTTCTTGAAGTGAAAATAAGTTAATAATAAAGTACATTTTATTCAACGTTTTTTTATTATATTAGGTATTTGTAATAGATTATGACTTATAAAATTTTATCTACCCGATTATAAGTTCAAAAATAGGTTTAATAATTTATGTCAATGTTTTTAACCTTTCCAAGTAAAAAAATAAATATATAGCATTTAATAGTCAATTATTAGAAAAGTTTTTTGAAAATACAAATTCATATAAAATACACTTATCACTATTTATGGTAATTACTTGTATTAAAATTATCACTTTAAATATATAATGCACTAGAGTAAATTCAAATGTGCCAGAAATAATTATTAAATCAGAAAATCAATTTATAGTTGAATAACTTAGCTTAAAAATAGTAATAAAATTTTTCCAAACAAATTACATTATAAATAAAATAAATGTAATTCAACACTAAATTCCTTTCAGATCGCTAAACCTTATAAGATAAACCATGAGCAAACCGTGATCCTTTGTTGCACAACATGGTCACATATCTCAGTAGATTTTTAAAATCTTTGAAACACCATACCTAATCAACGGAAGGAAACGAGTTAGTAAGTGATTATATCGGTTTGCCAAGCCAACACCTGATAGGGCCCAACATAATTCATACCACATTACATATTTACATACATCATAACTCACATATATCTGCATACATCAACGTACAGAGGTACAAGAAAAGGCCATACATACACGTAGAGTATTACACTCACGTCTTTTAGCGTGAGTTTGCACGTTTAACTTACGGAAAAGCGTGTCGATGCCTTCTAAGAACACTCTTTTTTGGACATTCGTGACACAAACAGTTAGCGTAGGGGGATGTCTGGATATAACGTAGAGTTCAGAAGAAAATATCAGATGAGGCTAGGTTAAAAACAATAATAAAAAGGGTTTGTTAAGTGATGCCAACGATCGCCATGAAGTAAGCCCAAACAAACGCCAAGTACGGTAGTTTCGACGAAATATTTGGCGCTATTTTTTACAGTGGAGTTTGTATATGTATAACCTTCTAATGCCAGAAGAACATAATATTGTGTGAGTTTGGTCATGAAGTAAGGGGCAACATGAGTTTTACAATAGAAATATTGCATAAACAACCTTAGTTTACAATAGAAATATTACCTATCTTGTCGGGCTGCTGTGATTTCATGGATAGCAGAAAGTTTGGAAGTACCAAAATGTTTTTTTTTTTATTTTTTTTTATAAAACACCAAGCAGACTTAAATCAACGATACATAAACTGGCTGTAAAAGGATAAGCCTACGACATCGAATTGATGATTTCCGACTAACTAATATAAACTATAATTAACCCTTTCAGTCCTAATGGCATCATTATTTTAGATTTTTTCTGATCGTCTGCAGCCTTTTTTGGTATCCAAAAGCACGTCAGGTTATTCAATTTTTTTCTATTAGAAAATATTCTTTATTAACCCCAATAGATGTCAGCCCTTTTACTTATTTAAAAAACATTACGATCAGAAACTTCATGATGCCAAATTGCATCACTGGGACTGAAAGGGTTAAAAAAAATCCATATGAAAGGAATTACAGCAATTCTATACAAATTCAGATTTTGTGATACAACCTACAACTACGAAAACAGTCATTTTTTCATTTACTGATTTTTTGAAAGAATAAAATGACGCGTTTTAGCATGAACTAACTATGGATAAGCGGTTTGTTTTGGTCTCTCTAGGGCTGCTTGGCGACTTTCTGGTGGCTTCATTTGTTTTCTCGCCAAGCACCTTCATATGCTTCTTAAATCTATGGGGTACATTGATATAGCAAAAAAGTCGCAGCAAACGAAGAGATTCGAGTTTGTTGACTGCTTTCCTTTCTCTCGCGTGATGCTTCGATCCGTTATTACGCGCCGAAAATTCATTAAGTCCGATTTGCCACTTCCTTTTCGGAGTAATTTTAAAAAAGCATTCATCTTCTTTGAAGTTTTGGATGGTGTGTGTGTGTGTATGTGAAGAAACACGCTGGGCTCATTATTTTTCTGAAAAGTACTCGCGGAAAAGGGTTAAAAGAATTGCATCAATAAGTCTTTTTGAAAGACTAAAAGGTTGCATTGGGAATAATTAAAAAAATATTATGATGTTTTAATCATTTACGTACAATTTGTTTTGCATTAGTTCAAAACTAGAATATTTTTAAGAGTAAAAAAGTGGTTGATATGTAAACTAGAATAACGGAAAAATATATTTCCATTGCTATAATCATCTACTAACTTGTAATCTATTAATATTTTATATTTACTACATTTTAAAAGTATTTTTATAGCGTTGTTGAATAGCTATTCCGACAGTTTATGGGCTATAAAATTTCAGGATTAGGCAAACAAAAATAATTTATGGTTTCTTTTGTCACTCATGAAAGTGTCTGAATATGTAAAAAAATGGTAACCAAAAGCAAAGCCATTTGTATACGTTTTTTCAGACAAAACCCGATATTTTAAAAATGAATCATTCATACAAATGATATAAAACAATGATTAACTAAAATGTAAATAACTTATTTAAAAATAGATGACTCAGTAAAAATCGTCATTTTTTTATCGAATTATATCTGAATGGTTTAGTAATCCAATTATAATAGTAAGAGCAGATATTGCAATAAAAAGGTATTACAACACTTCTTTCTTACTTTCAACTGACTGCACATAGACCTAAACAATTAAAATGTTCATTTGTGCTTTTTTCAAAAACTTTTAATTTGTAATTTAAATTTTAAAGCATCTAGTTTCATTATAAACCATAAACAGGAAGCCACTTCATATTCTTCTGCGTGACGTACGTAGTGTATTGATTCTTAAAAATTATCGGCGGCTTTTTCTCTGAGTGTGTTGAAGTTTGGTGAAGTTGAGTTTCCCGCAATGACATTTATTGGCACTTAATACGTCACGATCAGTAAGGAGCTGTAAAGTTTTTTTTCAATGATTTAAAAACTAATAAATTTTTTCACAATAATGTCATTCTGAATAGCTTTTCTGTAAAAGAAATCGATTGAAGTAAAATTTTAAAATAGGTTGTAATCCCCTATTACGTAATTGTATAAATCGAAAATTATTGATTAATGTAATTCGATATTATTAAATTGAAATATTAGTAAACTATATAATCAATATCTATAAAGCATGGGCAATTAATAGTAATGTGAAATTAAACCGATTGAAATAAAAATTAAAAATAAGCTGTTAGCCCCTCTTCCGTAATGGTATAAATCGAAAATAATCGATTAAAGCAATTCGATATTATTAAATTGAAATATTAGCAAGCTATATAGTTAATATCTATTAGTCATGGGAAATTAATAATAATGTGGAAGTTAAATATATTGAAATCAAAATTTCAAATAGACTGTAATTCCCTATTACGTATTGTATAAATCGAAATTAATCGATTAATGCAGTTTGATATTATTTAAATTGAAACATTAGTAAAATAAATAATCAACATCTATAAGGCATATGAAATTAATAATAATGTGGAAATATAATGAATTATTTACTCCAAACAATTACGAATAGAGCTATAATGACATGATTGAATGAAATATAATAAAAATTGCATAGAATTCAATATATTTTTTTTAAAAAATAAATATAATGGAAGACTGAAATTAAAGTAGAAACAGATTCAATTTATTAAGTAAAATGCAAGTATTTTGATTTCAAAACTATATTTAACATTTACATTTTGTTCCTCTTGCATTTCAAGTTATGGATTTTAATCTATTAGTCAACGAATGAAAATTATCTCGTTGCATAATTCATTTCTTGCATGCTCAAGATTTCAGTTCCGTTTTTTAGGCTCATTTATAAAATGTCATATTATAAAGTCTGTATGATATAAAAAAAAAATGTAATGAAATAAAAACTATCTTTGAAGTTTTATTTTCAGTTTTATTGTGAAACTTTTACCAAATATTTCACAAATAAAAAAAAAACCTTCATAAAAAATAAATAATTCTCACATTTACGAGCATAAATAAATAATAATGAACATGACAGTAAATATCCTAAAGAATATAATTACAAGGGCCTGAATCATAAGATTTGACAAGCAGAAATAAAATGTTGAGTTTCAACATATTAGTTTAGTGTGGAGATAACTTCGGAAAAGAATTCTGAATGTCGTCCAAAAAAATGACAGGTTCTGACATCCAGTCATTCAAAAAAGAAGCAACAAAAAGAAAAAAAGAACACTGACTTCATGTCGACTATTTTTTGTAAACATGCCAGATTTCCTGGATTCTCGAAACTTCTAAGGCAGTTCTTAAGCGAAAATTAAGCGAAATATATGGCTTTGTGTCTGGTACCAGTATTTTTTTATTTGACGGCAAGTAAAATATTATTTAAAAAATAATGCGTTATATTTTTCTGCGGAAATGTATCGAAATGTTTAATATTAAAGTATTACCCTAATAATATGCATACAGTGTTTTAAGAAAAATATATGAATGTGCTGGTTTTTGATCTCAAAGCATTGTGACTAAATTTTATAATCCGATATACATTTATTTTAAATTAGTTATTCATGTGGAACATTATTATTTATTTTCACACAAATTCTCTTAAATTGTATGCATGTTGCAATGATCAAAATGACTGAATATAAAGATTTTCAGTATATTAAATGATGACAAATATAAAGCAGTTTGTACGATCAGCATTACTTGTCTATGTTGTTGTGAAACTATTTTTATCTTTTAAAATATTTGAATGAAATTTATATTTGCAAAAACAATAAACAAAATTATGAATAAAAAAGTATGAATAACTTCAATATCGAATGTAAGGGAATAACGAAAAGGATTTTCTGTATGGCAAACAATTTTATTACATTTTTTTCTACATGCAATTTACGAAACTATTCACCTTATAGGTATTATAAAGTAAATGTAAAGATATTCAGAACCACAAATATTTTCCTGCAGTTTCTTCCTAGTTTAATTTAAAGAGCCCATTTCAAAGTATTTTACTACCGAAAACTTCACTCGTCTAATCTATCAAATACCCAACACAAACTAAACTCAAGCAAAAAGCGTAAAAAGCTTCCACATCAGCTTTTGGCCACTGCCATCTACCGAACCGTTCATGCAAACCAACGTGATCAATAAAAAAATTTCCCACTAACTGTCAGCGAGCATGTGCTTCTACTTTGCAGATACTAGTTTGATAGTATTGTAGGTACTGTGTAAGGCAAGACTGTTTTTTGTTTCTAGGAACACCTTTGCTCTATCCCATCTCATTTTGCCAACGCGACGGTAGCGTGGTGGTTAAGGTGTTAGCCTTTGGAGCTTCTGGGCCCGGGCTCGAATCCCGATAAGGCATGGATGTTTGTGTTTGTCGAGTATATGCGGAGTACGTGCTCGTTAAATCTGTTGGGTCCGAAAGTCCTGCGGGTGGTCATTGCACAGTTTCGAAAGGGTACAGCTGCCTGGAGACTATTTCCCTCTCCTTCAGGGACATGTCTAAATAGTGGAGGTGGCGCGGGATAGATGGCAACATCTGTCAAGTATGTGTTTGTTGTGTCTGTCTTACTTGACGTAGGTTTATAAGCAGGCCTCTGACAAAGCACACAAGCCTGAAAATATATGTCCACCAACCAACCATCTTATTTTTAATAACACATTATCTTCGTTTCATGATTCTGGTTAATTAAAGAATGGCTGCGTCGCACTTTTAAAAGGATCTTAGTAAAGCAAGCCTCCATTTATATTTTCGTAATGCTTATTGATAATCAATTATTTGCTTAATTAAGCATTATCCAAGTATTTATTTTTTTATTCTTTATTTTTTCCAAGCTAGCTGTTTCTTCATTGTCAATCATTATTAACTTTATCAACTTTTATAGTTATATTTAGAGCACTAGTAGTGTCCAGATCTTGCAGGAAAAGTCTTGACAATTATATTCGGAATTGAGTGTTGATATGATTGCTTTGAGAGGGGCATCAAAACATGGAGCCTTTTAGGGAGGCAACTTTGTTGTATTATGACCACTTAAAAATTGACTAAAAATGTATTTTCTAAATGATTCCTGATTTGACGGACATTTAACTATTTGTTCATGAGCTGGACTGTACCTTTTTCCTAGAAGAGATTGTTTTCTCCCAAAAAAAAGGGAGATTTGCCGATGGGAAAGAAGTTAGAGACATATGTTCAAATAGAATTGACAAGAGGAAAATTTGATTTTCCTGGTTTGAATCCATTAAAATAAGTTCAAAGACTTTCTACTGTTTTAAACACAACTCACTTATCCTATGACGTTCTTCGAAAAAGCTTCTAAGAAGAGAAATTTCTTCATGTCTTTCAAATTTAGTTTATTTTTCTTTAATGTATTGTTTTTATGATAGTAGTGTCTTAATTATCTTGCACTTTGCTTCAGGTTACTTCGGTCTTTTATGATATCGTTACCAAGATTGCAAAGTTCAGTAAAATGTATATCTTAATTTCTTCATCGTCATTGCAAAACACCATAACTTTTTGTTTTCCTTAAATACTATTGAAAAGTACAATAATACGACTTTGTCAAACAACGAAATCTACTTTCCTTACTTTCTGCAGTAGTTAGAGTTATGGCTCAAATGAAACAAGTACTTCACGTGGACCCCATTTTTCTCATACACTTTCTTATTTGTTATCTTTACCCTCTTTTTCGAGCCTTAAGGTAGAGTAAAGAGCCAGGTAGTTTAGTTGATGACGTCATAGGTTGTTAGGTTTGAGACTTGACAAGGAGGGGCTGCTTGGTTTTTGTTCCTTTTTTGTGTGCTTAGTGCTGATGAATGCAGGTTTCAACACCGTTGATCAAGTGATATGTTTGTTGGGGAATTTTTCTAGGGTGTTCAAAGGGTTGATTCATAGTAATAGCACTAAAAACCTTTCTTTTTTGTATGTCACAAGCTAGATAAAATGGATTAATTTTCGGGAATTATAATATTTAAAAATGTGTCCATGCAAATTATGCATGCACTGTTTTGCTTCTATGAAATACTTCAGACTTAAAAATAAGTATTTGAGAAATCCTTTGTCTGATAGCAAAAGTAACACTACGTTTAAATCATTATTGTTGAGTTTCACATATAATTCTTTTTTTAATTGGTGAAAAGAGGTATATGTAGTCTGATCATTTCTGACCTTCCGGGTCCTTCTTTTCGGTGTATACGCATGCCTAGTTCTTTCATAGAGCCAACACACGGTATTGCAGCGCCGACTATCGGTTAAATTGAACATAATAAAGTGTAATAACATAAAAACGGAATAAACATAACTAACATAATAAAGTGTTAAATATAAAATACCAGACATAACTTATTCGTTTTCTGCAGGAATTGTGGTAATATCTCTACCCATTACTTTTTTATTATTTTTTCAAAACGGGTAATTCATTTAGGGACACCCTGTAAGTATCGTAACTACATGTGTGCCAAACTTTTATTTTAACACAAGCAATTGGATGCACTTTCTTAACAATCTTTATTTAGTTAAACTCTTTAGAACCAATTTAACGACGCATCAAAAACAATGCATTTCACTGGACCAAACACGAGACGCTTCAAAGAAAATACCTGAATCACTATAGAGACGAAAAAATCGCCGGGAATTCCTCCTATTACCACCTGACAACAAACAACCCAACAATTGGATCCTGTCACTCGGCCCCGCATCAAATGAGGAGCCGCCATCTTTCTCTCTCTCTCTCTCTCAAATTAACTCCATCAAATCAAATAAATCCTTGGCGCATTCCTTGCTCTTCGGATAGTTAACGCCACATCAAACAAAAATATCCAACGCCATCATCCCAGTTAGGATGCCTTCCTAATGAGTAGTTAAAGCTCCTGCCGACTGTGATTAAGGACCATCCCATCCCACACCATCTTCTTTTTACTATTTTGCTCTGCATCTTCTCTTTTTCGTCAATCTTTTTTTTTTTCTGGTTTAATCGAAAGATCTGACGGGGAAGGATGGCTTACCGATTTTATAGTCTCATTATCTTTTTGTTAGAGTTCTTGGTAATGTAGATTGCCTGATATACTAGATTTTTTTTAAACTTTTTGCATTATAAAACTTTCTGTCAATGATGCTGAAGAAGACAAGATGGATGCTAAAGGGAATCTATTTTAGTTAGAGCATCTTGGGAGAATGTACGTTGGAATGTTGTTTAGGTAAATGGAGTATTATTATTTTGCTAAATAGTTAATTGTTATTCAAAGTTTGAAAAAGTAGCTTGCAAAAGTAATTGATGCTTATTTTGTGTAAAATGATTTTAATTCAGTTAAATGTGCAATTTAATTTGTGAGTTGTAAAATTTACCTATATTAAATCAATAAAAAAACTTGGTGCATTTCTAGCTTTTATAATAGTTAACGGCACATCTAACAAAATTATAAAACGCCATCATCCCAGTTAGGATACCTTCCTATTGAGTAGTTAAAGCTCATTCTTAATGTGATTAAGGACCATCCCACACCATCTTTTTTATTTATTTTGCTCTGCATCTTCTTTTTCTTTTCAATCCGCATTTTTTTCTTAGTTTAATCGAAGGATCTGACGGGGAAGGATGGCTTACCGATTTTATAGTCTCATTATCTTTTTGTTAGAGTTCTTGGTAATGTAGATTGCCTGTTATATGCTGGAAATTTTTTGTGTACTTTTTTGTAATATAAAACTTTCTGTCAATGATGCTGAAGAAGATAAGATGGATGAGGATGCTAACGTGAATCTATTTTAGTTAGAACGTCTTAGGAGAATGTGGGATTGAATGATGTTTTGGTAAAGTGCATATTTTATTTGAAAAGTTTATTGCTTTTCAGAGTTTTCCAATAAAAGCAAATAATGTTTATTTTACATATTAATGATTTTATTTAATTATTTATCTTGTTTTTGTGAATTTTTAAATTTTTTGTATAATTTATGTGTTTGTTTAATATAATTTATAATAGTTAAAGTGTATAATTTTTGCTATAAAAAATCCCTATTGTGCTTGTTAAAACTATATATATATAATGAAGGGTGAAGGTTATATTTTTTTAGCAAGGGTTAAAGTGCGTGACTTTTGAATAGTATAAAGTCCTAGGTATAATTTTAATGAGGGAATAAAGTGTGTGTATGGTGTATAATAATTACTTAGTAACATCCTAACTGTCATATTCTATGACCTATGACTTTCTTGGTAGAGGGTCAGTTTGCCTAGCACTGCGACCTCAAGTGTATTGTGCTCACACTCATATTCTAACAATCACCCAACAAAATAAGTGACTAGATTATTTATTACTTTATCAGAAAACATAAATACAGGATTTTATGAAACCCATTTTAAAAACAAAAATTTAGTTTCGTTATTACTCTTTTACACTAATATTCTCTGACTCTCTTACACTCATATTCTATGACCTATGACTTTCTTGGTGGTGAGCAAGTTAGCCAAGCACTGCGACCTCAAGTGTATGTACTCACACCTCATATTCTAACAATCATCTAACAAAATAAGTGACAATAGATTATTTACTACTTTATCAGAAAACATAACTACATTAGTTTTTTACGACCCATTTTAAAAACAAACATTTAGATTAGTTACTACTTTTTTTTCTTAATAAATGTTTTTCGAATATGGAACTATATTTTAATTTATGCTAATTGCTTCCTAATATTTATGTTAAGTATCAATTAGCTTGCATAGAAACTCAACCTTATAGCTCAAAGGTAAATATAAAGTTTTGTGTTGTGATACGTACAGCCACATTATATCCCATTTCCATGAAGCTTGAAAAACAAACTTAAGTGAATTACGTACAAAAGTTTCTTGTTTGCTTGAGAAAATACGCTATTTATTAAAGTCACGTCCCTCCATACTTACTTTCGTCTAACATATTAACTTAATATCTAACAAAACATTTCTTGTTTTCCTATCTTAATCTTATTTTGGTCCTTAGTAAAAAGTTTAATAATTTTATATGCGTAGCGTACATGTAGGAGCTAAATAGGTAAGTGAAAAAGTTTTAAGAAAATATTTTGTGTATAACTAAAATACAAAACATTACATTGTATATTATTAATCACAGGCGATTAAAATAGTATGCGAAATATTAAAACTATAAAAAAAAGCTTTGTCAGCTTTATTATAATTCTTCGAATTTTAATCTTAAATTCATTTTTTAATTTATTTAGTCATTTAAAGAATAAAAATCTATAAATATTATATTATATGTTAAAATGACAAAATAAAGAGCATAGAGGTGACTGGGAAAGTTTTACCTGAATATATGTTCTAATGAGGGGCCGTGAGGCGCCCTGTGGTCAGAGTAGCGATCTACGGATCGGAAGGTCCCGCGATCAAAACCTGGTCGCTGAAAACTCACCGAGTATATGCGGAGTACGTGCTCGTTAAATATGTTGGGTTCGAAAGTCCTGTGGGCGGTCATTGCACAGTTTCCCACGGGTACAGGTTCCTGGAGACTACTTCCCTCCCCCTCAGGGACATGTCTAAATTGTGGAGGTGGCGAGTGATAGATGGCAGCATCTGTCACGTATATGTGTGCATGTGAGTGTGAGTGCGTTGTGACTGTCTTACTTGACGAAGGTTTATAAGCGGCTCTTTGAGCAAGCACACAAGCCTGAAGATATGTGTATATCAACCAACCAATCAACCATGTTCAAATGAATTGATTTTTTTCTTTTCTCCAATATTGAGGAAAATAGGATATAACTTTCAAATACACTATTTAATTTTTTTATATGCAAATTAGTATGACTATTTTATAGCAATTAATAGTAATAGTTAATTAGTATTACTAAAATTGAATAAAGTTTCTTGCAGCAAGATATTAAAGAAAACACGTTAAGATGGATGAAGCGTAGCATATTCAAGGTACATTTCCCTAGCCTACCAATTTTCTTGGGCAAATTTAGTTTTTATTTCTTAATTATTTAGCACGCGTGAAAGCAAACTTTTACCTTTATTCTATAAACATTTCTTTTTAATTTTAGGTAACCAAACTTCCAAAAAACATAAAAATCATTAATTCATCCGTAATATGAATCTCTATGAAGAAATTGTGTAAAAGAGTTAGTTATGTGTCAATTTTAAAATTAAAAAAAGTTAGTTATTCATGTCAAAGATAAAAAAAATACACTATGCGGTTGGAGTTTTATTTATGTATATATTGAGTTCATTTTTAGATTACCTTATTGAAAACTAAAGTAGGGAAAAAATTCAGACGTGATATTAAGCGTGATATATCCTTAAACCTATCGATTTAACTATAGTTATTGCATTTCCACAAATGTAAACGTACCATTGATTCCACCATATAAAGTTTAAAAAAAAAACATTAATTTTTATTGACTGGAAGAATTTTTTTAAAACTCTTCTTAATTCTTTTATTTGAGATCAACGTAGAAACAAAAATATATGGATTTTATATTCTTATTATTAAAAAATAATTATTTTAAAATATTGGAATTTCCATGGCACAATTTAATTCAAATTTAATTAGTTTCTCTCTGGAACACAATTAGAGACCTTTCGACTATCTTCGATTTCCCAAGGTTTGTGAAGATAACTTTTTAAAGATAACTTCGCTTCATACGATAACTTGGGGACTCTCCCGAATGTCCCTTTCTCAAAGATAAGCAAGCAGCTTCTAATTATTTAAATTATCTTTCATTTTTACTGTAAAAGTGACTGGGAAAATATTTCCTTTCTTTAATAATTGAGCGTTGAGTAAAGTATTTAGTTTTAGCAATTCAATTTGCAATGCTTGGCTATGGGGATATATTTTTCGCTTTCATATTTGAAATTTCATGTGAAATAAGTTTTAAAACAATTGTAATTTATAAAAAATAACGATTTAAAATATAATTTCATTGCAATTTTCTTTGTGAATTAATTTTAAACAATATAAATTATTTAATTGGGAATAAAAAACCTTTGACATAGCGTACATTTTTGGCTGTTAAAAATATTATTTCCAACTGGTATTTTTTTAAAGGCACTGTAGTAATATTTAAAAGAAAATTATCAGGTATGTTAAGACTTATTGCACTTACTTCTCAAGATGTATTTTCTTTAAATTTACAATGTACACATTTCATAGTAAATTCCAAATACCTTAACATATTTATACGCATTTGAAGAAAGACTTGCAAATACGATTAAAAGTCTTTGTTCTATGAAATTGTTTAGAGAAATTACAAACATGACCCATACGAACATATTTGCTCAAACTTTTTTGTGAAAATAATAATATTTATTGGTATTTACATATAATAAAAATAAAAATTCTAACTTCAAAATCAAATACCGACAAATGTTTAACACCGATTTATTTAACCCATCGCCTTTCAGTCTATTATGCATGCGTGCATTCATAAATTGCAACGCACTTAACTAGGCAATCGTTCACAAGCGTGATTATGAATTATGTGTAACGATAAACCTAATCAAAACAAATACAGGCATTGATCTATGCAAATATCACACTAATGAAATGAAATACTTCACACATGCCTCAAACATGAGCCGACCTTTACCAAAGCGCCACGCCAAAATCCGTTATTCTCGCCAACATACAATTACCACGGCATTCATTATATCCAGTGTCCATTTCTAATGGCATTCGACTGGTGTAATCAATCTACAGACATAGCTGGGTATTGTTGATGGGTTGACCATTCACATGGGCGGGGGTTGTTGGAATGATAAACTGGTCAGTGATCCGGATTCTGGATGTGCTTAGAACAACAGCACACTAAGTCCATTTCTGACTAAAACCAGTCATGTTCCGAGTCTTAGATGTTTCTAAGTTAGTTATATACAGAGTATATTGCGGATGCAAAGCGGTGCAAGTCCAAAATGACGGAACAATAAACTGGTCAAAGCACCAAGGCATCGGTTTTTGTATGTCCTTCGAACACCACCACTGTAAGTCTGTATCTGACTAAGACCAGTCATGTCCTGAGCCGTAGATGATCCTCTATTTGTTATGTAGAATATGTTGTAGATGCAAAGCGGTGCAAGTTATACGTGACCTTGTCCTGGAGTTGCAATGACATAGGACAAACATCCTTGTCCTGGTCCTGGTCAGCCAGACCGGAAGGAAACTGCGTGATGGACGCTGGCCACTCTTGAGGATTGGCCACTTGGGGGTGGCTGAGGGCCTGAGTGAATGCTGGGGTGGGCGTTTTGTCGAAACAGATTGGGTTTGGTAGGGAGTGGCTGAGCTATATATGGTCGTTCGGGACAGTTGTAATTACACGGGACAGAATGGTTTGGGTTTTAATTTATTTGACAGTGTGCATAGAAGTTTTATTGGGAGTCTTTATAACAGATGTACTTTATTTATGATTGATGTGGGTACATAAAAAACAACATTTACGTGTATGATAATAATTTACTTCCATTACAAATTTTATTTGTTGGATAGGTTACGCATGACATTTCTTAAGAGTAAGGTCGTGTATTTAAACGTAAACTATATTTTGATAGTAGATCAATAAATCGATCGCACCAACCGACTTTATAAAATTATTAAGTTTACATTTTTTTTTCACTTGGATAATAACACAATACAAATTTTTCATTTGTTTTAATACCTTGTTTTATCTTCAGCGTTAGCATAGCAGATGAATCATCAAATATAAATGATAACTCTACTTCACCTAATTTAATAAGTGAATATCAAATCATATGTTTAAGATAATTATAAATACATGTAAAGTAGCGTTACGATAATTAAAAATGCATGTAAACACATTTATGTTGCCGTTTTTTGCTTGAATAATTGAAAATATTTAAGGAAAATGGTTTGATGTAAATTCAGTCCTTTTTTGAATATTAAATAAGCTACATGTGATTACCCATTCACTTCTTTATTCAAGGAAGGATACTTTGTAACACCGCCGCGCACACCCATAAAGGTACAAGGCTAGCAATCAACAAATGTGTCCTCGATTCTCCCAAATGGGCTATTCTGATAAGTGTCTGCGTTGATGGCAAATCCACCGCTCTAATAAAATCTATATGTATGGGCAAACGGATAACCCATATGAAAAAAAGGGTATTGAATTCGCTCATTAGGTGAATAGGTCTGCCAGAAGTTTATGCCTGAACAAGTACAAGTGAAAGAAAGCCAAACTGTGACCAAGGGAATACAGCTGAGTAATGGCCTAGCCACTATTATAACTCCCCAGGCACAAGATTAGGCCAACTTGATTACATAGGCCTCAACTTTGGATAGCTGCGGAGTTGCTAAGTCCAGGCATGTACGGAATGCATTAGATTTCAATTAAACTCTTCCTAAGTGTTCCCAGTACAATATTTTATTCCCCTTTGATCCAAAAAGAGTTCTATTTGTTTCTTAAGGTGTTTTTTATTTCCTTTGGTCGTGCTTTGAAAGAATAAGATGTTTGATCGTTATAGGGTAATAGAGTTTTCTATTGGCCTTAAAGTGATCGTGTAAGGGCTATTTCCTTAAGTGGTTCCATTTGTAAGCTGGGAAGGTTAATGGTGCTCACATTGTTTGCATTCATAAAAAAATTAAGTACAAGCGTTTACGTGTGTTAAATGAGCTTTAAAATTGAAAAAAAAATTCAATGGTTGTAATGTCCAAATCTATTTTAACACGCAACATTGCAATCAAAGTTTAATCTATAACGTCAGTTAATTTTAAAATTTTTGAGCAGAATTAACAATGAATTGTAAGCATTTTAACAAAAATCATTATTATGCTATAATATTTTTTTGCGAATTTGTTATCTATGTTAATTGTTTCCATAAGGAAGTTTTGAAAATTAGTAAAAAGTACCGATACTACTGCAAAAAAAAAAAAAAATACAACACTTTTCTATTTTAATCCATTGAGTTATTGAACGAGTTTTTCCCCCTAAGTTCCACTTAATTTTAAAAACTAATTCATATAAATAGTTAAATATACATATTCAAAAGGGTTAAAATATCTTTAAAATAACCTCACACATACTTTGATTTGTTCTCATATATTGTAACACAACTTTTATTGCGGAGACAAGCATATTTTGTTTTATTCTCACGCATTTTAATACAACTTTTATTACAGAGATAACAATAAATCCTTATCAAGTTAAATATTGTCTAATCAATCTCTTCGCTCCAGCGTACTACTTAACACTTTAAAGACGACGCGTAAACATTTTGATTCATTTAATCAGCTTAGGACCCTAACGATGTTTAGTTTAAAGATCATTCATCAAAATTCCTGATGACTTACTCGGACCGGGATGCAATTTCAGGAGCTTACCAAGTCTAAAGTTAACTCCCTTGCATCGGAACGTCCTAATGCTATGATAAGGCCCACATTACCATTGCCTGCAAGTTGGACCTTGATTTATTAGAGGATTTAAATTTGGCTTCAGACCAAGGGTAGTTAAAGCTGTTGCCCGATTAACAGGACTGTAGCTGGCTGAAGTTGACCATCGATTTCCTTTTGGACAAAATAGGAAGAAGGTTTCAGAAAGGTTTCAAGTCGAAACCTTGTTTAGATTGGTACGTTGGCTGCCCGAGATATTTAGTGGAAGTAATGGGTTAGCTAAATGCCAGATGTTGAAATTAGTAAAGGATTACTATTGTTGTAACCTTCAATTGTTTTAAATGTAAATCAAAAACCCTTTGCCGTAAAGATTTTTTTTCAGGATAACCGATAAAGTTGATATCATTAAACAAGCGTATGATTTAAAAATAAACTCACGGAAAAGTAATGAAAAAATATAATCACCTAATTGCAAATTCCGCGTACAGCTAAATTAGTATTCATTTTACAAATTATTATATATTTTGAAATTTAAATGTCTTTGTTTTTGCGTAAATAATAATCGATCTTTTCACTTCAAATAATTTTACATTGTTTTTCTATTATAACTTTTCTGTGTTAATATTCATGCTTTTCTTTTTATTATTTCGTTCTCATTCAGTATTAATTAAAACTCTCATTTGTCATTGGAGTAAAAATAAATCGTAAGCAAGAATTTAAAATGTACAAAAAATTATGTAAATTACAAAGAATCGGATGTTACTACACACAAAACACAAATAAGTCCATCATACCAGCTAAACTTTTCATAAAGCACTCTGTTTAATTCTATTTCGATTTCCAAAAAGGAAATAACATTATCATCCTCAAAGATCCCAAGTTTCATGTGTCTTTTTTTACCAAACTAAACACGTAAAAAAAGGTAACAATTGTTATTAAAATTATGAAGCATCTCAAAAGCTTTGATGTAACGTCACAAACCTTTTTACTCTAAAAATATCTCTGATTTTGAGAAAAATAGACGAATTTTATTTCTACTATCAATTAATGAAAAATATCTTTGGACAAACGTGTGTTTTTATATTTTTGTATAACATTTCCTAATAATATGCTTTACTATTCATTACGTTAATGGAAAATATTCGTTATGTTAATTACGAGTTTCTTTTTATTTGTTTATAATACCATAAAAACGTGAAATTTTAAATATAAGTTTGTTTAATTTTTACCAAGATAATGCTAAATTGATAAATTTTGTTTTTCAACTATATAAAACAAAACGAATCTGACCAAACACATTTGAAGAGTACAAGGGAAGAACCGCTTTATTTTGTAGAAGGCTTTCCTTAATAGCCCCTTTGGGATGTTAGCGAGAAATCGCCTAAACTGGTGTAAAGAAACCGGTTACGAGCTTTGTTTTCCTTTCGCTTTAACCCTGATTCACGCCAGAGATTAGTGTATACGAGGCACACGATTGTACCGCAAAATATGAACCGAAAGAAAACCTGTTTCCGGTCGCCAATGTCCTCCAAGCAGACATAATTACAAGACTTTAAAGAAATCAAGTGGTTCTTTCCCAGTACTCTTCATTTAATGAATTCTAAATCTGTAGTCGGTAAGAGAGTTTTAGAAATTACATCTTCCAAAACTTTCGATCTACAATCCAACTAAATATTTAAAAAAAAAGGCTAACATAACATTCCCAAATTGATCCTAAATTCCATTTCCATCGGCCCCTTTACCAACAAGGGGGAAAAAAAAGTTCCAAACTACTCTTGAAATCGCATCGCATCTCCGGAGAACGAGCTCATACCACAAACTTTGTCAGAAGAAAAAGTTCCTTAGATGTTCCGAAGAAGGAATCTCAGCAGTCCAACAACCATTTTCTTTTCTAAGTTTCTACTTTCTATTCCATGGAACAAATTGCTGGACCCCCCAGAAGAAAACCAAAAGCGCTTCAATTAAGAAAGGGATTATGTTCTTATTCCAACGAAGATAGCACACAACGAAACATTTTTTGTTGTTGTCTTTCTTCTTCTGTATGAATAGCTAGTTTTGCTTGACAAGACAGTAACATGTATTTACGTCTAAATAATATATACCTGACGTTGACTATATTAAGTAATTCAATCTGAAAGCAGTTATGCCTACACAATTCAAAATTTATGAATTCATTCCATTATGACTTTACCACAGTGCAAGGCGATCAATAATATATCTAAATGTGTTTGTGTCATTTAATTTTTATTTATTAAAACCATTAGTTTAAATTGATTGTATAATATGTCTAGCTTGCTTTAGTGTTTCAATTTTCAAAATATTATAAAGTTTTTTTTTTAATCAAGTTAGTTCGCTTTTCGAAGATCGTATATTCCGTAATGACTTCACTAGGATTATGGTGTTAACTTTGATTGGCATAAGTAGGGACTGTTAAGAAATAATTACGTAATAACCGCTCTTGAAAATAAAAAAAATGATGTCCATATATATGTAAAGATGCGACTTAAAGAACTTTTTTTTACAATTTGAATTTTCATTTCATCTTTTTTTTTAATGAATTTCCTTCAAGCTAAGAAGGATAAACTAAAACAGTTATGCAAGATGAATTTTTCTTATATAACACCGTGAGTCTTTTTCGATGAAAGTCCATGTCACTTGACCGCGTTTATATTGCTTGACCATATCCACGTTCTTTGACTATGACAATGTCCATGTCACCAGACGAAAGTTAAAAATAAAACATCTTCTATATGTCCAATGAGTTGTTCGAGTGTCATCTTGCTCTAAACAAACACTCTTAAAAATGAATGCTCAAAAACGACGAAATTTTCTATTAATTTGACGATTCCATTGCTGGCAAATGCTCCGAGTTTTCGTTTCCTCAAAGTGAGGACATTTGAATCGTCATTTTTATGAGGATTTGAATGTCGTCTAATCTAAAGAAATATTTCGTCATTTTTGAGCAAGTGAGTACAACAATGAGATTCGGCTTCCTCACAATCACGATACAGAATCGTCAAATCACGATCGTAAAAGTGAGGATTCGCGTTTACTCAAAAGTCACGTGATAGTTTGACGAAACAATCCTCAAAATTAACGAAATGAGGCTTGAGGATTCATGAATCGCCAAAAATGAAAGTGTTATTTCTAAGAGTGAACCAACCATCGAAATCGATCAATTGCAAGACACTTACGTCTCTTCCAAACTAAATCTTTGGAATATCGAGTCCCAAGAACCTTTATTGTTTCCTGTTAGGACGGGACTAATAGCAGGACCCGAGCCCGAGCGGTATCGGGCCAATGTTTGCGACTAGAAATACCTCCTGAGGGAGATTGGAGGGGATGTTTATAGACACAAGACAAACACTTCTTTCTGCCGAAGGAGAGTGACTAGTTCACTCTTTTATTGGGAATAATAAAAGCTGCCGTTTGTTTACCGAAATAATGGTAATGATTGCTATTGATTCGCTGAGATAACAAATGGTGGTCGTTTTTATAACATTGCTTGGATTGTTTTTTTTTAGTTTGGAATTGGTTTGTATGATAGACGTGATTTAATGCGTTAATGTTTGTGAAACAATGGATAATATGCTAATGATTGTTTTTAGTTTGGCACCTTTTTTTAGTTATACTGGGGTTATAAAATGTTTTTATCTATTTAAAGTACAATAGTTTTCAGAACTATAAACATCTAAATTTAACTTATCATAATGGTAGCGAAGGATAAAATAAGTATATAAGATTTTTGTGATTTATATTGTTTACTATTTTTTTTTACTACACATTTGCTCTACTTGTTTTTAGTTGTACATTTTAGATGATTATTCATTCTTTATAAATACGAATTTATTGGAATTTTGTCGATCAAAAATAGTTTATTGAACCTTCAAAATACAAAACAACAACTTAGCCACTACTTGTTTGAAATCAAGTAATTTCAGGTTACCTACGTTTTTTCAATTTTTTACAACATTTACATTTGTAAAAATTTTATTAGTAAACAAATTTGATTATTTATTACCAGCGTTTCAATTAGAATACAATTTCTTAATTACCAAACATGAAGTAAAATTTATCGAAATTATTCTGATAGGATCGAAAATACGAAATGGGGATTTTTATATTCTACTCGTTTTAGAAGGTGCTTGCTTCTAAAAAAATGGTTTTTAAACTTAACAGACTGGTGCTTTAATCTGTAGAGCGGTTTCCTTAACCTGAATGACGTAATAACATGTTTTGTAACATCGTTCATGTAAAGAGTTGCTGCTATAGAACTTTTTGGTATCTAAGGTATCGCTCCAAAAAAAAAAGAAAATTATAATATTAAATAAATAAATATCGACATCAAATATGGTACACTAGATTCCAGTACCTTTTAGATGCTTTATTAAGGTCTTAGATAAAATTAGTTTTAAACTTATTGAAATTACCTTATAGTGTATAGAATTTCCTTTAAATATTGATTTATTAAGTGGAAAATCAGACTAGTGTAGTGTTACACCCCCTAGTTTTTACTATAATCCTACATACTTATAATTTCTTAACTAATACAGCTTCAAAGTACAGACAATTATTTAACTATTAAAATTTCGAAATTCAGACAATTACTTAACTATTAAAACTTCAAATAACAGACAATTACTTAACTAATAAAACATCAAAATACAGGCAATTACTTAACTATTAAAACTTCAAAATACGGACATTTACTTAACTATTAAAACTTCAAAATACAGGCAATTACGTTACTATTAAAACGTCATAATAGCCTAATCCTACAGAAATACAAATCGGAATTTAACTACTCGCTATATCCAGTAAAATTTTTTTTACTTTCAACATGCTTTTAAAAACCCTTGAGCCATGCCCTCAAACCAAATTGCATATTTTAAATAAGAGATAAAAAAAAACTTATGCATATTTATATACCTCATTTTGAAATGTTTGCGCATCCTATCAAATTTAATAGGTTCTTTAACAACTCTACAATTGTTTTCATATCCCTTGAGGAATTTTAAAGAGAACAAATAAACCAGATAAATCTCAAAATGTGCCTCGTGTGGAATTTATTATGAGTTATAATCGTTGCATTTTGAATATAAATAAAATACACTTCTTTAAATAAATTTTAGTTTTGCAATATTTAAGTTTGGAGGAAAGTATTTCTCCTACGGTTTGTGAAAAGAAAGACCATTGTTAATTAAATTACGCATTTTAAATTAAAATACCTAATAACTTATACTAAAAAATATTTAATAATACCATAAAATCCTTAGCTTACTTTTAATATTATAAAATACTTATAAAAACGAAAATATAAGTTATTATATTTAATCTGATAATATAACAAATTTCAATATTAATAACTTCTCTAACATTACTTGTGCCAAAAGTAAAATACAAGCAATTATCACATAATTAGTTTCAAACTGCTTATTATTTCACATCTGCCAACAAAGTTACAATCCTTCATCGCAAAATTATTACTGAAATCAGTTCAAATATACTATTTTTATTTTTGAAGAAAAAGTAAAATTCAAAAATAAACCTTATCGTCGCTTTCAGCATATGTTCGAGACCACTTAGCAAAATAGGCACGTTTCCACATTCACAGTTGATGCGTTTGGTTTACCCTATTTATTAGCTTTTTAAATAAGCTTTACAAATGTTTTATCGTAATTTTTTTGTTTCAGTTTTCGCTCTTGTTTTATAATTCAGTGGAGAGAATTTACGACCACGGTCCATTACGTGACACAAAAACTTGATGAAATTTCTCGAAAACTCTTTGCTATTTCCGAAACGGCAATTTTTTTGGGGAGATTCATACATGGATGATAAACTCTGTTTAATGATTGGTTATTTAATATTTTATTTTTGAAAAATCATAATTGCTCGTTAAACTTTCTCCAATTATTATTAAAGATTTTTGAGATTCATTTTTGGATTGAATATTTAAATTATGAGCATTAACTATGGGAAATTATAATTCATTTTCATGTTTTACAAATAATTTTTTAATTTCGTTATTAATACATTAATGTCAATATTACTTAGCAAATAAAGGAAACTTCCAAAAGGCAGTTCTCAGGTATTAACTAATACAATATGTGTATTTTTAATCCATGGTACATATGCTAATAAAAAACCATTAAACCATTTTGATTTTCAATATGAGCGAGTAAACATATATGAATTTAACACCTTAAAGGGTGAATTTATTTATTAATTTTGTTAAAAATTTATTACACATTATTTCAGTAATGAGAAGCAGCAAATGTTAAGAGTTGAAATTAGATGAAATGTATATATATACGATTTTATATTTAAGTTAGATAAAACGTTGTATGTTGCAACACGCAAAAAGCATTCATTCCATAAATTTTGTTTTAGATAATTTTTGATTTATCTAAAACAAAATTTGTGGAAGGAATAGTGTTTGCTAAGATAAATTTTTATCTTCAAACCTAATTTTTCATTAAATCAAATAAATTTTTCTTTTAGATTATTCCGAAAGCTGGTGGATATTTAGTAAGAAATATACTCCCCTTGTAAGAAAAGTATTAATTTAAATTATTTTTATTTACCCTTTATTTTCGAATAATGCTAGATTTAAAAATCACCATAACGGAAAAGGAAGTTATATGATTTAAAAATATATGAGAAATAAAATATCTTCATCCACCCTAGCATAATAGAATAGTATCTACAATGCAGGCCATAATGTGATACTGAGAAGTACACCAGCTGTTCAAAATGAGCCAGAAACTACACACACACAGAAACTAAGCCTTTCCTACAGAACTCCAACTGTTGGTGGAATAGTCCTAATAAAGAAGAGAAGAAATTCCAAGTCTTTGAAGTTTTCTGTATACGAAAATGAAAAGCAATAATAAAAAGAAGCGACGCCTCGGAAAAATCTTTTTCGTTGGGTTGGTGTGGGGTTCTTATCAAATACTTTTATTCGGTGGGAAAAGTTGTAATCTTCTTTTTAAATAAAAAATAGGTTTGGGTTGTACTTGACAAACTGTAAGTCAGTAGTAGCATGAAATGTGTCTTCGTAACCAAATGACTGTAAATACATATTAAATTTAAATGACTAGTGACTACTCGGAAATCATTTTTCGTCAAAGTATAAACACATTGAATGTGAAAAGTATTATTATATAATATAGCTAGAAATGCGTAGAAAAATTTCAGTTTGTTATGCAAAGTTACATTAGAAACAACATTAAACCATTTATTCAGACTCGGTAATGGAAATTGTTTTTCTATTTAAATCTTCCTAGTACGTTTTATTTCAATCTTATGATTATTTCACCTGGGAATCGTAAACAATTGAATTTAAATCATTGTAATAATTTTCTTTTGCTTTTAAACATCGTATATTTTTGTTTTTAAAGGAAAAAACACTTTTTACTAGTGCCGGAATTACGAAAATTTTCAAAACCGTCCAACAACACAGAAGCGAAGGAATCTAAACTTGTTTAATTATTTGAAGATGCATTTGAACCATAAGCCATTATTTTATATAAACATAACTTTCCCACCTATGTTTAGGACTTTATACTTTCCAAATAATTGTTACATTTTCGCACAGTTTCAAATTGAGTAAAATAGCAAACTGGCAAACCCTAAACATGTATCAATTTGTACCCTAAGGAAACGTTATTCCATCAATGTAGGACAATCTATGAAGTTACGTGATAAAAACATATACGATTAATATGAATATATTTTTATATATAAAAGTGAACCTAACAAAACTTTTTCTGACTAAGTTTCAGAAAATATTCCGAGTGTTAGTTACTGGTTTCTCGAACCAATGCTTTTAGGTTCAATATTTCTTTGGGCCTATCTTTGAGGTGTTTGCTTCATTTCTTCGGTGTCTATGATGAGGCGGAATTATCGTCCGTAGAAACTTCTGGATCGTTAGATGCATCAGGGAAAATTTTATTTAACGTGACTTTTTGAGTTGTCTTAAGGTTCAAAAATAGGAGAATATTTGTTTTATGAATAAAATAAATATTTTTGTGTCACTGTATCATTATTTTGAAAATTATATAACAAATAATGTCCAGTTCTAGTGCAAACTTTTAGAAACTCATCGATCTCACCAGTCAATCAATACACCAGTTATAACCCTTTAAGAGCGGTGGTCAGGTGGCGTTGATTTGAAATTATGAAAATAAATTTGAAGTTTTATTAAAAAAGTACGTCAAACAGCATCAATGTCAGCAACTCCTTAAAAACGAAGTCATTTTTTATACAAAAATGACTAATGGTACAAGTCAGCTGTTTCGGTATATAGATATTTTTGAAGAGCTTGAACATTCTTTTTTATACCCGCACGATCGGGATAACTCATCAGAAAGGGTTAAAAGTAAGTAAATGGTACACATTATATAACAGAAAAAATGAGCTTTTATGTCTCGATATTTTTTAGCAAGTCACTTTGCAAAAATTGTGGCTTCCAAACATTCAAACTAGGGTTAAACTATTTTGATAGCAAAAGTTCTATAAAAACTAAAATTAATAAAATTGCTTATAGTCTAAACAACTATTGCTAAATATGTATGTCTCTCATTTAAGTAGTTTTCAAGCTTTAATATATCCCTATATAGTTAGTTGTTAGAGAAGATGGGTTTTTGTCTATCATTTGAATTTGCATTTCCAATAAAGTAAAGTGGTATTCCAATTGTTTAAAATTGTAGCTATTTCAACTTTAATTGAATATAATTTGTTTTTATAGACTGTGTGCACAGTGCAAGTAAAATTGTAGTCTTCACTAATATTATGAAAGGTAGATGATGTGAAGTCGAACAAAGTAGACTCAAATGAATGTTTTTTTTTTGTTTTTTTTTAATATTTTATTCGTAAGCTAAAGAAAAGTTTTAATATTGAATCTATACCCTTTTCCTTTTTTTAATATTACATTCGTTTAGTTTGTATGAGCGTAAATGTATACATTTTCTAATAAATTTTTAAAAAACCTGATAAATGTTATGCTATATCCTTCCTAAAACACTTATGCGGTAATTTCGCTTTACCATATATATATATTGTATACTGTCCACATTTTTATACTATTTATTTTACTAAGAACAACTTTAGTTAAATATCAAAAACTATCTGAAGTACCCCATTTTTTGCAATTTTTAGATGAAAACATAATTATAAATAAAATAATAAATAACTTATGAAAATATGACATACATGTTTCTAAAATGCCCACAAACTTCATTTATCACTATATTTTGATACATTGTTGCAGAAAACACTGGGATAAAATAAATAAAACCCTTCAAAAAACGGCACTAGCTCAATATGCAGTGAATAATGTCTGACCATATACTAGTCATTGGACTGTAGCCAAACATACATCTTACATAAAGAAAAAGACAAAGACAAAATAAAAATGACAAACGGCTAGAGTTCTAAACTTTCCGAGAAACTTTTTGAGATGAATTTTTTATGCACTCATATATAACTAAAGTAGTAAGTACACAGCACGATTAATTTTTCAAGCAATATGATGTATAGTTTACAGAAGTGTTTCGTGAGTAATAGAAAGTATCATTATGTATAATATCGAAGAAGTAATTGTGACGACTTCTTTTAAAAAAATGATTTATTTTTCTAGAGTTATTATCCTTACTGGAGTTGTTAAAGGATCAGGGTGAAAATTATCATTTTATCAATTACAAAAAAAGAAAAAAAAATATTTTTAAATATTAGAAAATCAAAGAGACTGCCCCTGGCAGCCCCGGCTGTGATAAAGTGATACATTAGTACACTTTGACTTTAATACGTTTTTCATTTACACTTATAATTTTCATTAGTTTAATATTAAAATATTGCTCGATAATGTTGGAAGTAAAAACTTAAGCTAATACTTGAAAACCATTGAATTATGTCTCGAAGAAAATATGTGGAATGTTGTATGTTCAAACTTATAGTTAATGACAATAACTATAGTTATAGAATATATGTATGACTTTAAACTTATAGTTAATGACAATAACTATAGTTAATGAAAATATGTATGACTTTAAACTTAAAGTAAATGACAATAACAATAATTTCGCTAGGTATCTAAAATTATTGAATATGATCCATCATTTTCGAAAAATATATTTTACTATAGTAGTAAAAATATTTATAATAGTAAAAATATTTTCTTACTTTTCTAAAATTAAATTACATCAGGACTTTAGACTGCTTTGGTTTAAAGACCATGACATGCACACTAACATTCATATTTGAACAATCTTATAATAAGTAACGGCCCTCAAGCACAACTACATCCCGAATCATGTACCCAAAACAGCCTTTCGCCTAAGGCATTCCATCTCATCCTGGAATGCCCGAATACGTCAAAAGGACTGAAATAGCTGGCGAACCCTTTAATGCAATCCATCCTCGATGATATCAGTGGGAACAAATTCGGAATCTGATGTAAACTGATAGAGCGGAGTCTCCGGACGATGTTCCTTATCAATCAGAAGGGCTGCCTTGTCCACTGGACCCTATCAATTATTCCGATTGGAGCGGAAAGTAAAGGAGGTCTATTAGATGGCCCGGTCGTCATTTCCAGGTTTGTTGAGGTGTTTTGTCGGGAACGGTTGGGGGCTGTTTTTGCTTTATGTCATTATCACCTAGATTGGAAAGGTTGTCGAACTTAGGTGACTGACTTGTAGGTAGATTGGGCATTAGATTGATAAGTGTACAAAATCTTTTTTTTTACCAAATAACATTTGTAAATCAGTGTCGAATTATCTTTTAGGAATGAATACCATTACTGGGAACTAACTAGAAATGTGTTATACTAGTGTGAAGTAGTGTTGTTTAGTTTATCGGCCTTCTTTTTAATACCCATACATTTACCGTTCTAGGCTTCGGCGCTACTAAGAGGAAGACTGATGGCAATTTGTGAAGAAAGAAACAATGGACAGCCATCGTTAACCCTTGCACATACTCTTCCGCAAGTACAACAGCTTTTTACAAAGATGCAACTTGCACTCATCGACATAGAAAAACACCCATGACTTACCAGGACTCGAAACGTCAACGCCCAATGGCTAGTACGCCAGCAAATGACCTACTCAGTCGCCATACACTCAACGGCTTTCTAATGCACATGACATTGTTTATAAACATATGTCAGATATAAATATCTGAAGGATAAACATATATGTACAAGCTAAGTTTATAGTTGCTTCCTGCTTCCTAATACTTGCATCGAATCTAATGTCAGCAATTTATTACAGCTATGTATGTGCGCTTATTTTTTTCCTGAAGAGTCGTCCCTGATATACCTTACATTTTTTGGGCATATGGGTTTTACGGCACTACCTCTCCCACACTGTAAACTTCTTTCTCACCAAAATTGGATTTCTTATTTGATTTTCTACTTGACTTATTTGAACAAAATGTATGTCACTGTCAATGGGAGCATAAATACTTCAAAGGCCATAGGACTTTATGAAAACTGTTTTTTAAACAAAAGTTTCTTTGGCATAAAACTAAAAAAACACCGTTTTACATATTTTTTATGGTGTGGTCCCAATAAATACTTGTCACACATATTACAATTAAGATTGCCAAATGTGTGCGGTTGTTGTTAAATGAATTTTTAAACAAACTAATAAGCATAAATACTTCAAAGGCCATAGGACTTTATGAAAACTGTTTTTTAAACAAAAGTTTCTTTGGCATAAAACTAAAAAAACACCGTTTTACATATTTTTTATGGTGTGGTCCCAATAAATACTTGTCGCACATATTACAATTAAGATTGCCAAATGTGTGCGGTTGTTGTTAAATGAATTTTTAAACAAACTAAAAGTGTATATGTCACTTGGGATTTGGCATGCTTTGATATAGTGGTACTAGATTCATGTATGTTGAATACTATATATTGCATGAAAGCAGTGATTTAAATATATTTGCACAAAAAACTACGAATATTAAAACATTTAAGTAGATGAAAAATTAAAAAATTGAACAGATCTTCCTTCTTATGTTTTACATTGGGTACTATAGTTGTTTAGAAAGATTTTTTACATGATTAAGAAGAACGTGATATTAAGAACGGTTAATTTTGTCTTACAGATCCCTTCTGCGATTCCAAAAGACGTCCATGTCATTGTAATCCGGAAATGCAGTTCGGGCTATCGTCCGAATAAACACACAGTCGGCATACATCTACTAAAAGGTATGGATGCTGGAACAATTGAAGGGAATGTTATTTTATGTGGGAATGAACTTGTGCAGTAGAGGTGTTCTGCTCCAGGATACATCTCAAGGCAGGTATATGAGATCTATTGCAAACACAATACTGCTTAATACATATGTCTATTTGCATTAATATTGTTTTATGTATACGGGTATGAAAATTATCTTGAGATTTTAAATACACTGCCACAAATTTTCATAATTCTATCTTTTATATAAAAACCTTCCTGTGTTTTGGAATGTAAACAGGTTTAGAAACATAAAAATATTTCAATAAAATATAATAAAAAATTAATTAACAATACTTTAAACATTTTGGAATAATTATTATAAATCAGCAAGCAGCAATGGTAATGACTCGGTTATGAAATGGTATAAATTGTGGACTCTATGTTCAGTTGACCAAACCCAGAAAAAAAAAACCGTAATTCAACCTTAAGTCTGAAGTAATGTATATTCCATAAATGCAACTGTAAAAAAAAAACTAGGCAATTTTCACATTTCCAGACAAGTTGATGGTTTCTGCTGGAATATTGGAATCAACAAGCAGTAATGGCAGTGACTAGGTTATGAAATGGTATAAATTGTAAACTCAATATTCAGTTGACTGACCCCCCCCCCTCAACAAAAAAAACCCGTAATTCCACCATATTCCGAGAAGTAATGTATATTCTATTCCTTAAACGCAACTCTAAAAAAAAACTAAGCAACTTTTTACATTTCTATTGAATTTGCTGATTTCTGTAGATTATTGCTCAATTTTAGGAGAAAGTTACCGATAAAATCTTGAAAAATTACTAATAAAATGTGGCACATTAGCTGAACAAAACTTTCCAGCAACATTTCTGATATTTACAGTGTAGTAGATAAGTTTAAAAAGTTTTAAAATTTTGAAAATGTTAATAGAACATACAGAAGAACCACAATGGAAGTGGAGGTCAGTATTACTCGTGGGGGTCCGAAATAAGTCTTAGACCAAGTCAATAACTAAATTTTTTAAATGCCAAAATGACATTTAATTTTTAACAGTTTAGTAAAGAAGCATATAAACGTTTGTTTTAAAAAGTAACTTTAATAAATCTTATAGTCATATAGTCGAATTGTAAAATTCGCATTGAATGTAAAATTAGTTATCCCTTTCAAATATCCAAACTCGTGTTTATTATGTGCAACATTTATCTTATACAATGGTGCTATCGAAGAAGTTGGTAAAAAAAAATCATATTCAGTATGGTTTAGACACACGCAGCTATCATTTCTTTAAAAATGCATGATTTAATTCTGAAGTTAGTTCACAAACATTCCACTATTGAAGCTTTGCGTAAAGTAAGATGCATTAAATTATAAAATACATAAAAAAACCTATTCAATAATGCACGTTCGTTTTATTAAAGTAATTTTGAACAAAAAGGAACGATTTTAATTAGGAAAATTAGTATTTGAAACAAGCGGGATGTTAAAATTTCCATCAACCAATTTCTTTAACATTTTCTTAATATCACACAGTTTTCTACTTTTAAAAATAACTCGACTTTCCCTTTCTATAAACTCTAAACAAATAAAAACGAACACAAATCAGTAAACAACCCAAACTTAAACCTCGAAAGATTTTACTCCAAGATAGTTTCCAAGACTTATAACGATTAGGAACCAAAAAAAGTAACTATTTGGATCGAGAAAAAGGTAAAACCAAAACCACCGCAACGAAAAATGTTCGCTTCGTTAAATTTTTATGGCGGGATAAATAAAGGATTATAGAAAATAGTGTATCTATATTTTCATTTTTACACTGGCTAATAACTGCATTGGTTTATAATAGCTGTAACTAACACTTGTCTTTTCAGAAAGGAAAGGAACTGTATGGGTGGTATGTAAAGAAAATACAGGATATACAGAAAGCATGTTAACGATAAAATAACTCGTTAACCAATCCTTTAAACTTGTTTGCTGATGAAAATTTAGCTGTTAATATTTTTTAAAAATATCAATACTTCAAATATTTTTTAGAAAACATAATCTCATAGATCTTCTCTCAAGATATATGTTGAATGTTTATTCATACACAACTGTCGAAACATCTTGAATTTACATTCAGAAAATACATAAGTTGTGTTAATCCACCGTTTTTGGCTGTCGTTTGGTTTGAAAAAAATAGGAATTCAAAAAAAGTACCGCAACTGCGAAACAACTATTTGCATTAAATCTGAAATACACTTAAAAAAATATAAAGTATGTAACGCAATGCAGGCGTATGATGTTAGTAAAATGATTTCTAAAGTTTCTTTTTGTTACATTTTATATTCGTAATTTTTAATAGTTAAAAAAAGTCATCAACAAATACAAAAGCCGTATAACTTGTAAACAAAAAACTAAAACAATTGTTAAGGTTTATAAAGAGACACAATATTTTTTTTCAAAATTTTTATGGTTCTTTTTTTGTAAATAAATTGTTTTGCTATCTGCTACTGTCACACTACACGCATTTAATTAAACCTTCATTTTCTAATCAATATGAAGAAAAAATTATTACATTGAATATCAACGAGTTACGATTTTTGTAAACTGAAACAGCGTATTATTCTTCGCAGAAGATTATTTTACAGCCATAGCGAGAAATGTCCTCACATAAACGCAGGGACCCTTACAAAGAAATTGTCTCCTTCCGACATTATTTTTAGTCTGTGGAGATTTAAAATCTCTGAGCATATTCTTATTTTTATTTTATCATACCAGCCATAATTAACGATTATGTGTTTTCCGGGGTTTAACTAATAAATTACGGGGCTTGTGTGCTGAAATATTCGTAGAATATTTGGTTATAACGTGCGGATTTCCCTTTTTCGTAAAATTGTATTCTTTTGATATTCAAATTGTATTTTTTTTATTATAGTTTTCATAAGTATCAAACTAGAACGATTTTAATTAAAAGATATGTATTTCATGACAAAAAACAAATTAATTTTATGAACCAGTAACTTCTAAAATGTTAGTTTTCATAATAATTATGTGTTGTGACTCCGATATTCTAAAACAAAACAAAAGTCAAATGAATACATTTTTTATTGACTTAGTGTACTTTTTATGGAATAAATAAAGAAATATTGAATGTATCATGATACGAACCATCTTAGACTCATGTTCCGGTTAACGTATTCAGTTGATTACAAACACTGCTTTAATATCATTTGAATATTACTTAACCTGGATTTATTAGATAACTTATTTCAGATTACAAAACTTACTAGTATCTGAAAAGTATATCTGTATTATGAGTGTATTTCAAAGTAAAACTATATGTAGTAAGATATGTTTAAATTTAATTTGGAGTTAAGGATTTTGTAACAATGAAATTTAAAAGCAAATAATGCATTAATATATTGCCGAATATTACTAATTTCTGGCACAACAGTACTTTATGTATACCTATTATTCATTTGGATATCTTACTGTAATGAAAAATTGTAAAGAATATTATCGTTTTGAAAAAATAAAAATTTAATGTCAATTCATTTTTTTTAACCTTTCACTGAACCTTATTTCATGGGTGGCACATACATATGTTTAGACCTATAGATCAAATATTTACTTTGAATTTAATATCTCATAAGAAAATATTACTTTCACAAAAACTATATTATACACTGAAGAAAATTCAATACTTTTTTTTTCATCTCAATTTACTCTTTATGAGAAGTGATAAAAAATTAATAAGCTTTATTTTGTCAATTTTATCTTTTGATCATATTTTAGCCATTCTTTTAAAATTAACAAAGATTTATAAAGAATATGCCTGCCACTGTCAATCAATGTTGTATAACTTTGGAATAATAACAAAAAATCTAATTGAATTTTCTTTTGAAATCTTTTCATTTTTTTTTAATATAAAAATGAACCCTCAGGAAATTAAACGTCATAATGTCAATTATGTGTTAAAAGTTTATGTTAAAGACGAGTAACATCATCTATCAAGATATATTATCCGAAATGAAACTTTTATTAGCATTTTTTTGTAAGATATGATTGGTATTTTTTTATTTAGTTGATTACGGATTTTTCCCAATTATTTTATTAAATTATAATAAATATTCTAATATTGAACTCTAAACATCAAAGTGATGTATTTGAAAAATAAGACTTTAATAGTAAAAAATTAGTGAAAAACTTATTTTTTAAGATCTACGAAATATATATCTTTTTTATGATATATATTTCTTGAATATAGACAACCAGTACAATAGTTTAGCTAAATAAAATACTCCATATTCAATCGGCGTTGAAGTGATACACAAAATTTCTTATAATTTTCTCGGGAATTCATATTTATTTTAGCGATATGCCATTTATCCAAGTATTTTTACGACATTGAAGCATTGTTAAAAATTCAATTTTATAAACCGTGTGAATGTAAGTTTTGATGTTACAGTAAAAAAAATTGCATTATTGAATATTAAATAATAAAATAAAAATTTTCAAATATGAAATATAGTGTATATAGTAAGAGTAAGTTTTTTAATAAGATTATGCAGTAGGAATTATACATTAAAATTGCTGAGTTAAGATTTGTTATGCCGTATTATAAAAATTTTATTTTCGTTTAAGAGTAAATATTGTATTTGGTATATGTTAATTCAAAACAGTTTATATCTATTCGGCAAAAGCCGGAACAGCTTTAGTAATGTGATGTATCGTTTGAATTGAAAGAATATGTATTTTTGAAATTTATTCACGATGTTTGTTCATTTGTTCATAACTTCCAGTTTTATTGCTTACAAAAACAGTATTTTAAAAAATGTTTGCGATAAACATTTAATCTCTCAATAAACATTTAACTAGGGAATAAAGTAAAAAAGTTGTTTTTCTTCGTTTTATTATGTCAAATATGCTAGGCCCAAAATTGATTGCTGAAGGAAACACCTTTTGTCTCTTTGTGCAAGTGTCAAAAACATAATTTTAAAACAAATATTTTTTTCTTAAAACTGAAAGACCAAAACACCAACATTGAGAGCATTTCTAAATGAAATAGTTAATTTTTTTTTTAAAGTTATTGATGAACACTTTCTAAATTATGTTTTAAAAGCTTAGAATTTGATTTTTCCGTCAAAACGAATGTGAAAACTTCTTAGAATTTAATGAGTTTTGCTGTGTGCACTTGAACACTTTTTATCGTTTGAATTAGCACGGAACGTTTATTGAATCCGAGTCTAATTTATTTGAAGTTTTGATAATTTATGGTGTCAGTTAGTTTTTATTACTTTACTGTGTGAACATCATTGCATGCTTAAACAATAATGTTCTTTACTTTTTTTACGCAATCTTCAGGCTTTCATATTTTTTGTTGTGAAATATTATGTTATACGCTCAGAAAAAAACTTGTGGTGTTGATTTTCAATGCACAATTTTTGTTTATATCATTTATAACATGTTGTGTTGAAATAATACGAAAGTCGCGTTGCGACCAACTAATATTGTATGGCTATCACAAATCTCTGTTATCCCCTAACACTCATGGGTTATTTCAAAATGTATAGTTCAGCAACTATTCTTTAATGTCTCCGATAAATAGCTATACTTCCATTAAAAACTATGTATTAATGTATTTTAAAATTAATAATAAAGTTTTGTTATAAATATTTTATAAGCAATATAGTTTACAGTTTGTTGTCAGTTACAGTTGCTGTTTGTTCGTTGTCTAATTTCGCTATCACCAGTCGTGTCTTAGCAACACAAATGTGGGATTACGTATCATTGCACAATTGATTAGGACTTGATAACGAAATCAGTGATTCGCTTGTTAAAATAAAAAAAAATAGGCATCATGTATATAACGCGAGTTTAACATATTCACACAACTAAATATTTAAATATATTTAAAAAAAACTAAATTAATAAAAATATATTTCTTGGTAAACACTGATCATACATTTATTTCCATTTGAGTATGCATATCATATCAGAAAAAAGGAAGAAAAAACATCACAAGGGAGTAAAACGTTGACATTTTATATTGAGACATCCTTCGCTGTGTCTATTCTTTTTCTGAAGAAATATGTAAATACGTGACATACGATTTTGCAGGAAGATCAAAGCCACTTACAACTGACATCCGTATGCCAAAAAAGAATTTTGTCATTGTTTTTTCTCTAAAAAATTCAAAGAAAACTGGGTTCGCGTCTTTCTGAACGGATAGGTTCCGTATTTTGTTTGCTTATTCAATTCCAGTTTCGCTTATTTTTTTTGCTGAAATAAACTCGTACGAAAGTGCGTGTCTGAACGTTTCGCGACGGGAAAGATTGAAAGTCGGAGATGGCATTTTATTGCGCTATTTCGACAAAGTTGTAAGCTTCCGAACGCTTAGGTAATTTTTAAATAAAATAATGCACCTTTTTCGAATAACCTACATAAAAAAAGATTGCTCCGGTAAAATATATTATGAACAGTTCAAACGAGAACTTAAAATGTTTCTTCATTGTTCAACTTTTTATTTATTTATTATATTTAAGGAATAGTTATTCTTGTATAGTTGCTATTTGTCAATTCATTGTTGGATATTCTAATTTCATTGTTTAGCGTAAATTTTTTGGATACTGTTTGACAATTTATATGTTACTGTTTTCTTCGTTTTCCATTATTGACGTTTTTTTCATTGTTGTATAATCTTATTCCATTGTTAAAGGTTTATTTCATTGTTATCTTAATGTTTAGCATTTTTTGTTGTGTTTCTTAGTAATTCCGTTTTATTCTATTGGAGTGTATTACTACTTTATTGTTTACGTTTATTGCCTTATTGTTTAATTATCATAATTGTATGGCGTTGTAATATCATTATTTTTTTAGCGTTTTAAGACGTTTGAAATGTTTTAAAAAAAATTGTTTCATTCGGTTTTTTTAAGATATCACTTCGATTGACTACATAGGATGTTCAATTTGGTGTACCATTACTGTATATATTTATGGTGCAACGTTTCCTACAATTGTTAGCATAAATTAGAATGCATAAAATGTGTTTTTCTAAAACTGCTATAACCTAACCAAGCTGTTTGACTCTAAGTAAAAGTCTTTGTGTAAAAACGCTTGAATTGTAAACTTGGTTATTTCATTTAATTTATTAGAAAATAGTTAAAGTATCAAAGTAAATTATGCCAGCCAGCTCCTGTTTTACAGTTTTATTATTTTTCTAATCTGATTACTGATATAACATACTGATAATTCACGCTTAGTGATAATTTACGAAAAAGAGATAAAGTTTTGTCAAATTTACAATGCTTTTAGATTTTGGAACACGAAGGAAAATGGGTGAAATGGAGTATATTGAAATTTATAAAAAAATATTAGAAAATTTCTTATTTTTGTGAAGAAGCTGCTTTGATATAAAATATTTGAACGTATAAAAAAAACCCTACCTACAGATCTTTCAATGTATACTGACGATTTATTTATTGATTCATGCTTTAAAATATATGAACATTACTATTAAACTATTCAATTTGTGACCAAGTTTCATAACAAAATTACTTCTACCTACAAGTTACGAAGTTTTTTAAAAATCATATTTGAAACAATTTAAAATACTTTATGCGGAAATGATAAACATATATTAAAATTAAGAAAAAAAGAAATGTGGTGTAAATGTAGTACTTACGAATATAGTATTTCTAGGTTTTATTATAAAATGTTTCAAAGTTTTAATACTTGTTTCGAAAATAAACTTACAGTTTAATGCATTCAATTGCACTACCCCTTCAAGTTTAGTTTTGTTTACAGTGCACCTTAATCAAATTAAATTCCAACGTCTCTAGTAATTCATTCTGCTTCTTAATGCTAAATCTCTTTAAAAAAGATTTACAATCTAAATATAAGAAGTAAATATCGACAAAAAATTATATAAAAGTTTGGAAGTTCTCTAAAAATATTTTGACTTGAACTATTTTTCTTTAACTCTTTAATGTTGATAACAGATTTAAAAAAACTCCACAACCCGGCCAAAAATATTTTGAAAAAAATCAGTCTCGGGTACTTAGTGAAAACGTCCAAAATCAATATTTAGAAAATGAAACAACTCGAAACAGAGTGGCTTTCGTTTCTTATTTTCTTTGAGCGATGAAGGGAATTTGGCTTATCGTTTACTTGGAATGAAGGCTTGTAAGAGAAGATGAGCAGATCTCTGGCATCAACCCAAGATGCATTTAAGCTACCAAAAATTCTTTTTGAATTGCCTGCTTAACCGAAAAAATGATCTGGAAGTTTAATTGAATTTGATATATTTTCGTTTGGAAATAGATACTCTGCGTTATTGAAAAAAAGTTAATCATTTTGGGTTTTTATCACAAATTGGGAAATGTTTTGTAATAATCATATAAATGATTAAGGGATTGTTTATTGTATTATGAGACCTAATAAAGTATTATCACATGTTGTTATTGCATTTTTATGTCCATTATTGGAGGATTGATAAAGACAAGGAATTTGCAAGAAAATAATAAACCATAAAAGTTGCTAAGTGCTAAAAATCTGTATGTTGTTAAATTATTATATCATTGTTTAAATTATGAATAGCATACATTTTTATTATTGGGTTTTGTTCATTTTTTTCACTGAAATTAATGTAAAAGGAGATTGCGCTAATTTATTTTTCTTTTCGAAATATACTTCATACAATAATCAAGGAAATTATTAATCTAATAAAAAAATACAGTTTGAGTAATTACACTTTAAATTGAAAAATCTTTTCATTTAAGTTATTTCGTTAAAGGGAGAAAACATATTAATGGAAATTTCTTCGATTTTTCTTGAAATATTATCTAAATCTTACGTGACATTTGCAAAACAATATTTATTCTATTTTAATAAAAGATTATAATATTTGTGGGAATCATTCTCTCTTTAAAAAAATTATTATTCATTAATTTTATACTAAAGTCAGTTCTTTATTTTTAATTTAATTGATCAATTTCGGATTTAAGGAGTGTTCTACAATTTTTTAAAACTATAAAACCGGAATACTTTTTAATTCAAGAATAAGCTGTAAGCAATAACAAAAAAAAATTAAAGCACGTGGTCGTATAAGGTCACAGGAAGCTCAAAAATGTAAAAATACCAAATTAAAATGAACGCATTGCAATTTAAAAGGAAAGTTATTTCTGTGTCGTATAATTACCTGGTGTTTCTGTTTCCCTAATAGTTATGGTTATGAAATTATTATTAATAAGCCGAAACTTAGCAATATTTACATACCCAAACGTGACCAAAACATGCCGTGACAGAACTCTCGAAAACGGCCAAACAATTCCAAACCAGGGTTCCAAATCTAAAGTAATCAAAGCAACTGCCTTCAAAACTCCAATCCATGTCAATCTTAAATATCGTAGATCATGTTAGCGTGATATGTTCTCGTACCCGCTTTATGGTTCGATATTATAGATTGCGTGACGCGTTATCGCACAAACCACCCTGCATTAATGTCTCGGCTACTTAACTAGCTGTAAATGAGGTTTTGAATGATGCAAGCGCTCGATCATGCTTAAGTGAGCTGCGAGGCATTAGTGACCTTTGATGGGCTTCGTTAGTGTAAGGAATATTTGAATCCGTGTCGCTGGTAATGGTGATTAATATAAAACAAATGGTAATTTGGGTTTTAGTGATGTTTCAGAGTGTCAAGGAGTGTAAGCAAAAGCTAACACTGTTTTGAATAGTTACTCAATATTTGATTGAATTTGATTAAACTATTTATTTGGTTTTACACAAACAATTTGAGCTAATACCGTGGTTAATTAACTATAAGTAAATGAGGCTTAAAATAATGTAAGTGACGCTAAATCATACTTAAGATAGTTAAAACACCCAATTGACCTTTGATGGGCTTCGTTAGTGTAAGGAATATTTGAATCCGTGTCTCGGGCAATGGTGATTAATATAAAACAAATGGTAATTTGGGTTTTAGTGATGTTTCAGATAGTCAAGGAGTGAAAGCAAAAGCTAACAATGTATTTAATAATTACTTAAGATTTGATTGAAATTGATTGAACTATTTATTTGGTTTCACACAAAAAACCCTGCACTAATACCGCGGTTAATTAACTAGATGTAAATGAGGTTTAAAATAATTCAAGTGACGCTAAATCGTACTTAAGAGAACTAAAACGCACATTTGACCTTTGATGAGTTTCGTTAGTGTAAGGAATATTTGATTTAACTATTTATATGGTTTTACACAAACAACCCAGCACTAATGCCGTGGTTAATTCAATAGCTGTACACTCTTAAAACAAAAGAGTGAATTCAACTCCAGTTGGAGAAGTGCATTTTCGACACTGGAAAGAAGTGAATATCATCTCAGACTGAGTTAAAATCACACTCGTTTGGAGTGATACTGTCGGAGGTTTCACACACAAAGGAACCACTCCAAAAGGAGAAGTGCATTTTCCAGACTGGAGGAGTGAAAATCAATTAGACTGAGTTAAAATCGCTCGTTCGTTTTAAGATTGTAAAAATGAGGTTTAAAATAAAGTAAGTGATGCTCAATCGTACTAAAGAGAACTAAACCGTACAAATGAAACTTGATGGACACAGGAAGCCCTTAATATATGCAGTGGCTGCTTAATTAACGGTATAAATGAGGTTTTATGTAATGTAAGCTATCGATCATCCTGAAGTGAGCAGCGTTACTCTATTGACCTTTGATGTGATTAGTTAGTGTAAGGAAGATTTAGATTCGTGTCTCTGGTAATAGGGTATCAAGATAATGTAAAATGTTCGGTGAAATTTTAAGTGGAGTTTTAAACGTTTTGCATATTATGCAGCAAGATAGCAACGCTATTATTAATTATGTAAACGGTTTAGTTTGATTAAAATTTCGCTTTGATTAATGCTAAGTTATTTATGTGAATACGTATAGATTTAATTTATTTTTGAGGATTTAGTACTAGGATTTTTGTAAATATGAACCCCTAAAAAGAGCCACAATTTCGTATTTTTAAAATGTAGTGTTATTACTAAATTTATTGCCGATATATTGCAAACGAGCTTAACTTTTATTTTTTAACATTTCTCTTGTGTAAATACTCAAAAGTTACCCCCTAAAATTTTGGCAAAACAATTTACTCAAATATAAACATTAAATAAAATTATCGTGTTCATTAAATTTAAATATTTATGAATAGTTAATTTAGATTTCAATGTGATTGCAATGTTAGTTTTCCACTTTAAAGGGTCACTTAACAATTCATTCGCTATGCAACTTCCATTCTCCTAAATAAATTAAATATTTGATTTCCTTATGCAAATATGACAAATAAATATTCATAAAAAGACATTCAAACAAATCTATTTTTATCTAATCCCACCCATGTTACACATTAGATAATTCTGATCAGGCCATTAGTATTCAACGACTAACATCCCGTAATCCACGCAACAAAGTCAACATATGACAGCGTGTCTAAACCCTTTACAAGTTCATTACAAGCAGCATCCGTTCACACTAACCATAACTCAGCAACCACAAACTTAGCCGCACTCTTTGGCTTCGTATCACTCATCAGACGCGTGCACCAATCACCTTTTGGTGATACTTTTCTAGCTCCGCCTCGAAGTAGAACGACCGCTGAATAAATGCGGGCAGAGATCAGCACTTTCTAAGTGACAGCATTAAAAGTCAAAGTAGGGCCGGATAGGGAATAGGAAGTGTGGTATTTGGGCTGAGGTTCTGTTGATGGAACAGTTGCTGGCTTAACTATTTTTATGGAAATAAAATTAAGTTGTGTTGATTTGTTTTGAGTTTACTCCTTTCACAATGCATCACACTTATTTTTCAAAATAAGATTAAAAGTCTCGTTACTGAAAATTTTTGCTCGTTAAGTTATTGTAAGTCATTGTATTTTTTTAAAGTTGAATAATATGCAACGTTCGATTAAGCTGGTACAACTTTAGAACATAGTATGCATGCACGCAATTTCCCCTATTGTGAAACAAATTCAAACTTCTCTTAAAAATATCGTACATTTTTCGATGTGTGAGTTTTGCACTTAAAATTACAACTTTATATGTTTAGTTATATACACGATGAGTGAAATTGAAGTTACGACTTCAATTGCGCTGATTTCAAATTACTTAAAGATGATAACACTTTTCGAGAATGCATAATTTGTTATCAGTGATCATAGATTTATAGATTTTTTTGTGGAACCGTATAATGAAGCAATTTTTTGACGTAAATATGACTGGAACGTGCTTATTATCATACAAGTATACATTTTCTTACATTTGCGCAATTGAATGTTAAAAGAACGAGTACAAAATAACTTCCTTCGATCCCTTCCACATTCTTCGAGGCGATCCGACGTGGCTTGGCACCCTCGGATGTTTTATTCAGTCATGTCTAATTAATGGGAACATCCTGTCGGAAATTAGTCAACCACATTGTTACAAGCTGACACCACAACGTTGTAAATAATAGTGCCAATGTCAAGAGGTTTAATTTCGCCACCGTCACAAACGAAAAAGGAAGCATTGGCGGGAATTTGGACTTTCACCAGATGTGGGCACGTTTGCATAGATTATCCCCGAGAGGTAATTGCGTGGTTGGCGTGCATATTAAAATGGAATGTACGCCGAGTGTAATGAGATTGAAGGAATTTATCCCTTATGTAATTTCATTCGTACTTCGGTGGAATGTTTGAAGTTAATGGTAATATATAAATATTTATTTCTTACTTTTCGCTTTTTAGGTATTGGTAATAAAACATTTAATAGTGCAAAAAATTTAATTACTTTTGTTTTGTTGTTAGTACAATATTGTTATCTTAGTAGTGTGATTTACAATTAAAATGTTTGATTGAGTGCAGCATATGTTTCGTTTCTTTATTTAATTTTCAAGTGCCATTTAAATAAAACATGATGTATACAAATAGACATTTTGTCATTTATCCTTTGTTAATATCGAGTCTTGATACCACAGAAGACCCACTGAATAAATACGGAGTACGTGCTCGTTAAATCTGTGGGTGGTCATGGCGCAGGTCCCTGGGGACTATTTTTTATATATAAATTGGAGGCTTATGCCTTTGTGTCAAATTACAGAGGTATCGATAAAGGTCAGCATCTGTCTCTTATGTGTGTATGTGTTGTGTCTGTATTACTTGACAAAGGTTTATAAGCGGGTATCTCACCTAGCACATAAACCTAAAGATATATGTCTACCAAACAACCAGTCATTTGTTTTTATGGAATCGGAGTCAAGAGATGGAAAAGAAACAAAATGTTGCTTAAATTAGAATGTTTAAATAAGCTGATATATTTTGGGAAAATTAAATGACTTACGTTATGTGACCAATCTAAAGAGAGTAAACGATAGCTGACTTTCAGATGGCAAAAATACAAAAACAAAGAAAACTTGTTAGAATATCATTTGTTTTTATCACTGCTAAAAGAATTAACGATTTTTGTTTTAGAAAATGTATAATAATTACAAATAATTACATTGTGAACAAAATAACAATGATATACAGTCATAAATGTGAGAGTTTCATCAACCAGGGCAATTCATAATATATAGAATCATTCTTTTTCACTTATTTCTTTAATGCATACATAATCATACTTATGTCAAATGTTTATGTCAATTCGACAAACTTACATATATCATATTCTCTAGCTTTTGGCTCTCGTTAAACTTCATTTGAAATGTCAACTTTATTCCCTAACACTGTAACTTTATTTTACATATACTTCTGTTAGTTCTATATAAGAATGCATTTAAATCAAAGATAGAGAAAAGTCTAGTGCATCGTTCCCGAGGTAATAACACTACAATAGTTTTCTTTGCGATATAAACTAGGGAACTTAACATATTAAACTCCCTTATCAACAACGCTTTACTTCCTCGGCAGTAGCTATATAAACTGTAGAAACAGTGACGACCGCAAGGTGAAATGTACGTCTTATACGACGCAAAATAGTAAAGCCCCAATATTGATTCCGCTCTGAGTGGTGACAGGGTTTTGAAATGAAATCTTTCTGAAAGTAGAGACTCTACAGTTACTGAAACCTGGACCGGGTTATATTGAGCTACGAACAAAAGTGCCCTACGGAAGCGAGTGTCACTTGGGATTTCGAGAGAGATTTTGATCCGGATACATATGGAGAAGTAATACTTTTCAACGAAAGATATATCTTGAAGTTATCTGGTAAATTTGTAACGATATATTCTAATAAAATGTTTGAAAACAAGTTTGGCATACTCATGGCTTGACACTTATGTCGTGTTTAAGTTACACTTATTGTGTGAAAATTTGCATCCAGATACACAGGTTTGGGAACAATTCTTTTCATAAGAATTCGTTGTAGTAAAGTGATCTTGTAAAGTTTTTATGAAAATTGATAAGCTTTTTGATAAGGAGTTCGACTTATTTCTGGTATGGCATATACATTGATTTGGCAAAGAAATTAAAATTGCAATGGAAATTTACAATTATGCAATGTATATTAACAATATTTTATGTACGTTGAATTGTTTACATCTTGCGTAAAATACTTGGTACAACATTTTAATTAGATAAATAAATGTATAGCTGTTTTATAATATATTAAAAGCAGTAACATACTCCGCTCTTACCACGATTTATGGTAAACTATGCAACTGACAGTTTAATTAAGAGTCCCAGAAGTACGAATAATAATTCTTTCAACGAATGATTAAACAGTAATTAAAATTCATTAATTAACCTTTATTTTTCTAACAACATATATTAAGTGTGCAATTATTCAGTTAAAATAAATTTCAATGAAGTTATTTCGAGCAAACACGCTGATTTACAAATCGAAGCTATTTTTGGCTAACCTTACGATGGTTTCTTTTTTTTTAATTTGCGTCTGAATCCTACATTAAATTTTGATTAATTATTCTTAATTAAATTCGTAAAGCAATTACTAGATTCGGTAGATCAGGTAATAAAAATTAAACTTTACGCTGGATGACTTATTCATTCGCCTTTTTCAGATGAAGGAGTGCAGTAATGAATATTCAAACTAGAAATTAGTTTTATGCTTTCATTTGAAAACTGTGACCTATACTACGAAAAATGTTGGAAGTTCCAAAATAGTTTATTAGTTTAAGAATCAAGACAATTTATAAAAAATTATTACTTAATAAATGTCCCATTTGGTTAACTTTACTTTTCTGAAGTATATAGAGAAAGAGTTTATCGTATCGAAGTTATTCGTAATATGTCACTTTCAGTATCCCAACCTTCCCCCAAAAAAATGATCAAGCAAAAGCACCATGATCAAAGCAAGAATTTTATTGACGAAAAATAATCACGTTTAAAATTTAATAATTTTAAATAATTCACTATATTTCAAGAGTGTTTTATTTAAAATTGTATTAATCAATTTGAGCATTTAATTCTCTTGGACTAAAGTTTGTGTAAACTCTCTTTACCCTTACAAAATTTCTGTTGAGGGCAAGATGGGAAATTTTCGTTTCTGTAGTCTTTATGTTAGATTTATTGGGAAATTTTTGTTTCAAAATCCGAAACATAGTATAAATAAGCTTAAAATAGTGTATAACTTCAGCCACTTTACATTTACGTTAACAAAATATTGATATTAATGAGTGAATGTTAAAAGTTTATAGATATAGTTATATTGGCAGGCTAGGCAACATGTTACTGTCAAATAATTATAACCTCAATCCTGAGTATTTTTCAAAAGATCTTTACTTTAAATCATCCCTAAGAAATCGCCCATCCATTGGGAACAATTAAATAGATTCAACTAATATAGATGACCAGAATTTCGGTGTTGGTGTAAAGAAATTGTTATATACTTTTTCACATAAAAGTCAAAGGTTAAATTATATTTTTTAAATAAGAAAAATATAATTTCATTTACGTCAATTTCATTAATAAAAACCTTTGTTTAAGGCTAAAACATGACATTTCGACAATCATAATATCCCCATATCATTTCATCTTCTAAATGTTATTTTGACAGATTTTTGTCGGATTAGACAAAATTTTTCAATGTTTGTCTTCACAATTTCGAGTATACGTTTATTATTTAATTTTGAAGTATTCGTTCAAAAATGCAGTTTTAATTCATTAGTCTTCAAAATATTCATAAAAAAGGAAACCTTTATAAGTATTGCTTTCAAAATCAGTCAAATGTTGCTTAAACTTTTGTTTATCATTAAAAACTTCCGTTGCTTAAACTTTTGTCATCAAACTAAGCGTTTACGTGATTGTCTTTTACAATTGAAAATTAATGTATTATCAATTTTTCAAGTTTTGTGTGTCTGAATGTACTTTAGAAGACGTCCTCTATTTGTTATTTCGGAAATTACTGTATTTCCGCCTTCGGAATGCCGAAACTAATTAATATTTTTGCGTTTGGTATTAATATTTAATAAGAAAATGAATGCTGATGCTTTTCCATGAAATTAATATGGAGCGATTTCCTGAGCATAATCAGCTGCGTCAAATGCTGCAATTGCAATTCGTGACAGGTAAGTTGGGTTTATTTGTGGGTGTGGACCGGTGGCACCTTGAGGTAGCTTTCCGTGTTAATACTCAGGCCCACTCAAGCAAACACTAGTTGAATCATGTATTCCTGTTCATGCTCGCTTCGTAGTGTGGATCATTGGGGTACTGAGAACGTCTTCATTAACGATGTGGAGGTTCACTGTACGCAAAATTTGAACATACCATTCGCACCAGATGGCGCTGATTTACCACTGAGTTTTTACAAATAATCTAGTTAGCAATGAAAACAGTAGCATAAAAGCCTAAGTAGCTCATCTCATCTAGGGGATCCTTTTTGCGGCCAATGTGTTGCTACAACTCTGGAAAATCCGATGACTTCAAATGCGAGAGAGGGGCTGCTAGAGGGATGTACACCTTACGACTTTTGAAGAGTAAAGTTTGGGCCATATTATCGAGGCATAAATTGTTTTACCAAAAATAAAAGAGTTTAAAATAATTGCATTCTTTCGCTGATATATATTTGTATTTTGTGATTGTAAAAAAGTTATGAAAAAAATTATTCTGACTTGACAAATTTGTAATTGAGAGTTTATTGCTAAGAGTATAAGTGAGAATTATATATTGTACATTATCAGCAGGAAATAGACAGGTGTATAAAGTGTTGTTATACAGAGCATCAACGTTGTTTCATAAAAAGTTAAGAATTTGAAACTAAAATTCTGTAATAGATGTTTTTAAATTTTGTATTTTGTAAAAAAAAACCAATAAAATCATTTAAAATAATCTATGAATCAATTTAATTATGACTTGTGTATTTTATTGTACATGTAAATATTTATAAAACATGGAAATCTAAAACAATTTCAAGTAAATACATAGGTTTGAAATTACAAATTTTTACAATGCAGCAACATTAAAATAAACATATTTTCTAAGTACTGACTAAATTCATATAAAACGTAAATTTCAAAGAAGAAAAATGTATATTAAATGAATTATATCTATTGTAGGCAACGAACAATTTTGATTTAAATATCTAGTTTTAGAAATGGTAAGTACCTTTGACTAATGACATAGATGCTTCAATGAAATCGAGTAGCTACTGCGTCATATACAGTAGAGAGAATGCCTGCTTTTGCAATTATTTTAATTAATTTTTCCCATGAGAGGAAGGAGGAGAACTAAATTAAAATGTTATTTTAATCAATCGAGCAACTTAATTAATAAAGCCAATTATATGAACTAGATTGAATATTTTCAGGACGATCTAAAATTAAAGATATCATGGTACTTTGAACAACTAATTACTAAGTTTGGTACTTTTTGATTTTTTTATGAATATTCGTTTAATATGAACCACTATTACTTATTTGGTGGCAATAAAATTTACCAATATGGTGTGTCTGAGTACGATTAACCACTATCAGATGAAATCATTTTATCTTTTGATGAATAATAATCTGTGCATCATATTTGTGCATGATTTTTTTTTACTTTTCCGAACAATGTGGTTGGTTGCTATACTATTTGAAACGTGTTTAGTGTTGCAATACATTTTCAATTTTTCCTTTGGCAAACAATATAATTAAATGGAGAGAATAATTTTATTGTTTTGTTTTTCAATTCTGAAATTGACTTTAAATATATTAAAACCCCTTTATGTTGCACAGCGCAGCATAACTTTTCAAGGGCCTATTTTAGATTAAGGTTTCTAAAAAAAGTTTTTGAAATTAAATTATTTAGCATCTAAATTAACTTAAATATAATTAATTTTTTGAGTTGGAATTCACAATCGCATGTGGTGTAGCAGACATATAATTTTTTTTTCAAATAAATGGTTAAAGGATTTAACATTGATTTGCAATAAAATAAGCAATTACATTGATGAACGTATTTAAATCTTAACATTAATGATAAATTCCCACAAATGCCGCTTGTAAAATTTGAGTAACTTACTCTAAATAAGTACCGAAATGTACCAACACAAAACACAATTATTTGATTATCAAGCATATTTATTTCATCACAAAGATCGTCTCTTGTTTGGCCATACACAGTGTATTCAAATGCATATTTTATCTGACACTTTCTCATCTATCCAGCTACGCATGCGATCCAATTAAATGCCTCCCTTACGCTTTAGTAAGTTTAGATGAAACTGAATTGAATGATTCAATGGTTTTCAATTTAACAGAGTGTTATTCCGTAATTTGTGCTGCGTAGCAGTTTAGTTATAGTTATTAATGTGACTTTTAAATTTTGAATATGGCACATAATGTGGACGTAATTTTAAATTTAAATAGCTTTTCTGAAAGGAAATTCCGTTTGCGCTTTTCTTGATCAGTTGGAGTAAATTTGTATTAGGGGTTAGTAGGCATTGTAATGAATCAAACTTTCCAAAATAGTGTTCATGCTCATGAGGCTGTAAAAGTATTCCTACCTCAATCGAGATAATTTCCAGTGTAGTGTAGTGTACATCAGATATCCAAAATATCTCTTACCTATAAAACAAAATATACATGAGCTAAATAGACCAAGGATATTTAGATTTATCACAAATTTAAAACAAATAAAAAATATACTAATTTTCAAAAATCATTGCAAGCCTGCGAACAATAAATAAGTATGTAAGTAATTTTTGATAGTAAGATACATGTGAATCTCTATTTTATAACCTTACTAATTTTTTCTTATTTATTATAGCATGGCATTTTTATATTTAATAATTTATGTATTATAACTTTTTCTTTTATTATTCCATAATTACTTAAAGTATTGATAGTTCATACTTTTCGTAAAAACCCATTTAATTCTATTCATTTTTACCATTGTACTACATGCGCCCGTCACTTGCAAAAAGTATTTCAATTTTTGGTGTTAAATTTCTCTAAACCCAGTATGTTCTTTATTCATATAGGGCAGCTCACCCTTTCTTTCATAATAGAAAGAAGAAATCGAAAGTAATATGATGACCTGCTGGATATTGTAAAATATGTTGAGATTTTCTGAAAAGAAAGTGTTGAAAATACTTTTAAAAAATTCCATATAGCTTATTTGGTTTGGGGAAGTTGTAACGAAGGCTGTTTTTAGCCAAAGCTTAGAACAATTTCGATAGATTTTGTTGGTTGTGTCACAATATTTAATCATTGGTTCATTTTCGCTGCATAAAACAATTACTATTACTAATATTGGTTGCATCCAATATCGAAGTGTATTTTATTATAATATATTGAATGTTCATTTATTCGTTATTTTTTAATGTTTATTATTACGTTTATTTATTCCATATACACTGTTAAAAACTTTGTATTTGGTTTCACCCCCAAAAAAAACTGTCTCCGATGTTCTGCAACATCATTGTGGTAAGATGTTTCAATATTTTTTTGACTTTAGATTGACCCATTTTTCAGATTTCAAAAACCACAATCTAAAATATGGTCAAATATTTCACCACACAGCCGTTGCAGACATTAGAAACCATTTGTTTTGTGAAAACGGGTGCGAAATTTTTTACATGGTACATATTATGTTTTTACACTTGTCTTACTTTTAATAAAAATAAGTTTAAAGTAAATTTGGGAATGAGGCTTATTAGCCTTATATAAGATTCAGATAATAAAGCGCTACGCGAGTTTTTTTACTTCTATCTCAATTTTTACTTACCAAAACATAAACAACGACAGAAACCAACCATTTCTGGCAGATATTTCCAACTACATTTTCGATTTAAAAACTAGCGCATATAAGACACTAATTTCTAATATAACCCTAGGTTAAAACTTTTCGACACCAACTAAGACACCACATAAGAAAAGGTTTCACTTGGTAGTTTATTTGCTATTTTATTTTTCTGTAGTTTCAAAAACCGATGATGCCTGCAATATTTTTGCCACTTACTACTGCGACGATTTTGACTGCGTCTCTTTCTCTTAAAAAAAATGGGGGGAGCTCTTTTGCACATCAGTAGAGCGTAAGGGAAAGGGTTTGGAGTACGGAAGGGTGGGCTTATATCTAAAGCTTCGAAAAAATGTACTTTGGATGTGTGTCTTGTCAGCTTGCTTTTAGCTGAGTCTGTTCACATAGCTTTAGTATAGAGTGCAGTGTCGAATAAAATGTGTAGTTGTGTGTTTTACGCAGTGGATATATTTTTATAAAGGGTTGTGGCTCTCCATAAAACTTATTTATAACTTACAAAAATACAGTAATACATCACGGATTTTTATCTATCTAAAACTTTCCATGCAAAGAAAACATGCATTACTTTTTTTGTAATGAATTTTTATTTCAATTTATAGCTTCACAAATTTTTTTCTAGATTTTGTTTAAAGTTTATTTGCGCTATGGTTACAATTCTCTAATTTATTAATTTTAAACTGATGATGCATTAAAGTTTATAAAAAAAAACTAAAGTTTCAACACTAAGTTTTTTTTAAAGGTGTCATAAGAAATACCGAGCACTAACTTTTCGCAAATAAAATTAGCAATACTATGCAGATAAAATATAAAATTTTGTTCTTAAGTAGCCCACATTCTCGTGTACTAATGTTTCTATAAGTGGTAAGACCCTTCATGAATTTAACCGCAAACAAAGAGTTTTGAATCATACAAATACTTATATGAAACAAACATTTGTAATCATTTTATTAAACAAATGCTTAGCTCGCATCATTAAATTTCTTTCAGCGTTTAACAGTCCATTACTTTCGGTTAGGAGATGTGAACCAAATCCCCAATTCAAGCTGCATCTTGGGGACAAATTACCCCTACCTTAATTCCACGAAAAAAATATTTGCTTTGTAGAAAAAAGTTTGAAGTCTCGTATAATACAATTGTAAGTAAGCCCCATTCCCTCTGAAGTGCAGTTAGAAATACGTTGCGAAAACTATTCAACGTAATCCTTTCTTATTAAGCAAAAAAAGCTACGCCCTTTTGTTTTTCTTAAGGAGTACCGAAGAAAAAACAAATCTTGCACATTTTCGACGAGGGAAAGTACCCAGATATAAAAACGTTTAGACGCTCTATGAATAATGTAAAGGGGGCTCATAAGGACTTTGTGGGAATATTGAAATAGTTTCCCCCTTGCTCCCATACAATTCTCTTAAGGGTGAGGGAATTAATGAAACCCAAATTGGGAAAAGATATAGCAATTCTTTGGAAAATCTTCGATGAAGTAAAAACGGGGCGCCGCTGCGGTTCGAAATCGGATTTGTTTATCCACGTTTCCGAGCGTCTTTTCGTTCTGTATTTTTATGAATCATTTCGCCTGAAAAATTGCTTGATTTGAATACGAAAAAGGAGGGACCAAAGATGCTAAAGAAACAATCACATTGTAACGTTCATTCGTTAGTTTGATGAAATCTAATCAGCATTTTTAATAATTAAATTAAATTCTCCAGAGAGTTTACTCTAATAGGGTATTATAAATAACTTTTTTAAAACAAGCAGCTACAAGTATGATCAACTTCAATTACTTTATTTTAACGTTAATCTTGCAAATGCTTTTTTTTATATTGAAGGTTTCAAAAAAATAATACTATTATTTAATAGGGAAAATTTACTTAGTAAAAAATTTCAGGGAATAATAAATAAATAAATATATTGATTGTTGTTTGTCAATCATTCAACGCTTTGCCTTGAATTATGAAGAGCGCATGGTTAAAACTGAAGAGAAGCCAAACTTAAGGAAGTAACTGTATTATTCACAGTATTTGCAGGGAATTAATCGAATTTTATGGTATGTATGGTAAGATGAATATAATTTGGAGTCCATTGGAAATTTAGACTATACAACTGTTGCACGAGAAGCCAATGGAACTCCGCTCCGAACAGCTTGAATTGGGGATTTGGTTCGCATCTTCTAACCGAAAGTAATGGACTGTTAAACGCTGAAAGAAATTTAATGATGCGAGCTAAGCATTTGTTTAATAAAATGATTACAAATGTTTGTTTTATATAAGTATTTGTATGATTCAAAACTCTTTCTTTCTTTAAGGAATTTATAAAAAATTTATATCTACTTAACGCAAACGTCCCGAAAAAAGCATTACACTCTCAAAATTTATTTAAAATCTATTGATACTTATTTAGTTTTCCCATAGGAGATAACAGTCAGATATTTCTGAAAAAAAAAAAAAGTATAAAATCAGTGCGACTATTGCTGACCAATAGGTTACTGTGCACTTTGAAGCAAGTTTTAAATTTACTATAATTAAAGAATTCGTACATAGGAACTATCAAACCCTAAGCAAACATATACAGTCAGCAAAAATAACAGACCGAGGTAGCAAGTGTTTGCAGGTAATATATCAGTTATACATGCCTATTCAATAAGACGGAAAGGCTATGCAATTGCATGTTTAGACGGAGAAACGGCAGAATAGGGTTATGATGAGAATATGCAAAACTTGTAAAAGTTCGATAAGAATTCTCGATCATTATATGCGAAGATCAGTGATCTTTGTCAGAATTTCCATCACCGGTGGTCTAATGATCAAGTTTGTATGAAATGGTACCTTGAAGTTTGTGGTTATTTCTTGGAAAGCGTCTTAAAAGATCCACAACTACTTCGATAAATTACTTTCAGCATTATGCATGTTTAAGGTATTTTTATGTAAGCAGTATTAAAAAGGAACAAACTTTTTCTCTGGATATTTTTTGGGGGGTTTTAAGAATGATTTGGGAATGCTTATATGTTTTGGGAAATAAAAAGGAATATGCTTTTTGGTTATTAATAATGCTATAGAGCTATTGTTGCTTTCGTGCATTTTGCAAACAAATGTTGTTGAATTTATATAATTTTCGTGTGTATTGCATTATGAAAGATTTAAGTTTTAGTGCTTAAGTTTTATAATGTCTCTGTATACTATTTTTAGTAGTAAAATCTTGTTTTAATTTAATTTAAAATATTGTTCAATTCAGCACATTAGGCAAGTGGAATATATAATGCTCAACCTTTTTAAAGCTCGCAATTTAGTTAATAATTATTCCCTATTTATTTTTCTACAATGATGTGTTTCTAAATTTTACATTTGAAGCCCTAGTTCGAATCTTCTTGAGTTTCAATAACTTTTAGACATTTTAAAGGAATTAATATTTATAAATATCAAACATAAATTTAACCTGAAAATAATTAATAACTTATTACAATAATTATAATCAATCCACATTATTGGAAATTTAATTTTTCAAAATGTCTTCAGAAATTTCATTTCAAAAACTTATATATTTTTTTTAATTACTCCTTTAAAACTTCTATAATATTAGTCTTTTGAGTAGACAATAAGTGGGCAAAAATACAAGGTTGTTTTATTGCATAAATTTAGAATTAAAAAAAAAATAAAGTATTAGTTTACAATTCATAATTAGGTTTAGGATCTGAAAAAATAGGAATATCAATACAGATCATTATTGTTTGTATTATTAAGAAATGTAAAGAAATGACAGAAAAGACTGGGGCAGAAATTAAGGAAAAACCTGGTATATCGCTTAGAAGGTTTAAAATTGTAACTACAATAGACAATTACTTTTCGAGAGATTATATAGATTAAAATAACCTACTACACATTAAAATTCGATAGAACACAAGACAATTAATTTAGCGTACCAGTGCCTACAATCTATTCAAGCAGAAACACTATACTTACCCCTAAAACACACAAAACCGTTTAGAAGATTAAAAAATACTCTAACCACAGCCGTGACTAAAAGTAACCCGATAGATTAGCAAAATCGACATTGGAGCCTTTAAAACTTTGACAGATTCGCAATTTCCTCGAAGAAAAATTGTCCCCTCGCTGGAAATTGCCGCGTGATGTATCGCGAATGTCAGCGCACTTACGTTGGGAAGAATCATATTTTAACCAGCAATCAAGGGGATATTTTAAAAAGCTATATAAATAATAGCTCGCCAAATTTGGCAAGTTTCTTCTTAGCCTAGATTTTTTTCTCCCTGTTGAAAGCTAAGAAATTTATAGATCAATATGTTAACACCATATTTCAAGTTTTTGGAGCCTTTCGCCGCCGGATAATAGGGAATATGGCATTTTTATGATCTCGGGTCCTGGTTCATTTATCATTATCACACGTTGAGGCATTCGTAGAATACATTGCACTGTGTGCATAGAAAACTGTCGTTTTTGCTATGTTTACTCAATGGGAGAAATGTCACTCCCACATGTACAGTGTGCATCAATAACAATGTGGGAACGTATATAAAATGAACTTTACTAAAAAAAATGGGAGCACTGCTGGCTAACAATGGAATATATATATTTGTTTCATTTTTTTAAAATAAACATCTACAGTTTGTTGACATTCTTGTTCTAACGAAAAAACTTTTTTTTCAAATTTATCAAATTGTTATGAATTTTTTTACTTTTATTATTCATTTTACTTTTAATTGTATGTTGGTACGATTGTTTTATTTATAAATCTGCTAAACGAAATTTCAATAAATATGTTTTAGATCTTATACATATCTTTTTAGAAAAATCACACATCTTATAAAATCAAAATACGTGTCTCTAACTTCTACGTTCTTTAATTGAAAAACTTATAGTTTTAGTTAACCATAACTTATTAAATGCTGGTACGTGCCAAAATTTTAGTAAGTTATTTGTAATCTAAAATAAATTAATATTTATCAAATCAGCTGAATTTTTAAAACATGACATATTTAAACGATTTTAAATAGCCATATCCTATAATCCCCCAAACACGAATCGGACCAAATGTCAATTTTCTGCCTTTTCCCAACATTTATTTCATCTCCAAATGACACGAATGAGTATATTTAGAAGTCTCTCCTTGATCCAGCTCCTCTAAATGATATTAAACGCAGAAAACTTCAAGATCCGATCACGTCAAATGACTATTAAACATCCATCAGACTAAAATAATGTCGTTTTGATGAGATCGGCTGTCCGTGTGTATTTAATTTCACCGAACTGTCACAGGCGAGCCTAATATTTCTTTTATTATACTCAGGCGTCCTTTTTAGGCTGTCGCTATAGCTACAACGCTATGTTGATCGTTTTGAGTTTGCGCTTTTTAGCGGTGTCAAAGAAAATACGAATTGTTATGGTTCATTTGCTTTTTTTTATAAAAACAGGTTGTTTTTAAATTTGAAAATCATTTGTTTTGGAGTTCCATTAATTGGACAGAATTACTTTATTTTATATTATTCTATATTATTCTTCCTCCACTTCTTCACTTTCAGAATTTCCCCCTCCAGGCAGTAGAACCACCTGGGATTGGATCTGTCTCTTATATTCACAGAAACAAAATTAAGAATTTGTTTTGCTTATGGTGGAAATGTTTCTAAACATATAAAAGACCCCTATTAATGTCATGCTTTCAATCAGCGGGGGAACGTTTCATTTTTTTTAAAAAGCTAAGCAGCATATATATATATATTTTACTCTTGTGCACTTGATTCCAATACATATCTGTCAAAAAGTACTAGAGGCGTTAAAGAATACGTCTTTATGGACTTTCCGCGACCTAGTGGTAAAGGCTTCGGTTTCTGAGATTAGACCTTCTAAGAAGTTTAACTCTAACCTACTTCAAATAAACCTATAACTCAGATATATACTTGGAAACAGTAGATTTTCTGTTGAAATTCTCAAATCGGATATGTACTGGAAAGTAGAAGACTTTTTTAGAAGTGTTCAAAATGTTTCTGAAATACATAGAAATATGTTTAGGAAATATTCGGAAAAACGATTATGAAGGTGATATGCACCGTAGCTGCCTCATTTATTCAGAAGCGTTTCTGATTTTTACAGCGTTGCTTAGTAATAATTAAGTTGTTTTGAAAAATTAAGAAACTTCTAAGAAAATATATAAATTCTTTAATAAACCGCTGTTTTAAAATATTAGATCGAATCTTTTTCAAGATACTTGAATGTAGAAGCAAAAGTAAAATCGTTTATCGAGTCCATTACATTTTAATTATAATTTTACTAAAGAAGAAGAAGTTTTGTGAAAATGCAAATATTTATTCTTTGTTCCAAAATTCCATAATGTAAAATATCGATATCGGAAAAAGTCTTTAGGTAAACCATTTACAAGTTTTTTCATGTTCCTTAAGCAAATACCTTAGTAGCTAAGACTTCTTTGAAGAATAGTACTTCAGAAATTATTATCTTTACAAAGAAACACGATTGTTTTGTATAGTTTTCCTATTATAATTACCTTAAAAACCTTACCTACATTTTTTTGAGCAAAACACCCATTAACTGTTACTGAAAACGGACCCAAACGTAACTACCCGGCAGCATTTTGTTGGATGCTTGGTAACATAAACCATTACATTTATCTTTGATTTTTCGAGAGCGTCTGCAAAAAAGAAACGATGCCATTGTCTTTTCGTATGCCGCTTTAGACCGTACGTGCGCTCATACACATTCAATTTTCCAGATTGCTTCTGGTCGTATCTGGACGGCAAAAAGGATGGGTCGATAGGTTTTTGGGGATAGTTCGGCTGAATAAAAAATGGCCGGTCTCAGGTGAATAGCAACATAAATGGCTTATGATTTTGTGGATGTATATTTAAATTTTCCAGATGCGTTTTTGAAAGTTTATGGTGCGAATAAGATAGTGGGGAATTTCTTTTGGGGTGTTTATGTTTAATTGACCTACAAAAAGTTTCATGTGGAGATGCGTATTGGACATTTACATTATAAGCATATGTATTGGTTGCTTTTTTTTCAATTAAGATTTGAAGTTAAAATTATTAGAATTTACTGACCGTCGCATTTTATAGTAAAGCATAAGATTGGATATGGAGATCATGCAGGAAAATAAATTAATAATTTACCGTTAGTCACAAGCATAATTAGGGTTTATGGGAAAAAATCCGTTTGTTTGGACTCATTTCAGTCTTAATTCAGTAATGACTCATTTTCAGTCTTAACATATATTCAAAAATTATTGTCAAAATTATGTTAAGGTAACTGATAGGGGTAGGGGTTGATACATATATATTCCAGTTTGTGTTCGTAATCAAAGACCCGCTTTATAAGCCTTCGTCAAGTAAGACAGACACGGGAAGAACTTTTTTTCTGTCACAGAGAAAGGAAAATACACCCAGAGAGAAGGCGGGCATCGTACCCGCACACGTTACATTGAGCAGACTGCTGGCGTAAAGGTCCAAGCCACTTGTCCATCCGGGCCCCAAGATAACTAGTAAATCATATTATAAACATCAAGCAGAAATAAAATGAATTTATTTCAGTAAACTGTACTTATGTAATTAAATATACATTTCACATTCATTAACTAGCACTCATCATGATTCATGGCTTAAATTGCTTACACATCCCCTCAAAAACACATATTTTAAATTTATATCGAAAAACATTAATCAAAATGCTCTTCAAGAGCTTTCATACATGATTTATTACTCAACCCTTTATCTTGAGTTTCTGACCATCCCACCAACAAAACAAACTTTCTTTAGAAAAAAAACAACAACTTTCACCCAAAATGAAAATCGCAAGTTTAACTTTGATAACAGCTTCAGGGGAAAGTGGTAATTTTCCAAATGTTTCACTTTCACTCCTCACGTGTTTTACGGTATACTCACTGACAGCCACCGCAGCCAATTCTGAAGGAACATTAATAATAGGTAAGAGAAACTGCAAGCACTGACTTTAGCTCCCACTGGGGACTCTACTGAAAAAGACGGAGGAGTCGCTAATGTTACAGCTGCTTAAGACAGAACAAAGACTTTTGCTTGTAACTGTTTTGTAACACTAAAGAAGATAAAAAAAGTCTAGCGAATAATGGCAATGTTTTTTAATATTTAACAAATTAACGTAATCACACATAAATGTGGCCGTTTTTTTATATTGTTTTAATTACGGAATGTATTTTTTTAGGAAGCTATGTTTTTATTGACTTTCAGTTAATTCGATAGAATGATATATTTTCATCTGCTGAGATATTCTAGTATTTTAAATCTGCGTTTCACTGTTTAGATTAACACGTAAATTGCAATCAACAATCTGATTCTTACAATATTTTATATACATATGTGTAACTGAACTCCTCGGTGCACAGACCATTATTGGGCCAAAGCCTTCCGTGTCAGCTTTTCAGCTTTCGTGTCCTAGGGCTCTGGGGTGCAAGACATATGTCCCGGTAAGGTGGTCAACCTCAAGCGGATCGCCCAGTGTTTAGTACCCAAGATGCTTGGTACCCATTTTAAAGACCCACTCAAGGGATGAAGGAACTGATCTACCTTGCTCAATCTTTGATTCGATCCCCGCACCTGTGGCGTGGCAATGCGAAGCACTAACACTGGGCCTATGTGGCCACTGGGCCATACATATGTGTATATAGCCAATTTCTTCGAACTCATTTTACAAACCCAACTGCAATTCCATATTTTCTACTCACTTTAGAACATGCATCAAATCAAGGTTTATATTTCACAGTGTATAAGTCACAAGAGGATGCTACGATGTCTTGACATATTTCATATTATAAATTACTTTTTATAGTTTATGTATATACCCAAGATATATCTGGGGACGCTATTCAGTTTTATGGGGTAAAAACTATTGGTGATATGAAAATGTGTAGAATAAATTCCCACAGTTTGAACAAGATTACGTCATATTTTTCTATTTGACTTGAAAAAAAGTTTAATTTACTGTAAGAACAATTTTTAACCCATTAAGACCCTTTCAGGTGGCGCTAATTTAAGGTTATGAGACTGAAATGTTACGAGTTTTACCGGAAAAGTTGCCTTAAACAGCATCAATGCCCTTGGGTCAGTTGAAATGCACACTATTGAATACAACGGAGCAATTTTTTAATTGAAAAGTTATTAAAGATTGCGAATTTTTTTTAAAGTGTCCCTAAAAAGGGACGCCAGGCATTAATGGGTTTTAATATTATAAAATGTACGCTAACGTACCTATTTTACATGATTTTGCGACTTTATGATGCACTTGGTTGCCTAAGAACTTAGAACACTACATTTTAACGACGATTTCTTTAAAAAAACCAGCCTAGTTAAGTATACTAAAACTCGTCTTCGAAAAGAACTTGAATCTCGCAGTTCCCCAACCGCATTATTTTTCGGAACACACTGTAAAAGAAGAATCAGGCCCCTTGGGTGCAATTATGGAACCAGGCGGGCCCTCGCCTTGTCTCAAAGGTGAACAAAAGGAATGGGGCAACAAATCTATCGTCTGCGCGTGTAAATATGTCTATAGCCTACAATCGAAATTTATTTTGGGGGTTATTAGTTTGTTATCCAGGTGATACTGGTAAAAATATTGAATAATACGACATGTTTTCATTTTAAAAAATAAACTTTTTTTATTTGTTTCAAAGCAAAGATTGCATACTAATCAAGTGTTGTATGCATGTCTTTTGAAAAAGATTATTATATAATATAATAAGAAGTTGAAGCAAAAGTTCTATAACAAAGTTTAAGTCTTTAGCTTTATTATTTGGAGATATAGATTGGTTGCAGACAGAAAGGCTGACATATGGACCAATGTTCAAAAATGAATTTCTTAGAATCAGCATCCTGAGATACGTGCAGAAAACACTTAATCTCTTTCTTTTGGAATTTTCGATTACATTACACCCATAACCTTAAATTTCTGATAAATCAATAGACATTTTTTTTAAAAGAAATGGTGCTTTCAAATTAAAAAAAAAGGCTTTTTCAAGTTTAACAAACCTTGCTCTGCTATTTATGAAATGTAATAAATTCGCTGAGGATTTAAATAGCTTTTACATGAAATCTAATTCAAATTCTCATTAAAGGTTAGTTGCTTCTCTAATTAAAAAAGTTCATTGACAATAACTTAAAATAAACACTACATTTTCAGCACACTTATTTAAAATAATTTTTCTCAAAGTCATAAAATACTTAAACTAAATCTAAATCAAAGATATACTACGCCGTGCCTTCCCTTATATTAAAAGCATCGTGTAGCGTCAAACTGTACACAAATTCTTAATAAGGAGCACTACTCTTTTTCTACAAAATCTGCCTATTTTATGAAAACACTCATACTCTAAGGAACTCATAAACAATTCATCGGCAGCACCGTAACTTCAAAAACTACCATTTTCCCTCTCTTTCTATGCTTTATATTTCTATTTCTCGCTAGCATCTTCCTACAAAAGCGAATTTTACCTTTTCTTCGCTTTTTTTTCTGCATTTAAGTCAAATGGAGTGAAACTTTTACGGTGTTTTATGGGAACAGTTTGAATTTCGATTTTAAAACAAATTGCTTCAAGGAAACAAGCACAATTTTAATTTTTATTCAACTGTAATTTCTATATCGAAAACCAATCAGGAAACAGGAGAGCTGATTAAAAATCTTGTAAAAACATATCATTTTAAAATAGCAGAGAACGTGATATAAAAACGGCTCACTAATAAATGTGTTAAATACTAAGTGTCAATATCTGATTGCGCATACTTAAATTCACCAAACTTTAACTCTTCCACAGAAAGCGCTGACGGTTTCTTTTTTTTTTTTTAATATGGAGAAACTATTATTCACTGTCCTCATTATCACGGGATTTTCTGTTTCAGGTTGATATTAAAAAAAGAAATTAAAATATATAATTTAATGAATTATTATTTTTTTTATAAATGTAGGACTATATGTAGTCGATTTAATACAAGAAATAAATTATATAATTCCCTATTTCACGTTTGAAAATATATAAAGTATTTAAATTTTGTTAAGATACTGTTTAGGATTATTTTTACTTACTTTGTGAATAGGAAAAGAGTTAAGTGTCTAATAGGTAAGCCATTTCTTTTAAATACAAAGCCTATTAGTTGAAAATATATTTTCGTTGTATACTATTTTAACAATTCAAAAGCACACCAATTTTTACTTTTAAGTTTTACATAATCCTTAGATTTACAAAATTTAATCCTTTTCAAGATCATTAATTAACTTTCAAGTATTCTGAAATTCATTATTTTAGAAAATTTCAAACAATTTCCGTTACAACCAGATTGAGTTTGATAAATGAGATCTGCATAAACTTAATTAATTTCATTCAATTAAATTATCTGTTAAGCTTTTAAATTCCGAATGATTAGATAGTTTAATTCACTGAACATAGTATTTTTTACTTCCCACGGTAAATTTTACAGGATACGTACTATTCAAAACCGAAATTAAGCTACTAATAGGATTTAATCTCCTAATTTATGTGGGTAGCACGCTCTATAAATTAGGTTAAATAATTTGCCAAAGGTGTCTCACGAGTATTTGTTTTCGATGGAAAATCTTGATAAATTGCTACATTGTCATTTATTTTTATTTAATTAAAATAGACTTTGATTGTAAAGTATTAAATTTTTAAGGTTAAAAATTAAATTATTTATTTATTTAGTTATGATCGTAAAAAGAAGCATATCTGTAAGGTTTTTATTATTGAATTAGTCAGAAGTTTACGACATTTACGACGTTTAGTTTCAAATGTACAGCAAATTTTTCCAAAGGGTGTTCTAGTATGTTTTGTTTAAATAATACAATTTATTTACCAACATTTGTTGTTTTAATGGTGTGATGGTCAGCGAGCCAATCCCCGGACCGGATTCGTATACAGGGGTGCATCAAGGGTTCACTCAGCCCTAAGATCATATGGGATCGAGTGCCAAGCTTTCTTGGAAGTTAATTGGGGTTCATTGATGGACTAGCCACTTAGCATGGACAATAACAGGCATCTGGGGCTGGGCTAGCCTGGTCTGTAAAGTCGTGGACTGGCATCCCTAAAGTAGCTAGTTTGAGCCCCGCTGCCTTCCAAAGATAACCCCGTGTAAGCTAATGGTGACTGGTGCACGTTTAATCCGTCGTGGTCACAAAGTTATCGAAGTTCCCATACCAAATCAATACCTCTGGTGGTGACAAGTCAATTCTGGGGATGCTAGTTGGAATATGTATATCAAAATTAGAAGGATTCACTTATGTGTGTATTGTGTCTGTATTACTTGAAGAAGGTTTATAAGTGGGTCTTAGATCGACTCTGCCTCATAGGCTAGCTCGGGCAGACTTTAACCTTACAATTAGATATGGAAATATTCAGACGCATCATAATAATAACTTTATTTGATGATTCTTAAATTACTAATAAGCCAAAAGTAATACTTTACGCACTTTAAGAACTGAATCAATTATACATTTTGCATTTTTAATTTCTGGGATAAAATGGTATCCTTTAAAAAGAAGCGGGTTACAAACCTAAAACACTGCAGATAAGGATGCAAATGTCTTGATAATTCAAAAACAAGAATCAGAACTTTCATTTTCCAGGCAACATGCTACTAATATCATGTTTATTTAGTTGCTTCGTAGCATAAAATGGTTTTTAGGGTTCTAAAAATGGTTCTTAATGGTTCATTAAATGGTTCTTCTATGATATAAAATCACAAGCATGTAAACTAAACTTCTTAATAGGAACGCGGTTACTCAACAAAATGCCCCCAACAACACTTGATCTAAAACAAGAGCACTTGACAATTGAGTATAAATCCCTGATGTTGTATAAATTGATGAGTATAAATTCTTCTGATATGTATGAATACCAAAGCATATATGTGAATAAAAAACTGGTAAATATAACAAAAAGCCATTCCCTGACCATCCCTTCAAATGACGAAAAAGCAAAAGTAAGGGAAAGCTAATTTTTTTTCTCCCTTTCGCATTTTTTTCTTCAGCATCTCATTTTGTCCTTGGTTGAAAGCGTGAAATGCGGTTCTTGTTGCGGTTTCTTCATGCAGAGTTAACGAGGAACCTCGGGAGGTGCGCGAAGTAAACTTGGGCCTCCTTTCTAAAAAGGCAGAGTTATGTCTTGGGGGGGGGGGGAGGGATGCTAGAGAGACGTAGAAAAAATAGAAGCTGCGCTAAATGAAGAAGCTTCTGACTTTTTTTCGTACACTTCTGTTTGGAATTGGTTGGTTTGTTATAATTTTAACTATATAGTGGTTTTAGTTGAAGCTATGATTTATGATCTAAAGAATATGTGTTCCCAGGTCCCACAATTGCCATGTCTAGTATAGAACTTCATCAAATGAAGAGTACACGGGAAGAACGCTTTATTTCCTAGAAGCGTTTCCTTAATAGCCTATTTGGGAATGATAGCGAGAAATAGCCTAAACTGGTGTAAAGAAACCGGTTACTCGCTTAGTTTATCTTTCGCGGTAACCCTGATTCGTGCCAGAGATAAGTGGATACGAAACACACGTTTGTACCGCAAATGAAGAACTGAAAGAGAAACCGGTTTTCGGTCACCAATGTCCGCCAAGCAGACACAATTACGGAAAGACTCTAAAGAAATCAAGCGGTTCTTCCCATGTACTCTTCAAATGTTCCCGGGTATCACGCCCATCTATCCAACAAATGCCCGTCTATCCAACGAATACCCGTCTAATACATTTGGAGTTTACGATAATTAAAAAACGTGATGCTCAAAATCTCTCATTTACTATGGCTATTGCGCATTTAGAGAAATACTCAGAATGTATGCTGATTTCAATATGTATGCTGATTTGGTGGCACTCAAAAACTTGAAGAAATTAAATAATAAACTAAAGGAATCTAAGCGTACAGCTGAAACTAAGAATTATGACACTAAAGCTGAAAGTCGGGAAAGATGAAACTAAAAGTTTCAATTAGCAAAGCTATGTCATTTAGGAGAAGAAATAATAAAAAAAAATTCGCAATAACTCAGTAATGTTCATAATTACAGTTATTATCTAAAGAATCGACAATTTTTACTATAATCACCCCATTCTTAAAAATGGCAAACATATGAAATATTCGAGTCTAAGAAAATAAAAGGAATTTGATCTATTAACACCGAGGTTATATAATTATTTTTTAAAACTTCATTTATAAAATCTTATTTAAGTGTCAGTAACATTTTTGTCACTCCAACTTCGTGTCCTGTTACCGCAGTCGCGTAAATGTCAGTGGCGTTTTGTGATGTTGTTACGGTAACTCGTTTGGTATGAAGTATTCTTCTCTGGATATAATTCGGCACGGCATTTTATATACCTATTTGTACTAGTTAGTGTAGGGTTGTAAGGTGACTTTATTCTGAGGGAAACTTTTATAATTAGATATATCTGCTTTCAGGTTTTGTATTTATAAATTAGATATTTAAATAAACGTCACGCAAAAGTATCCCAACTCTTGTGTCATTGAATTAAACATGTTTTCCCTTAAGGCAACCCGAGAGACAAAACAAAGTTTAGAATATCGAATTTCCATTTTAAGCTTAAGTCACTAAATTGTGCCCTTAGGAAAAAAACTGATATAATACACACTTATCTGAAGTTGGCGGCGGCTTTATTAATTTTAAAATAAATGTGTAGCCAGCTTCAAGTGTCACTGTTCATATATATTATTTTTCAGTCTTTAAGAATATTATTCTCTTTATTTTCCATTTAGCTTGGAGGATTGAACTTGTATGTGCTTTTTATACATATATTCAACACCTAAAACCCTCAATACTCTAATAAAGAATTTGTGAACAAAATAAGAATATTTTGTATTTTTCAAAAAAATCTGTTTAAGGTAATCATTTAAAATTTTGAATGATTTATCGTTATATCTGATATTTATTGGTTTTAATGATTTTTTTTTATTTTATAAATATTTTTAGATGCATGCACTAGTTGTCAAGAAAGTAAAGCAAAAGGCTAACAATCTGTGATTGATTTTAAACTATTACAATAAAATCTGCTAACAATAATACGTAATGCAAAATGAAATGCTGCTACATATTTAAATTACCTATTAACTTTGCATACACAGCCTAGTATTCACATATGAATTTTGCACAGTTTTTTTTATCGATAGATACTTAAATTATCAATTTTTAAATGAAGAGTAGATATTTGTAATTGTCGCTATGTTTTCTGTCAAATATATGAGTTTTTGAAAACATTTTTAAGATTACTTACTTTTAGTATCCTTATTGATAATGTCATTGAGTTTTAATAAAAAAATCGTGAATTGTATAGTAGTTTACACTTGTGACTAATAAGTTAATTATCCTTATTGATAATGTCATTGAGTTAATAAAAAAATGGTGAATTGTATAGTAGTTTACCCTTGTGACAAATAAGTTAATTCAATTGGTTTTTTACAGGTGACCTAGTTCTATCCAGATTTAATTCCTGTTTTCCTTTAATCGATTCTCCGATTGGTGCTCCGCTCCCACACGGCATTGATTCACTAATATAGGCTCAATAAATAATTTATTTTCGTTCAACATTTCGGTTGCCAATCAAGACCAGAAACATGCCAATTAGAAAATCGAATCAGTTTTCAATTAAATTAAAAAAAACACTATGTATATGGGAAATATTTGATATTTGAACGTAACTAAATCTATTGAACATATTTGCATTAAATATAATAAAATATCTAACCAAAACAAATGTTCTAAAAGTGGGCAGTAAAAAAGTCTTTGAAAATAATAATTAAATATTATAAACAACGTTTTTTAATCAAGAATTCTTCCGGAATAGAAGTTTTCCTTAATCCACTTTGAATGGTTTATTAAAGTAAACTTTCAAAGCGACAACGGAATTCTTAATTTATTAATAACTTTCCCCAAGAAAGAAAAACACTTTAATATATTACGGTCATTAAGTTCCTAAGCATTCCGTAGATAGGTTGTGTTTATATTTTCATTTATAATAAATTATTACTCCTCCTCCTACTTCAATCTTCTGAGATTATTTTATGTTTACGGGGAATGACAAGTTCTTTAATCTTGCATTTTTTTTCGTCAGGGATCTTAGGAATCTTTCCTCAGAAGTCGAGATTCTCATCTAAAATAAACTGTGGAAATGACTTACACGTTAAAAGAGACTCTCCCTTTTTAAAAATAGAGCGGGGAGAGAGGTGGGTTAATAACCTGCCACTTGTAACTGCTTTTCGTTTGATGTTTGTTTACTTCAAAGTGTGGAATTGTTTTTATTGATTTCGAAAAATATGTTAATATTCATCGGAAAACATTTACTATTCAAAACTAGTTTAGGATATAGCACAGGATATAAGAGTGAGCACGGAAAACGCTTGAAAATAATTCAAAGTGCGAAATCGCCGCGAAATATCTGCTAATATTTATTTGGAAACATTTAAAGTTTAAAAGTAGTTTAGTTGTTTATGATATAGCATATAAACAAGAAGTGTACTTAGACATCGACAACGCGTGAAAGTCCATTACTATTCATAAAGGTAATGGATTTACAATGGTAAATTTAGAAACAAGTATTTTTACTCAACTAATGCCTCCATTTACTGTTATAAAAGTACCAATGCGCGTAACTCTTGTTGCCATAATTTCGAATATTTTAATAAATAATTCAGTTTCCATCTAATATAAACTGTGGAAATGACTTACACGTTAAAGACGGTTTTTTTTAAATATAGAGTGGAAGGGAGGTGGGTTATTAACCTGTCTCTCTCTCTCTTGTAGCTGCTTTTCGTTTGATGTTTGTTTACATCAAAGTGATGAATTGTTTTTATTGACTTTAGAAAATTCTGCTAATATTTATTTGAAAACATTTACTATTTAAAACTAGCTTAGCTGTTTAGAATATAGCGTAGTACTAAAGAGTAAACTGGGACATATGGAAAACGCGTGAAAGTATTTCAAAGTGGGGAATTATTTTTTATCGACTTATTATATTGCATATTTTTTTAATGCAAGACAATATTAATATAAAATTTTAATTTATTTAATTTTGTTTTAATATTTCAATCAAGCCGTGTAATGTTGAAATTATATTAATACTTTTTAATAGGGAATAAAACTGATTTTTCTCGTGGTTCATGGGATCAAAAAAACATTAGTTACCAAATTTGTCCGTTAATTACACTATTTTAATCTGACATTAGTTGACAAAGTACAATAGTATACTTATTTCTGTGAAATAATTAAAAACTAAAAAAAAAATGTGAAGTGTGACTAAGCGTTTAGGTAATAGTTAAATTGTGAAACTTTCAATTGATATCTTCCCTTAACCATTGAAAAGGAAAAAAAAAACTACGTTTTTGGTAACTAAACAGACTCTATTTGGATGTTTGCCCAAACCCCCCCGAAATGCAGATAAGATTTTTTTTTTTTTGGAGCGATATGTTTAAAGTCAACAAAACTTTAGTTTTCCTTTGTTTGGGAGATATTTTATTGTAAAAAGAAACTCTTTCTAGAAAATTTTAAAAATTCTTTTTTGTACCACATGAATATGTCTTTGTAAAAATAACATATATATTTCTTTTTCAACTAAAAAACATTACTGGTTTTTTTTGCTTTAAAATGCCAATAACTAAAATAAGCATAGATATTTTATGTTTGTGCTACATAATGGTATATCTAGCTAGCTATTTTCCCTTATATATAATATAGCTTGTTTTTTTTGTCTATTATATAGCTAGTTTCCTAAGTTTATTACATTGCAAGTAAATTTGATTAAATATAATTTTATGAAAACAGCCTTGGGAGGTTAATCTTACTTTTTTTTTAAAGTTTTAAAAGTGTCATAAATTGCAGAAGGTAAATAAGAAGGAGTTGTATTTAGTTTACGTTTTACTATCAAGAAATTCTAATAAAAAAGAATACATTCCATAGAAGAAGCATTCACTAAAAGCAATTTGGAATTATATTCAATTAATTTACTGTTCAACCACCATTAAGTTTACAAAAAAAAATTTGTAAAAATGGATAGATGAAAATAATTTATTTCGAATTTTCTTAAAAATTTAAAAATTTGAATTGGAACAACTTTTCCGAAATTTAGTAAGAAATGTAAGTTAACCGAATAATTAAAATTAAATCAATTAATTTATGTTTTTATATTACTAAATGTATAGTTAAAATATTGCAATCCATCATTTTGGACTTAACAACTCCTGCCTTCAGTGGAAATTTAATATGTTTGAAATCTCAAGAAAACACAATAACTGTTTAAATATAAAAAAATACTAGAATAAAGACCCTACAAAAAATAGTATTAGTTTTTCTCTGATGTTTTAACCAATATTATGATAAAATTATTCATAATTGATCTCCATTTTGTAAGTAATTCAAAAGCCAGAACTATAAACTTATTCACTTAGCAAATCAATTTATAGCACATTGTTTTCTCAATTTATTGCGTAATAGTTTGAATTATTATGCTTATAATTCCATTAACGTAACAAAGACTTCTTTGTCATTATTTTTTCTTGATCCAAACACTAAACTTCATTTAGCAATATAACTGTTTAAATAAAAGTTTCTAAAATAAGAAATTTTCTCAAATGATTTAACTGCGGTATTTGAATAAAATAATACAAATTTGAGAATTTAATAATTGTATTTGCAAGTAATGCAAAAGTACTAACCTTTTGATTAATCAAAGCTCTTTGTTTTCCGAATTTATTACTTAATAACTTGAATTGTTATACTAAAAATAAGAAATGTTAAGAAAAAAAATGTAGTTCTTTTTCTTTTTCCAAACACTAAACTTCATGAAGCGGGACCAAGCCGGCAGTCAAGAGGAAAAGAATATAAATCAACAAACACGACAAGAAAGTTGACTTTTCTTCTGCTTGCCTCAGAAATAGAATCACGACAGAGGGGCATTAAAATTCACCTCAGACGAAAACGTGAAAAATGTATTTTATCCGCAGACCCGTGCAAAAAACCAGACCCCGGAGCGTAACCAGGCTCGAAAATAACAGCTTCAAAAACATTCCGCCGGTAAAATCAGTGAATTTCCATCCACGTCTAATACATAAAAAACCCAACCCGTTTATAGGCATAAGCCCAGGAAAGTCAAGAAATATTATTTCTTTAGACAAAATGCTTAACACTCTGTGTATTTTTTTCTCTTGTATGTTATGAATGAAAAAATTTGGATCATTTCCACTCTTTTTTCGTAGTTATTTTTAAGTTTAGTGATGTTTCTTTCGGCGGGGTTACGCGCCTTGAAGTTAGATATCATGTGTTTCGGGGGGCAAATTGGATACAGAGAAATCCTGTTGTAAATGCCACTGAGATCCGAGGGTTTAAATGCGTCGGAAGAGGGAGGCGTTTTGAGAGATTAAGCACGCAATGGGTTGACAAGGTACAGCTGCTTGAATGTATTACTGCGGGATTTACAAGTTCAGCGTGCTTCGTAATGTAATCCTGTAGTACGTAATCCCAGGAACGATGACAATCTTCATATTTTACCTTATATTTATTTACAAAGTAGCAGGTAATCAGATATGTTTACATTCTTCACCTTAGAACGGGAAATACATAACGAGGATTGTCATTTGAAGAGGCAGTTATCCCATTATATAGGTATTTTGTTACTTAACAAAATAAAATATTTGGCTTTGAAAGGCCACTCACGTTTCTTTAGCAAATAAATACAACATTTTATATAAAAAAAGTTTTTTTTAGAATTCCATTTATTTTCTTATTATTTTGATAAAAAAGTATAAGAATATTTCTTTTGCCTGCAATGTACAGTTTGGGCACCCATAAGTAATCGCATTTATTGTAAATTAGACCAGGGATATTTTTAAATAAAAAAAAGAAAAATTATACCATCATTTATTACAGTGAAAACCAAAAATGTACTAAAACGTGATAATAAAAAAAATGTGTGGCTAAAAAAATAGTATGTATTAGTTAAAATATAAAAACTTAAAATATTAATTCAAATTCATAACAGTGATATATGTTATGTATACTAGATATGTTTAAAAGATTGTCATTAAAGTATTGTAATGGTAATGTATTTCATATGCTAGTAAAGGTACACCAATAATATTTTTATACCGCGGTATATGGCCGCGGTGCTTTCTTTTCTTTTGTGAAATAAATATTAATCAAAAGTATATGCAAATAAAATAATATTACATTTTTAAAATTTAATTCATACCATACTTTATTAAATACTTGTTTTCGTACAAAAATACGACCTTTTTGAAGAAATTGTAATTAAAAGTCGCAGAACAAATCTAATTAGTTTCTAAGTGCAAAGCCTTTGATAAAAATAGTAATGCATTATGATGCACGCTATTTTATCAAAAACTGAGGACATGTGAGATTAAATTTTCTTAAAAGGATTTCTTAATATTCCGTACACGAAAAACTGGACGGAAGAGAAAGAGTCTAAATACATTGTCTTCTCTAAAAATGGCTAATGTAATAATAGAAAAAAACCTTTTTTAAACTAAAATACAATACTCCAGTTTATAGTTTCAAATCCATTTATAGTATTTTTAATTAAAATGATTTAAATAACAGCGTTAAAGAATTTATACTTGTAAACTATTTCCCGGCATTAAAATAAACAAACTTTGAACATAAATTATTTGAGAAATAACTTGTTATTATTTTTTGATTTTTTTATTCAAAATTAGTTTTCTAAAAATGGATAATTATAATTTTATGAGGCTAGTTTTTGAATAAGAATTTGTCACCGCAAGTGAAAATAACACCATCAAATATGATAAAATAAAAATCAAAAACCATTATATCGATTGATTATTTAAAATGGGTGAAATTTTAAACATGACATTTCAAAAATATTGTCGAAAAAACAAAAAAACAAAAAGTTCATAATAGTTCAGAAAGAATATTATTTTGTATGTGCCTCTTTATTTGTACAACAAACATCAGTTTACTTCTGATATTTGAATTTCCAATAAATATATTTGTGACGGTCTTTTTGTGTGTATTGTCTTTAAAGGTTTATTGGTGTTTTATTTTAACACGTTCCAACTCTTACATACAGACATTTCTAACCGAATGATCAGTTTTTAAATCATGCACATACTCAGTTTTTCTTTGATTTTGCAATGTGGATATTTTTGAAACTATGTGATTTTTTTCATATAAATATTAGAATTTAATGTTGTTAACTATAAATCGATTTGTTGATGTTGCTAATTCCCATTAATTTATTGATCTGGTGTGACTCCGTCAGACCAGATCAATAAATCCGTTGACATTCAGAAAATCTGAAACCAAAAAAAAAGGGGGGGGGGGAATATGTCCTCCCCGTCCAATCCTAAGCAATCAAGGATATGGTCAGGTGATGCCTGGTTTTGCTGGCACTTAGGGCAAGGAGGAAGATCTTTTGATTAGCAGAAAACTTAAGACTGTACAGGTGTCCGCTGGCTGGTCTGGACAAGCAGGTGTTGGTCTGTCTGTCACCAGGGAGAGAAAGAGAGAGTCCTTTTTTGCTTTGTACCAGTAGTGAGTAGGAGGTTGTAGGCAGTTTTTTTTTTTATCCTTTTGCCTTACAAATAATTCAAGGTATGTGAGCTCTGAGGTGGTAGGGACTGAGTTGTTTAGACCCTGCTCCTCTAGAGCGTCTGCCAACTCATTACAATGGATGTCGATATGGGATGGAATCCATTGGAAGTGCACATCATGCTGTTGGGAAAGGTGGACAACTTTTTGCAAAATCGAAAAACTGGTTTTATCCGATATGAGAACCAAATTTTTTAGGTGTTGAATCGAACTGCGGCTGTCTGATAGAATCCAGATATTGTCATAATTCCTTTCACTCATGATTGTCTCCAGTCCTCTGTCAATTGCGATAATCTCGCTTCGAAAACCTAACCAAAAATCAGGGTTTCGTTGTTGAATGGAGTAGTTCTCTCTAGATGTTTTAATAAAAACTCCGCTGTCTGCTTGTTCATCCCTTTTACTGCAATCAGTATATATTTTTATTTCATTTGTAGAGATTTTATTGATAATTTCTGGAGACAACTGTCTTAGAAAGTCTGGTAGACAGTCTATCTTATTTAGCGTGATAGGGAGGTTTTCGTGGAAACTAACGTTGGAGAGTTCTAGACAAGGATTAAGAGTGCAATGAAGAAAATAGGTTCTATATTTTCTGTGATAAGCTGTTGGGATTTAACTGGACTAAAGGGACTATTTTTCTTTAATCTTTGATTGCAGGTCCGATTATTAAGGTAATTGGCAGTTATTTTGCCTTGGTCTATACCATACAATTGTAGTATTTCACTAAATTAGCTTGTCTTCTTAAGGAAATATGTCCAGTGATGAAAATCGATTTGTAAAAATTAGAGACAACTAGTAATTGAACATATGATTGATTGTACACGTGATATCTTTTGTCTACAGACTTGTTTCACTGCTTCAAATATTCAGGATTTCGGATCAAGACACTTTCATTTTAAATATGAGCTAACGAGACGTAAAACATTGATTAATTCAAAATCGAAATGTTGCTTCGCTAGAAATTAGCAAACTGTAAATCTTGAAAACGCAGATCCCTCGTTAAAACTTTCCTAAAACAATTTTGTAAGCTAAATCTTTCATGGAATTCTCTCTCTGCTAGGATAATAGCCTTTTTACTAAACAAATAGAAATTCCTCCCACTAATTTGATATGAAAACCTAGAGTGATGCAAATTTGATTAAATACTACTTCGACACTGTGTGCGAGCACAATATTAATAATTATAAAGCTCGAATACACGGTTAAATAAATGAAAAAAAATGTTACAAATTTAAAATACTCAAACTTAAAGAAACAATCAGGTTCTTAATTTTTTATTATTAAAAATAATTACAATTAATAAATGGAATTAAAAATCACAAATAGTTTTTAGCCTTTACTTTAATTTATTAGTAAATACAAAATAGTAAAAAAAAAAGCAAATACCACTTATTTTATTTCGGTAATTCTGTATTAAGGAATTTTTTACGTTTTAGTTTATTTACATATATTCGTAGAATACATTGAAAATGAAATTTATACAATGTTACATTTTATTGACTTAATAGTTACAATTTCCATTTATATAGAGCCACTAGCCTAAGGATAAGAATGTGAGCTGGAATTGAGAAACAATTTGAAGGTTAGGGGTTGTGTCTTGGGAACAAGAAGTCCTTTAGTTGTTTATATTCGTCGTGCCATTATAGTTCCTTTCGCATACCATGGATTAGCTGCGATCAAGGAATGTGAGTCGTTTATAGGAAGGATATGGGGCTTTGGTTTAAACGCAGAATAATATCGCGTATATTTTGAATTTAAACTGGACACTCAGCTAGCTACTGGTATTATAAAGAAAAAAAATCAACGTATTTATTCATATTGTAAGATAACTATTGTTTAATTTCGTTTTAAACGGAATCATTTAGTGGTAACTTCATTTAACATATCAAATATATTAACACAAACGCGTTTCATCAGGAAATGTTGTTAAAACGTTTGCCACCCTTCATACTAACTTCAAATTATCAAATTTAACCTAAACACAAACATCTTTTATTATCATTAACTACATTTAAACCCAACTCCTGTCCATAACGCCACATGACTTACATCAACAACCATTACTACCAAGACCCCCGATAAAACGATACACTGCGCCGTCCCAAATAGGTCATACCGCCCGGACGAACCCGAATCGGAAATACATTCGTCTGCCGTTAATCGGCTCTCATTGCCCCGGCATTTTGCGACAATTTTCACCGCCTCCGTTATAAGTGTTGAAATAAAATAAAAATTCTTTTATTTCTAAAAAAAGAATTCGTATGATTTATTAGTTACAATTTTAATTTTTTTATATCATAAGTCACTGGCCTAGGAATTATAATGCGGTCTCAACATTTTGAAGGTCAGCGACCATGTCCTGTTAATCGGGAACCTTTTTTTTTCTTTGTGCTAATATAGTTTAACTACCACGAGTTCAAAGCTGTCAAAGAATGGGAGTACTTTGCAATAAGAAATATATACGCTTATATGTCGACACATAAACTTGACACCCAACTGCCTGAATTCAACGGTTTATTTTAGAGGTAACTTTAATAAGGTATCGTAGCGGTTGTATAAATATATTTTAAACTAAAGAATGTAGTTGGTAGTCTTTGAACCATATTTAACATATCAAATTAATGCTCAAACACATGTATCATCAGGCAATACTTTAAAACCTTGGTTATTCTTTACACTAACTTCAAATATCAGATTTACCTAAACACAAACATCTATTATTATCATTAACTACATTTAAACCCAACTCCTGTCCATAACGCAACATGACTTACATCAACAACCATTTTTACCAAGACCCCCGATAAAACGATACACTGCGCCGTCCCAAATAGGTCATACCGCCCGGACGAACCCGAATCGGAAATACATTCGTCTGCCGTTAATCGGCTCTCATTGCCCCGGCATTTTGCGACAATTTTCACCGCCTCCGTTATTAGTGCTCCTGATTCTGAGCCAATGATCACGGGGCCATCTAAAGGACAACACGGACTGCGTAACCGTCATCATATTTTATGCCTTGGCGTTTGAGTTATGAAGCTCTTTTCATTGCGCGCCGCTATCTTAGGGTTGTTGATGGTGGATTGGGGTTTGTTTTCCGGAAGTGTTATTGTGGGGTGATGTAGTTTTGTTTGGAATAGTTTGATTGGTACTTAAATGGTTTATTGATTTTATGTTAAAGTTGAATTAACTAAATAGCTTAACAATTGTTTAAATCTGGAGATATAATAATTTATAGATGATTAGAGATTTTATTCGTGCATTAAATTACTATATATTTTACTACAAATATATATTTTTTAAAAATCGATAATGACTTAATAAAATTGTTAAATTAGTGAAGCTAATTCCATTTATTTTTGATGTTGTATACTTTTTTAGCTGGAAAAAATACTTTTTCGCATGACGTAAAAATGGTTTATAAAATTTTTGCCCATTAACTTTGACGTGACCTCATGTTGCCTTTAGTGAATATATATTTAATATAATTAAGTAAAACTGGGATATATATTCGATTGATAATTTGTAATGTTTTATGTTATATTCTAATTTACTTTTTACCACTTCCCCCATCTTCCTCATATCTCTGTAAGTACTATGATTTAGCAGAGTTTCGATTGCAATACAACAGTGTCACATAGCAACGCCTCATAGAAAAGGCTAAGTCATTTAATACAGTAAGTTCAAAACTAGAACAGAAGACCTGAATGCTAAGCTCTCAGAATGAAATAACATAAGTCGCATGATATTTTAAAAAAGGGACCGAATTGTCTTGAAAATATTGGTCCGTAAAAGTAGTTTTGGCCCAAGCTTTGTTATACAAAAACTCCTGAATGACCAATTCCTCCCGTTCAGTGTATTTCATGTGTCTTAGAATCATTCTTGCTTTTATTCCTACATTTCATTATAGTAGTTTCGGTGATAAGTTGGCATGACACGTTAAGCTCCACCTATTGCATTGTTGCCCATTTGTCCCATAGAAAGCAATTGTCCCAATCGGTGGGGCAAGTTTCGTCAAATATACCTCTGAGTTATAAGGAAATAGCTGAAGTTTAAACGTTTTTCATTTCATGAGACGAAAATTAATAAATCATAATTTTTCATGCACATTTTGACAAAGAATGACAGTCACGGGTTAAGGCGTTTCTATCTCTCGGTTGTATGAGAATTTTGAGGTTTCAAGAAACCATGTTTTAACCCACACAAATAATGATAAAAAAGAACTTTTCAATAAACCCTGCATGAAAAACCACTAAACCCTTTTTCACCTAAAAACAACTGGTAAGAGAAGAAAACTTTGTTATTGTATCATCATTGGATGCCGTACTTATACTTATGTAATGAAAAATACAAAACAAAAAATATAAGGTTGTAAATAAATGACTGAAACTACATTTGACCATCTGTTCTCGTATATCGGGTAAACATATTCCTGGTTGGTGTGCAGCGAAATAGATTTTGGAGAAAGTTTATGACTAAGAAGTGCTTGATGGTTTTCTGCATTTTGTTAGGTAAGGGATCTGCTTTTTGAACGATCGTTGGAAAGCATAAAAATGGGATTTTATTATGATGTCAAGTCATCAAGTGCGATATGTTGGCGCGACCTGCTTATGATGGGTTCGTTTATGGGAATTTGTATTGCAAGAGAGAACACGGGCTTAAAAAGTTTATTTGTCATGGCTTTACGCTTTAAAAAAAAGTGTCCTGGAATTTTCGGATATTATGTTTCAACTTAGTAAAAAAGGCAATAGTTTCATGTTCAAACGAACAAATAAGTCAGTTTAGTATTATAGAATCTTTGGCAGAAATACATAAATGAATAACACTCTGTTAAGTATTCCACAAGCGTATAAACCCATCATATGACTGTCAGATTTTCCGGCAACAGATTTACGATTTAAAAATTTATGAATTTTACTAATTTTTTTTTGAAATAATAATTTATTTTTAGTTGCAAATATTAATTTCATTATCATCCAGTAAAAACAAGTTTTAGTCAATTATTAGCTGATTCCTCTAAGATGGAAAATGACAATGATTTTTAATTTTCTTGTATTGCAAGTTTATTATAATCATAAATATCTTTAATATAACATTAATTTTAAGTACAGATTATCAGTCTACACTTAAAGAATCACTTTTTTGAAGGATGCGTTTTCCTATGTCATCGAATTAATGACTTTGGTCTTTAAAACTTAGTGATGCCCTTAAAATTTAGCGGAAACAATAATGATATATTTTTTTAAAAAAATGTATGTTTAATATGCATTAGTTATTATGAAAATTCGTGCAATGACGCAAACAGAGACTTCCAGTTGGTAACTCGTTTAGTAGAGTGCTGCCAAATGACCTAAAAATTAATTAGCTTACTTATGAATCTATGTTGGACTAAATCCATGTAAATTTAGTGTAAACCTCGATTAAAAAAAAACCTTTTTAAATTTGAAAAATAAATAAAATTAAATTAAGCAAAGTACTTCATTTAGTTGCAATAAGTGTCGATCAGATATTTCGCTATATTTTTTATTTAATATTTAAATTCGCAGTAATAATCATTTCTTACAAACGTGACTTACTATACAAAAAAGGTATTTTTGTGTGGAATTAACCGTTAACAGTGTTGTGTATCTGGCAACTTCCGAAGCTTATTGAATAAGAAATTTAACTTCAATCACTGTTGACTACATAATTGAATTTGTTAAATATGTTCGCTTGTTTATCTATTTTTTTTCTAATTCTTGCTCGTTGAATTAAAAAGTGTTTCGTTCACCTACGTGTCTTCTATGAGAACCCGCGTACTTACACAGGTAATTCAGACCATAGTTCAATAAACAGCAAATTACATACCTATGCAATTCAGACCTTAGTTCAATAAACAGTAAAGTATACATTCTTAGATAATTCAGATCTTAGTTCAAAATAAACAGTAAAAACAGAAATGCCGACAATTTTCGGAAACATTATTCATTTGAATGCCCAGTAAGATAACAAAAAATTACATTAGGTAATTATATTCATCCTAAATATCGCAAAAAGATTTTGTATTTCAATTTAAGTTTAAATAAATAGCATTTATTTATTTTTAAAAAATCAGTCTTCAAAAATGTATCAAGACGTCAACGCAAATACCAATACCAAATCTATTCCACCGTGTTTATTTTTGCATAAACGCGTATCGCAACGCAAGGATTTCTACAAAATCCATTCCCTCCAAATGCGTTCTAAATGCATATTGAATTTTTCCGCTTTTATAAAATATCCTCGACGGATGATGGGCCATAAATGAAAAATAATGCAAATAGTAAATAAACCGAACTCGAAATCGTATACTACTTTGTTTCCCCTGTGCAGGCCTTCGGGTCATTTATCCCAATTCTCCTGTCAAGTAATGTTTGCAGTTGTTTCACTATCCTTCGCCAAATCTTTCTGGGATATCAGAAAGTGATACATGAGACATAAACTAAATGAAAACCTTTATTTAATATTTATGTAACTCATGAGAAAAGTGGTCGGTGGTAGGGAGTTTGTTTTATTGTTGTTCTGAATACTAATTTTTTTGATAATAATATAAAACGTGTCGATGATTTGATGATTTTTTTTACTTTCAATTATCTAATTGGAAATATAAGGTAATGGAAGTATTGTGATGTTTTAATTTTGTATTTTTTACACGTTTTGTAGGGTACTGATTCGGAGAAAGTGGTTTGTGCCCATTACTTCCTTTGTACTTCCGAAACCACTCTACAGCTCCAACTAAACGATATAAGCACTTAATTAGATACACGATTTCCCAGTACTTGTCGGATGTCATAACAAAGTTTCTGAGAAAAAACGATCTCGCTCAAAGGTGTCATATAAAGTTTTAATTTTAAATTAATTGAAATTAATGTATAGCGGGCATAATAACTTGATGTAAGTTGTAAGTGTGATCCCCAGTAGCATCGAATATTGGCAATATTGGTATGACGTTGGCCAATATTGTTTATCTTGGGCAAATATAGCAAGTTTTACAACATTCAGCCAATATTGGCCCAATATAGGAAACTAATATTTCGAAAGTTAAAATTTGCCAAGATAGGACCAATATTGGGGATATATTGGTTGGCATATACCTAGGGGGCGCTCGCGTTTGTCATATTTTTCCTTGATGATATTAAGAAGAAGAACAGCCAAACGGCCCCTCGGTGGCCGAGAGGTGTAAGCGACGAGCGTCACACCGAGAAGGTTCTTGGTTCTGTCCTTGTCCTAGCCATAATATAGACGTATTCGTGCTGGTAGAAAAATTCCACTAAAATTCAACGGGGTGCCCGAGTACACTGCGATATACATGCTCGTTAAATCTGTGGAGTCGAAAGTCCCGACGGCGTTAGCGTACGATGTCGCTCGAAGCATAGAATTCGAATTTGTAAAGTAGGAGGTTCCTTTTTAAAATTGACCCCTAACTCCCAAAAAATAATGGGATATGTGGGGTCACACACAAAAAATAATGGGATATGTGTTCGCCGATTTTCCATCTACCCAACCGTTTCGAAAAAAGTCGTCGGATAATATTGGTCCTATAATGGCAGCCAATAATGGTCAATATTGGCAAAATGTTTCCTCCCAATGCTGGGCCAATAAGGGTTAGCATATTGGCTTTACATTGTAACCAATATTGGGCCCATATTCGATGCTACTGGGGATAGGGTGGTAATTTACGTGTTGAAAGTCGTGTAATACTATGTTATTTTAGTCGTGTAGCTTTACACAACCTTTGTTTTGCATTATATTTTTAAATAGAGTTTTTCTCAATAGAATTATAAAGAATGCATCTTAATCGTTTAATTTCAATCGTAAAAAATATAGGTCAGGACAAATGTCAATATTATATTTTTTATAAATAATCGTGCAATAGCGTAAATAAAATATGAAATGAGAAACATATTTTAATTACCGATTGATGAAATGCTCCTAACAGAAATAAAAAATAAATACAAAACACATGTTTTTTTTTAAATATAAAAAAATTAAAAGGTCAGATAAAAATTACTTTAAATATCTATTTGTAAGTAAAACTCATTTCCAATTTGTAGAGTAAGCATAATAGATAAACCCCTCATTACAAAAAACTTTTTCGAAAACTTTCATTTAAAAACACATGACGAAAAAAAAAATTGCTTTAATTTCGGAAAACTTCATTCAAAAGTTAACGACCCTTTCCTCAAAGCGGACTGAAAATGAAAATCCTCATTCCGCCTTTTCGAGAACAAAATACCCGAATAAGATAAAAGGTTAAGAACTCGAAAAAAAATCAATTAAAATTGGAATGAAATGACAAAGTACTGTTGGAAACTGATAAAACTAGAAGAAAAAAACATGACAAAAAACTTTTACTTGCTGCATCAGAAGATAAATGATGGCAGAAATATTTAACTTTTAGGAGAATGAAATTTGAATAAGGTCACTTGCTACTTTTTTTTCAGTACGTTTTTTTTTTTTTCGGTTATCACAATTGTTCTGAATTTTCATTTCTATTTTAATTATTCGTTGTTCTACAGATTGTAATTATTGCTAATTTTTTTAATTGTTTTCCCGTTTAATTTATTTGAATTTATTGTTTATTTTCTGAACAATTAAATTCATGTTTTTTGGTGAAAAAAAGTGTGATAAGAGGATAGATTTAAAAGTAAATAATAATACAGCAATACTATTTAAAGAAAAATATCGCGTTTTAAGCAGCAATCTCTAACATAAATTCAAAAAAGGCAGTTAAATTCTTTAGGATTAATATTAGGAATAAATTAAAGTTATTATCTTTATAAATATATTGTTTTTTAAGTGATGTATAAACATGATTTATTAATAGATTTTTGAATAATATGAGTTTATTCTGGGAGTACATAAATCACTATCCTAAAAAAGCATCTTAATGTATATGTTGGCGCCGCGTAATCTAAAATACCTTAGAGGTCGCTATATCTGCGGCCACTGAAATGCTGTGACTGTTGCGATGGCAACCAGTTCTGAAGAAGTGTGTGATGTGGTTTTTTGGCAGCCATTGCTGACCGAGGTCTTGTGAACAGAGTTGACCTCTGGTGGTTATTGAAACTTTTGTGTGATTGGTTTTTTACAGTCGGCCTTCTTTTCTCCCGTCGGTGTAATGATAAGTTGCTTAGTGTTCCTTATATTTGTGCATGAATAATGAGATGTGTGAGAAGAATGAGTGTGCCAACTAAAAATAAAGATTGTGATTTCAAGAGGTGTTGTTTCCTTGCATTGTCAAAGGAGAATTAACATAGTCTAATAGAGTACGGTCCGTCGATGAGTTAAATCAGTAGAAGTCGGAACTTTGGAGGAATATTTTGGTCCGTCGAGCCGGATAAGTTCCGAGCTACCTATGGAAGAATTTTAGTCTGAGTTTTTAAGAGTGTGTGAATGTTTGTGTCTTCGAGTTTCGACTATTTGGTGAGTGTTGTGTTTTTTTAAGTTGAAGATTTTAGCGATTTTATGCTAGCTGAGGTGTGTGTGGTGGTGCGTGGAGTTTTTTTAGCAGTTACTTGTATATGCTAACTGAAGTGTTGTGGTTCTTTGGTTTTGAAGTTTTAGTAGTCGCGTTAAGTTAGTTAAATGTTGTGTTTGTGTGTGAAAGTGTTTTATAGGTCACCCGATATTTATTGTGGTTCTTTGGTTTTGAAATTTTTGTAGTGTTATGGTAGTTGAATGTTGTGTTTGTGCGTGAAAGTGCTTCAAAACTAACCCGATACTTATTTTATTAAATTTTTTGGATATACGGGTTTTTGGGTTAAATTGTTGCTGGGAATTGCCTTTCTTTAACTTGCATTAATTAATCATGTCTTTGAGTACTAAATTAAGAAAGAATGAGTTACGGCTGATTGCGGAGGAGTTGGGGTTGACGATACCCGAGAATGTCAAAGTTGTTGGGTTGCGAGAACTAATTGAGGGGAGTACAATATTTAAAACTAATTCCGATGTAGTTCAAGGCATCATTGACGAAATTGTGACTTCGGAAAAGGAGAGATGGGAAGAGGAGGTTTTAAAGCGAGAAAGTGAGGCGGCTTTGCAGTTAGAAAACTTAAAAATATCCCAGCTTAAATTAGAACTTGATTTAGCAAATGCCAAAAAAGACTCGCCAAATACCTCTCAGTCTATGGAACTATCGGAGCTGAATTCCTCAAGGGATAGATTAGAAAGTTTAATTAAAAGTGTTAAAACCCTGACAATCCCAATACCCTCCAGTTCAGAGTCGTTTAATCTCTTTTTTCAGTCTTTAGAAAAAGCCTTCCTGACCAAAGATGTGCCAGACGAACTTAAAGCAGAGATTTTGCTAAACATTTTGGGAGAAAGGATAAATAATTTGTTGGTGTATGTGAGCCAGGAAGACTTGTGTAACTATCCTAAAATTAAGGATTTAGTATTGAAAGAGTTCGAATCCACCCCCCAGGAATGCCTTAGTAATTTTAAAAAGGCTCAAAAATTGCCCTCTGAGACTTACGTGCATTTTGCTTCTCGGTTGACCGCCGCGTTTGCCTATTATTGCCAATTGCGCAATGTAAGTGATTTTAAGTCCCTTTGCGAACTTATCGTGTCGGATAAGATTTTCGAAACCCTCGATCGAGATCTGATGACTCACATTGGTGTAAAGCAGGGCGAGACCTTTTTCAGACCTCAACAGCTTGGGCGGGAGTGTGATATTTTCTTATCGTCAAAAATAAAAAGTGAACCGACTAATAGGAATGCATCGGTAGAATCAAAACGGTTTATGGGAAATAAAACGCAAAGAGGAAATAATTGGCGATCTGATAAGCCCAAAGTGTTCATGGCTCAAACAAAAAGTACGGAATGTGTTATTTGTAAAAATAACGTGACCCATCCACTTTATACGTGTCCACAGGTTAAAAGGCTGTCTGTTTGGGCGAGATCAGATGTAGTCAAACGGAATGGGTTGTGCTTCCGGTGCCTATCGCCTCATAAATTGCGAGAATGCCCATCAAATAAGAACTGTTTTTGTGGCCAACCCCATAACCAGTTGATTCATTACCCCCGCGAAGAGAATAGAGATTCTGGGTTGCGGGCAAGTGCTGCTCCTTTCGTTCCAAACCAGAGACCAAGGAGGGAAGAACCGGAGGTGGTTCCTCAACATCAAATTGTTGCTACAAGCTATGAAAAGAGTCGTACAAAAAGTGTTCTGTTAAGCACTGTTCGTGCATTAGTCAAGAATAGGTATTCTGAGTGGGTTGAAGTGCGGTGCCTGTTGGATGTGGGTTCTCAGTCTTGTCTGTGCACCAGAGCTTGCGCAGAGAGGCTGCAGTTAAGGATGCAAAAAATTAACACTGTGGTCTCGTGTGTTAACGATGCGACAATGGCCATTTCTAATTGTGTTAAGACAATGGTTGCGAATAAGAGCAAAAGTTTTATGAAGGAATTGTCAATGTTGGTGGTAAACAAAATAACTGATGTGATCCCAAATAGGTTGGTTAATATGCATGAGGATTTGTCGGAATTTGTTACGTTGGCAGATCCAGGTTTCAATGTTCCAGGTGCTGTTGACGTTCTATTGGGTGCCGAGGTTTTTTATTCGTTGTTGAAACCAGGTCAGTTCCAGGCTCAGGACTCGCAACTGGTGTTACAAAATACTGTATTTGGCTACGTGGTAAGTGGTGTTGTAGACCAAGAGTTCGAGAGCAGTGTTCATTGTGGGCTGATTCTTGAGGACTTGAACAAGACATTGAGGCAGTTTTGGGAGGTTGAAAGTGTTGAAGGGGAACTGCCAAAATGTGCGGAATCTTCGTTGTGTGAAGAACATTTTGTGAGCACTCATAAGAGGGATGAAGATGGTCGATTTGTGGTGTCGATGCCTTTGGCTAGAGATTCGTCGTGCTTGGGACAATCAAAGGGTATTGCCTTGAAACGGCTTGAGTCCCTGTGGAAGCGGTTGTCCAGGGATCAAGACTACTTGACGTTGTACAAAGATTTCATGGACGAGTACGAGGCCTTGGGGCATATGGAAAAAGTTGAAGAGTCAAGTGAACCATCCATACATTACTACATTCCCCATCATGGTGTGCTTCGTCCTGAGAAAAGCACAACGAAGCTCAGAGTGGTATTTAATGCCTCATCTCCAACAACGTCAGGTACTAGCTTGAACGACATCCTTATGAAGGGTGAGGTAACTGAGGACGTCTTCGAAACAATCACCCGGTTCAGAAGACACAAGTTTGCCTTCACCACCGATATTCAGAAGATGTACAGACAGATTCTGATTGACCCAAGTCAACGAGATCTTCAAAGAATCGTGTGGAAGGCAAGAGCCAGTGATGAGCCTTCAACTTACCGCCTGAAGACTGTTACTTATGGCACAACCAGTGCACCATTTCTTGCCATAAGAACATTACAGCAACTAGCCAGTGACGAAAAGTTAAGATTCCCGTTGGCTTCCGATGTTCTGCTGCATGATTCTTATATGGACGATGTCGTCAGTGGAGCCCCTGACTTGGTGACAGCCCGGGCCCTTCAGAGTCAACTAATCGATGCCTTGCAGACGTGTGGAATGTCCCTTCACAAGTGGTCTTCGAATTCCAATGAGCTCCTGAACAGCTCGCTGTCATCAGACACCGAGCACTCGTTTTCGGAGACCTCAGAGATGGCTGTGAAGACCCTGGGCATCTGCTGGAAACCTTCTCAAGACCAGTTCGTGTTCAAGGTGTCTATTTCGAGGCAATCTTCATACACCAAACGGGAGGTGCTTAGTGTCATTGCCAGGCTGTATGACCCACTCGGATTCCTGGGTCCAATGGTGACACTTGCGAAGATTCTTCTCCAACGGCTGTGGCAGAGTCAACTTGGTTGGGATGATGTGCTTCCTGAGCCCATCGCAAGTGAATGGGATAGTTTTGTGGCCACGCTGAAATGTATTGAAGACATTGGGATCGACAGATACGTTTTCACAGATGTCGCGTCAAGAATCTTCATTCAAGGGTTTGCCGACGCCTCCGAGGCAGCCTATGGAGCTGTCGTTTACTTGCAGTGCTTCTGTTCGAGTGATGTTGTGAAATCTACAATGATAGCGAGCAAATCTAGAGTGTCACCTATTCAAGTGCTTTCAATTCCGCGATTAGAACTCTGTGCGTGTGTTCTGCTTGCCCAGCTTATGGACAAAATCCGTTCCTGTCTGAGGTGTGAGATAAGCGGAGTTATGTTGCATACCGATTCAACTATTGCACTTGCTTGGTTGAAGACAACTGCAAATCGCCTGAAGACCTTCATAGGCAACCGCGTATCTAAGGTTCAACGGCTGACAGAGGGCTGTCAGTGGTGTCACGTACCGTCGCCTCTCAACCCTGCGGATATCATTTCCCGTGGGTTGGAACCTGCTAGTCTGCCGAACGCTGACTTGTGGTGGAATGGACCTCCGTTTATCAGAGAAGGAAAATTGTCCAGCGGGACAAACGAGTTGCCCATGGAGACTGATTCTGAGTACTCTCGTGAACTGAAGGTAACTTTGGGACCTGATGTGCCTATGACTAGGACTTGTCTTGCAACAAATTTTGAATTATCTTTATTGTCTGACTTATTGTGCCTTAATAATAATTATATTAAAATTCTTCGTATTTTGAGCTATTGTTTAAGATTTGTAAATAATTTGAAAAATTCCAATGTTAAGTTTTCAGGCCCCCTTAGTGTCACAGAGATAGAAAATGCAGAAAAATGCCTGGTCAAAATGGTTCAGAATGAATGTTTCCCAACAGATATTAGGAACATCCAGTGTCAGAGGAATGTCCTGCCTAATAGTAAGCTAAAAAGTTTGAATCCCTTTTTAGACAAAGATGGTATTTTGAGAGTAGGAGGACGTTTGGGAAATTCTGATTTGCCCTACGATGCAAAGTATCCTGCTATTCTGCCGAATAGTCATGCCGTGACCAGCAGCATAATTAAGTATTTTCATACTAAAAACTTGCATGTTGGTGCATCTGCACTGTTACATTGTGTCAGGGAAAAATTTTGGCCTTTGAATGGTCGTTCCATTTGCAGAAAAATAGTGCATGAATGCATCGCCTGCTATAGGGCTAATCCAACTGTAACATCACAGTTAATGGGTAGCTTGCCCAGGGATAGGGTAGTTCCCGATTATCCGTTTAATTGCACTGGGGTAGACTTCTGTGGCCCATTTATGATTAAATATCGTAACCAGAGGAAGGGTATTTTTCATAAGGTTTTTATATGTATTTTTGTGTGCTTTGTATCCAAATCCGTTCATGTGGAAATTGTGTCGGATCTAACTTCTGAGGCTTTCATAGCGGCTTTAAAAAGGTTTTTTGCCCGCCGTGGTAAAAGCGCTAAACTGTATTCTGACAATGGTAAAAATTTTGTTGGCGCAAATAACGAAATTAAACGGTTATTAAATCTAGTGAAAAAACCAGATGAACAACTAGCGGGTTATCTTTCGGCTGAAGGGATCGAATGGAAGTTTATTCCTCCGAGAGCACCTTCTTTCGGTGGTCTTTGGGAGGCTGCCGTAAAATCCTTTAAATATCATTTTAAGAGAATTGTGAGTGGGGCAAAGTTAACCTATGAGGAATTTCTGACGGTTAGTGTTCAGATTGAAGGAATGCTTAACTCAAGACCCTTAACCCCCTTATCGAGTTCTATTGATGATCTTGAAGTTTAAACTCCGGCACATTTTCTAATAGGCCGATCACTTAATTCTATCGTTGAACCTGACCTAACTAAGTTCAATGAAAATTGTTTAAAAAAGTGGCAAAAAGTGACCCGTTTGGTCCAACTAATCTGGAATAGGTGGAGCCGTAGTTATTTGAGCGGGTTGCAGCAAAGAACCAAGTGGTGCTTCCAAAAGGCAAATGTAAAGGTAGGTGATCTGGTAATTCTGGTGGAAGATTGCACACCTAGTTTTCGATGGCCTTTAGGTCGTATTTTGGAATTATATAGTGGTAATGATAACTTGGTGCGGGTTGTAAAGGTAAAAACCCAGACTGGAGTATATAAAAGAGCAATTTCCCGCGTATGTTTACTACCCATATTAGATTAAAATGTGTTTGATATTTGATTTGCTGATGTTTTATGTATTTGAATTTTATTGTTCTAGGAAGTTTTCTGTTTATTGACTTTTATAACTTGTTTTATTGAAATTTTGTGAAATTTATATTGCTTATATGTTGAATGTTTATAACATTGCAACGGGGGGAGAATGTTGGCGCCGCGTAATCTAAAATACCTTAGAGGTCGCTATATCTGCGGCCACTGAAATGCTGTGACTGTTGCGATGGCAACCAGTTCTGAAGAAGTGTGTGATGTGGTTTTTTGGCAGCCATTGCTGACCGAGGTCTTGTGAACAGAGTTGACCTCTGGTGGTTATTGAAACTTTTGTGTGATTGGTTTTTTACAGTCGGCCTTCTTTTCTCCCGTCGGTGTAATGATAAGTTGCTTAGTGTTCCTTATATTTGTGCATGAATAATGAGATGTGTGAGAAGAATGAGTGTGCCAACTAAAAATAAAGATTGTGATTTCAAGAGGTGTTGTTTCCTTGCATTGTCAAAGGAGAATTAACATAGTCTAATAGAGTACGGTCCGTCGATGAGTTAAATCAGTAGAAGTCGGAACTTTGGAGGAATAGTATATTTTACGTATCGCACTGATTATTTGTAGTATGACGACAATATTGGGAACTGTATGCTTGTGAAAAAATTTCCATAAATTTCTTGAAGTTGCCAAATAAAAAAATGCATTCAATTAACCCTTTCAGTCCCAGTGATGCCATTTGGCATCACCCCTTTCAATATTTCTTTTTCAAATGTTTAAGACTGTTATGACATCCAAACGTACATATCATTCGATTCCTCACACTTTGTTCTATTAGCAATATTTTACATTAATCTCAATAGAAGTCAGAAGTACTATTTTTTTTTATTTAGAATATAGCTAACAAGCGTTTCACCTGATTTTTGAAAAAGTTCACTTCGGTTCCTCATATTTAAAACACAATTTAAACTATTCCGGTTAAAATAATTACTAAAATGTTTTTAATAATATGGTTAGATACCTTAAACTATATAACTCGAAGTGTTTTTAGGTAATTTTTAGGTATTTTTTTAATTTTGTTTTTTTCCACGGTTAAGAAATTTTGGCATTATATCAAAAACCATCTAAAAAATTAAAATGAATTTTTTTTCTTATGGAACTCTTATTTTTGACCTAAAATAAGCTTATTTTGCGATTATCAGATGTTTCTGTAGCGTACTAAATTTTTGGGACTGAAAGGGTTAAAAACATGCAATATAGACTTTAGAAAACAGCGTTTATTAATTCATGCAAACAGTGTAAGATTTACAATTGACAAATGACAGTGATTGCGCCCTCTAGAAGGGAAGGGCGTAGGCTATATAGCCCATTACCCCGCTCGCCAGAAGAGACAGTCACAAGAGACACACAAAGAAGGACGCCACAAACACATAGACAAATATCAACATTTATTGACGAACACAAACATCCATGCCTGTATCGGGATTCGAACCCTAGCCCAGCAGCTCCAAAGGCTAGTACACTAACCATTGCGCCAGTGAACAGGCAAGATTTACAATTAAGTTAGTTTATTTTAACATATAATTAGCAGTATAACATATTTGAACTATATAGTGGGAAATGTTTTGTTTAATTTTTAACTTATAACTTACACTTATTTGTCTGTATTTTTAATAAAATAAAATTGAATTCTATTTGCTAAAAAACTGACTGCCCCTTTAGGGTTTACTTTTCTTAAAAGAGCACACCTTTGTCATTGCATGGTACTTCAAAAAATTAAAATTAATTGATTTCATGCTTTATAAAAAAATAAGTTATTTATAATTGTACCTTAATTTAACACACCATTTCAATGCATGTAAGATTATCAATATCTACTTAATAGTGTTAATTCTACATTCAAACTGTCATATTATTTAAAAAATCAACATATATTTTTTTATTTGCAAAGCCAAAAAATTAAAAAAAAATGAAAATTTGATAAAAAAATCATAAACAATTATCAAGTTCATCTTATAATTAGGTTTTGATCTAACTTACGCGCAATAAAAATGTGTGTTAAAGATAAAATTCCAAATAACTGATTTATAAAACGAAACTGCTCCTTTACAATGTAGGAAGATGTATATGTATTTGAACTTAATTTGGTTTTTAATTTTTCAGCCCAAGCGTAGAACGGGTAGTCATTTCCTAGTAATGCACGAAATTCATTTTACAAACAACGAATCACTTATATCATGTATGGAATGATTTTCTTTCATAAAAAACAATATTATATGCTTATATGTTTCATTTGTTGATCTATTATTCCCTAAATGGTACAAGAGTTATTAATCAGACAATCTGTGACATGTCGGTCAATTTATCCTGCAGTATAGATAGAATAGATTCAGACAATATTGTATTTATTGATTTCAGCTTCTAATGCATCCATCTATAGCAGACTTGTCTGGTACAAAAATGAAACTGTAGTTCTACATGAAACGGCTATTTGATGTTTAAAAAATTTTAATATTTAACAAATGGTCAGAACGTGTAGTGTTAATGGTTATAAATAGTTTTTGATGAATAAACGTATTGCAATAAATATATTTAAATATAGAAAACATTATCTATTCGTGAGTAAAAATGATATTTAACATTTTTATTCGCTAAATGTAAAAAAGTGGTCATCGCTATATGAGGTTTTCCATCGTTATATGACGATTATTCCACTATAAAGCATGAAGCACGTGCTGCCCAACAAGAACTCTCAGATATTTTTATATATTCTTTCAAAAAACAGAAATTACAGATTGTAGTTAATAAAAGAGACCCAGCTTAGAAGTAGGGATAATACAGGGAATTCGGCCAAATCAAGAACCAATGAAAAACGTGTTTGCCATGTGAAACAATTGATAGTTTCAATATTAAACCCAAATTAATGTTTTTTTTAATAAATGCGAATGTTTTTGCTGGTAATTATTTCATCTGCACCAGGAGGTTCTTAAATATGACGCCCGTCGCCAATAACGATTGGGGAGCTCTAGTGCGACGATAATTTAAATATAAACCATCTTCACCTGTGCACTGATCTTATCAACACACACTTACACAATTCGTACTAATTTCTGAACTGGTCAATGGTCCATGCGCAGCTCTAGTCAAGTAACAAATAAAGCAACAAAATAAAAAATGTTAACAAAGTAAACACATTTAACGGGCTTGAATAATTTATGAAATCTGGGGACTTCAAATGGTTTTTCACACCAAGCATCTCACTGAATTCGTATGTTAGGTATGAATTATCGTCGCATTAGAGTTACACGAGGACTATTGGCGAAGGGCTTCATATTTTAGAACCACAGTCAAGTGACGAGCCGACACCTGAGTAGGCAACCAATGCAACCTTTGAAGGTGACATCGTACGCATCGTCAGGACTTTGAAGGATATTTAACGTGCACTTCCTTTCACGGGGTATTATTCGTATGGCATTTTGGCTGCACGGTCCGTTTATAGGTCGGTAGTTATTTTGGCACTGCCCGAACCCTAACCTGGGACCTTTCGCATGCTAGACGAGTGCCTAACCTACTGAGCACCCATGCCCCCCCACTGAAATCGTAGCTCCATAACGGGGCCTCTTTTTTGTACCACCCTGTACAAGTTCATAGATAGATAGAGGACATACAGGGTGGTTATAAAATAACGCTCGCTATTCGGAGTGGTCAGTAGCTTCAATGAATAATCCAAATGCAAAAAAACTTTGAGTGACTTACTAATCAAGAAGGGGGGGGGGGATAATAGAATCATAAAAAAACAAACCCGTCACTTGACTAGGGTTCTAAATTGCTATGCGTAATTGGATGTGTTGGCCGTAATTAGCCATAATTAGCTATGCTTGGTAATTTAGAACCTTGGTCAAGAGACGAGTTTTATTTTTATGATTATTCTTGTTTATGATTATTTTTAAGGATTCTATCTTTTTTATGATTCCATTATTTTTCCCCCTTCTTGATTAGTAAGTGTCTCAATTTTTGATGCATTTGGATTATTCATTAAAGCTACAGACCACTCCGAATAGCTAGCATTATTTTATAACCACCCTGTATTTCCTAATTAAGGTAAAAAGCATTTGAGCTAGTTTTGAAGTTTTTAAGTTCCCGCAATGTCAATATGATCAATTATATTAAAACTTTTACTACATAATTTCCTTTACCCCTCATAAGAAAACCATTGCTTTTTATGCCTTTTAGTCAAAATCAATTGCTTTTCTTAGACTTCTTTGCTCTAGGCCGAATAGTTAAACCCAACAATACGTGCGCTATTACCCATTCTCTAGTGAATGTTTTTTGAAGCGCAATTTTTTAAACGATTTTGTTACTTCATTGTGTTAAAATATGACTCTGATAATGCTTTGTATTGACACCATTAGATCTTAATCTTTGGGATCGTTTATCTCAATATTATCTCTTATTAATTTTGTATAAATGTGCAATAATTGAAAAAGATAAATTATAGTGTTTTACGTGTTTAGTACTAATGCTTAATTTTTTCATGCCTAACACCTATAGGTAAGACCTTAATTCATTAACATCAGTCCAATGTTATAAAAAAAATTCTCTTTAAGTTTGTGTAAAAACTTAATTACAGGTTGTGTTAATGTGTTAATTACAGTAGTGTTAATGGTTATAAATAGTTTTTGATGAATAAACGTATTGCAATAAATATATTTAAATATAGAAAACATTATCTATTCGTGAGTAAAAATGATATTTAACATTTTTATTCGCTAAATGTAAAAAAGTGGTCATCGCTATATGAGGTTTTCCATCGTTATATGACGATTATTCCACTATAAAGCATGAAGCACGTGCTGCCCAACAAGAACTCTCAGATATTTTTATATATTCTTTCAAAAAACAGAAATTACAGATTGTAGTTAATAAAAGAGACCCAGCTTAGAAGTAGGGATAATACAGGGAATTCGGCCAAATCAAGAACCAATGAAAAACGTGTTTGCCATGTGAAACAATTGATAGTTTCAATATTAAACCCAAATTAATGTTTTTTTTAATAAATGCGAATGTTTTTGCTGGTAATTATTTCATCTGCACCAGGAGGTTCTTAAATATGACGCCCGTCGCCAATAACGATTGGGGAGCTCTAGTGCGACGATAATTTAAATATAAACCATCTTCACCTGTGCACTGATCTTATCAACACACACTTACACAATTCGTACTAATTTCTGAACTGGTCAATGGTCCATGCGCAGCTCTAGTCAAGTAACAAATAAAGCAACAAAATAAAAAATGTTAACAAAGTAAACACATTTAACGGGCTTGAATAATTTATGAAATCTGGGGACTTCAAATGGTTTTTCACACCAAGCATCTCACTGAATTCGTATGTTAGGTATGAATTATCGTCGCATTAGAGTTACACGAGGACTATTGGCGAAGGGCTTCATATTTTAGAACCACAGTCAAGTGACGAGCCGACACCTGAGTAGGCAACCAATGCAACCTTTGAAGGTGACATCGTACGCATCGTCAGGACTTTGAAGGATATTTAACGTGCACTTCCTTTCACGGGGTATTATTCGTATGGCATTTTGGCTGCACGGTCCGTTTATAGGTCGGTAGTTATTTTGGCACTGCCCGAACCCTAACCTGGGACCTTTCGCATGCTAGACGAGTGCCTAACCTACTGAGCACCCATGCCCCCCCACTGAAATCGTAGCTCCATAACGGGGCCTCTTTTTTGTACCACCCTGTACAAGTTCATAGATAGATAGAGGACATACAGGGTGGTTATAAAATAACGCTCGCTATTCGGAGTGGTCAGTAGCTTCAATGAATAATCCAAATGCAAAAAAACTTTGAGTGACTTACTAATCAAGAAGGGGGGGGGGGATAATAGAATCATAAAAAAACAAACCCGTCACTTGACTAGGGTTCTAAATTGCTATGCGTAATTGGATGTGTTGGCCGTAATTAGCCATAATTAGCTATGCTTGGTAATTTAGAACCTTGGTCAAGAGACGAGTTTTATTTTTATGATTATTCTTGTTTATGATTATTTTTAAGGATTCTATCTTTTTTATGATTCCATTATTTTTCCCCCTTCTTGATTAGTAAGTGTCTCAATTTTTGATGCATTTGGATTATTCATTAAAGCTACAGACCACTCCGAATAGCTAGCATTATTTTATAACCACCCTGTATTTCCTAATTAAGGTAAAAAGCATTTGAGCTAGTTTTGAAGTTTTTAAGTTCCCGCAATGTCAATATGATCAATTATATTAAAACTTTTACTACATAATTTCCTTTACCCCTCATAAGAAAACCATTGCTTTTTATGCCTTTTAGTCAAAATCAATTGCTTTTCTTAGACTTCTTTGCTCTAGGCCGAATAGTTAAACCCAACAATACGTGCGCTATTACCCATTCTCTAGTGAATGTTTTTTGAAGCGCAATTTTTTAAACGATTTTGTTACTTCATTGTGTTAAAATATGACTCTGATAATGCTTTGTATTGACACCATTAGATCTTAATCTTTGGGATCGTTTATCTCAATATTATCTCTTATTAATTTTGTATAAATGTGCAATAATTGAAAAAGATAAATTATAGTGTTTTACGTGTTTAGTACTAATGCTTAATTTTTTCATGCCTAACACCTATAGGTAAGACCTTAATTCATTAACATCAGTCCAATGTTATAAAAAAAATTCTCTTTAAGTTTGTGTAAAAACTTAATTACAAGCTTTAAAACTAGAAATTGATAAGTAGACATTGTTTAACGCTTATGCAATGTATAAAAATATTAAACTCATCGCTTATCCTTACAGCGTGGAGTCCAAACATTGCAAGAGGGGCCTTAAAATTTTATAGTTAAGTTTATAGTAACTCTTATTAAAAAGACGATATTCAATTTACGGCATCTTACAGAGTTCGTCAACTTAACTTCCCCGCAACCCCATTATTTTTATATAATTAAAAATTTTAATTAACTTTAACAATAACATTATGTAAACACTGTAGTTTTTAGTATAAAAAGCATACATAAATTAATTATTTCAATAAACAGAAAAATTCATTTAACCAACGTAAGAGCTTAACTCTTTGGTTTAAAGATTTTATAATCATAAAAATTAAAAAAATGGTCTAGTTAAATTTCATGGTTAACAAAATGTTTGATAATAAAATAAAAAGACGTTATGAAAGAGTTAAAAAAGACAACTTCCCTGTCACTTTGATACTAAATGAAATTCTTATAGAAAAACAAGTAGGCTAGCAACATTAACTGTCATCTAGAACTAAGTCCACACAAGTTTGTGTACACCTAATAACGACAATCGTCAAACATCACCATCTAGTTGTAAATTACGCTTTTAAATTACAAAGTTAGGCAATTTCCTTTTATTTGTCTTTGAAAAGTCAATAATTATTCTTTATTGCTTGTAAAATTTGATTGCAGATGGAAAAACAATTATATAAATCAAATGGAACCAAAATTTTTATTTTGAAGTCATTTTGCGTGTTTTAAATAATGCCGCCAACGCCTAAATTATGCGAACTTCTCGTTCTGAAACAACAACCAGAGCACAATTTAGTAAAAACTCAAATCTTTCAAATTATTTAGTGAGTGCCAAAGAAAAGAAAAGAAAAAAAAATGACGCCCACTTAATTGCTCTCCGAAATCGGATACTAAATTATAATGGAGCCAAACTTATCATAATATCATTTCAATTGCGTTTTTTTTTATTTTAAAAACAATGAATTAAAACTTAATAATTCAATGGTGGAATTTTCAAATGTTTTCTAAAAAATTAAAAGCCGTAAACTCAATAGCACATTGGACTAGTTTTTTGAAACTTTTATGAATACATTAGTAAATAAGTAAACGAAAATACGTAAAATAAAAATGTTGTTACCTACTTGTCCGGTGTCAATGATGATTGAAATGTCGATACCTACTTTTTTAAAAATAAATTATCACGAATTCAAAAAAGCAAATAAACTTAAATTTAAATAGTAACGAATAATGACACTTGAAAAATTACTTCGTACTATTCAAAACGCATAAAAATAAACTAATTTATCTATATGATTATTAGAAAGGAAATTTATTTAATCAATTTTATTTTTAATTTAAAATTCAGCATAAAAAAATTGAAATTAATTTCATTTTAATATACTTTTTTAGTTGAGTAACATAAATAATTTAATTCTTTTCAGAGTTTATGATATAATTTTATTTGTTTCAACTCGTATATATTCCATTTCATTCAGGTTGTTTTAATAATTTTCGATATTCATTTTTAAAACATTTTTTAAAAATATGTGCAAATACAGTTGGTTTTGAATTTTTCCTTGATAGCTTTATATAAGCAAACCAAAAAATATTATTGATTTTTGAACGAAATTTAATTGAATTATTACGTTATTTAAAATACCAAGAGATCTTTAATACTAGTTGTTTGTTTTTAAAACATTCTCTCACATACTTAAATAAAATTATCTGTTTAAATTGTTATATTATTGTTACATTAAACACAAATTTAAAATTTAAAAAGTCATATCTGACTGTCTAATTTCGTCGGTTTAAATTTAGTAAGTGTTAATTTAAATGATGCGTTTAGAAATTTTATTCTATTAAATAAGTAAACTTTTACTATTTGAATAAATATTATTACATTAAAAAAATATTCAGAACTAATTCAATTAAAAACATAAAAAACATTTTTATTTACAACATTTATTGGGGGGAAAGGGATAAAATTATTTAATATAATTTTATGAAGAAAAAATACTCCAGCTAAGCAATTATCTGAATTAAAAAAAAATCTTACCTGTGTCTTCAAATATACTTTCTTCATTTTCTGTATGATAAACCTCTTGTGTCAGAGCGGAACATATCACAAAAGTTGCGAAGCACACAATTTCAATCAATTCTTTCATTTTTTTTTTCAATTTATACTACTGAACTAACCTAAAAGTTTTAGAAACTAATACAAACTTAACTTTAAAACAATATAGTCCAAGTAATAGATAAAGGAAAAAGTTTATTTTCGCAGCACTTAAAAATTGAAAAAGAACCAATCGTCACACAAAATAAACGAACTGAATAAATAAAACAGTTTGTGATTTTCGCGGGGAAAATCTCCTGGTATCCCAAAGAACTTCGGGATCAGAGTCGCACGTCCGCTTGGCACGAATGCTGGCGGGTAAAATGGTATCGCGGAGCAGGCATCAATCAGGGTTGCCGCTATCTCCCCGTTTGGCGGAAGGTAGAAGTTATTTCGGCAGACAAGATCTCGCCAAGACAGTTTTATATCGATGGTGTTTTCGGGAGTTATTTTGAAGTTAGATTTTGGGGAGAGTTGGTGTTAGAGGGATACTGGAATTTAAATAATTTCAATTTTTTAAAATGTTTACAATATGGCAAAAAAAAACAAATACAAAATTCCAATTTGGATAATAATGATTAGAAAACTAATAAATATATTTTAAAATAACACTCTTGAACTATAGTTATTTTTTCAAAACAATTTATTTGTATTTAGTAGGGGGGGGATGACGGTAGGGGAAAAAGAGGGTTTGTTAAAAATATACATTTTTCAACTACACATTAAATTTTTTTTTCGACTTTTTCTTTAAAATATTTTTTTAGATGAATTTTAATAACTTTTATTTGTTTTTAAAAATCTGGCAACACCATTAATTCATTCAAATTCTTGTTCTTAAGGTTCAATTTATTTTATAAAAGATGCTGTTCTCTTAAACATCGTTACATGCAATAGCCACATTTTCGAAGAGAATTTCTGCAAAATGAGCTGGAAAAACTAGAAATTTTCAATTTTTTATAATTTTTTTTAATGTAGTGTGGTAAAGTGGTGGTATGGTTAGGCTTAGCTATACATGCAAGATGTAATGGAGTTTTGGTCGTGTAATGAATTTAAATTGGATTAGATTGGAGGATATTTTTTAAAAACCATTTTCATGTTATTAAAATACACAGTGTTATTAAAGTATTTAGTTAATAAGATTTGTTTAAAGTTAACTTAATATATTAAGTATATCAACGCTTTTATAAGAATATGCTCAGAAGAATCTGTCATGTACAATGTTTTATTTGAAATTAGTTATTCGTAATTAATTTACTAAATGATACAAACTATCATGTAAATTACTTAACCAAATAAAAGATAGAACCTATTAATAATTTCCAGAAATATACTATGCAGTAAAGTCAGTGCAATCTATAAAGTTTTACAGGAGCCTCAATTTAATAGCAGAAGACAATACTCTCTTGCATAAAAATTCTATTATTCTATTTTTTTTATTATCTCTAAGAAAGCTTTTCTGAAATAAAAGTGTAGATGAATATTAGGAATGAGTTTGTTTTAATTTTTTTTTTATATTAATGATTTTGGATTCAATCATATTGTTAAATTTGGGCTGCCCCCATTTTCCCCCACCCTGGGGGAAATTGAGGGTATGAAACTAAGTTCCCTAAATTGCCTGATATTGAAGCATGTGGTGGGAAAAAATTAAAAATACTTAAAAATTCGAAATTTAAACAGTTCGAATGTATGTTATATGCAAAAAAAAATCCATGAAAATTAGTTGAAAAGTAGCTTTTTAATGAGATGATTTTTAAAATGTCTGATTTTTCCCTCATCCCCCCCCCCCCTTTCCTCCCTACTAATATTATTATACTTTGAATTTCAAAATAACCCTTTTTAACTATTATTAATTTGTCAAAAAAATTTATTTGTATTTAGTGTACTAATATTATTATACTTTGAATACTGCCAAAAACGTAATTTCACAACAGTTGATAACCCACTCCTTCATTTTGAACACACTTTTACTACTGTCATCTATGAGGATTATTAGTAGCTAAAACTTCAAAATAGAATGTAATAGATGAAAGACACAGATTTGTCGTTAGGAAGCTCTATTTTAAAAGAATAAAGTTGACTATGTTACTTGTTGTCATATGGCCACAGTATGCATTAGAGGATCAAAGGCAATTCGTTTATATGTTTTTCCAGATTATATTAAAATGAAATTTAAAGTGAATATAAAGCTGGTAATACACAAATAATCCAATTTTATTTTTGATGCAATTATTATTTATCATTTAAAAATCAAGCCATACGTGTAATTTAGTCGAGAACTATTATAGTCATTCAATCATGAGGTGGGGTATTAAACTACGTCTTTATCTTAGAAGGGCACATGCATATTTTAATTTTTTGTAACATAATATAATTTTCACGAATGAAATAAAGTTGTGTAACATTTTCCATTTTTTTAATGAAACCTTGACATAATAATTTTTTTTCGGAGATAAGAGGAATTTTAATTATTTTTATAAAACTCCACAATTCTTGTAATTCCTTCATATTGACAAATCATATTATGATTACTTTCAAACAAAGTTGGTCAAAACATCCTTGTTGTTGTTGCGCCCCATGGTTATCAAATGGAAAATAGTTTCCAGAGCCTCCGAAGAGGTTCGATTTCTTTTTACACAAGTGAAGACGAAGACAAACACATTGACAATGAAATTTTCTTGAAACGACGAATCAAAGTGCTTACCAACCGGGATTCAAACCCGGGACCTACTAATTGGGATTCAGACGTGCTATCCACTATGCCGAGTAGGGTGTATTCTTTATAACACATTGAAATATATTTTTAGTTATGGTTTCATACTGGGCGTAATATTTTACAATAAATTATAGAAGTTATCAAGTTTATTTAAGTATTTTTACTTGAATTACAAATTCAATGGTAATTTAATACGTATGTCAATTAAAAATAACAATGTCAATAAATAAAACTTATTCACCTGATATATTTATCCCTCTATTTAAAGTAACACACCTAATTTGCAGCAGAATATTTTATTGTCTCTTCTCTAAACCTTTTATGCACATTTACTCAGAGAATTTAAATTCAAGCCATCACCCTACTACGATGATTAATTCATATAAAAACATATTTTACACCGCTAAATTCACACAAAATAAAATAACTTACACAACAAATTATTTTTCGACTTTTCCTGCGCGGCAAAATCTGTAAAAACTGTTTCTCCTTTACCCTACACGAGTTACTGGGAAGCTCCCCTTATCATCCCAAATGTAAATATTTAGCCCCGCTAATGCATTGCTATTTAAACAAGGGTGGTGTGAATACTAGGTGGAAAGATAGGCTTAATTTAAAAGAACTGAATACTGAATAACTTAAAAAGAACTGAACACGCTGTAATATTTAAGGAAATAAAATAAACATTTTTTGTGGGGAATTTTCGGAGGGGAGTAGTTGAAAAGTGAGCATTTTAAAAACTTAAGGATGCGCATTTGAGCCGTTTAAAATAACATTTTTTTTCATGTGCTGTTTGTTGATAGCACTTATTATACAATCAAAATAATATGAATATCTTTTAAAATTTACATTAAAGTTACTTGGTGATTATTCAGTTTGTATTTGTAGTATTGTAGGTCGAACATCTTAAAAAATTCTTTGAAAAAACTTGTTTTTGATTTTACTATTTATTTACAAATCACACAATACGACAGGTTTAAAAATAAATGAATATTTTATGTTTGGAAATTTCATTTTAAAAACTTGATGTATCTACACTCTTAGAAATAACACTTTCATTTATGACGATTCATGAATCCTCAAGCTCATTTCGTTAATTTTGAGGATTTTATCGTCAAACTATCACGCGACTTTTGAGTAAACGCGAATCCTCACTTTTACGATCGTGATTTGAAGATTCTGTTTCTTGATTTTGTGGAAACTGAATCTCATTGTTGTACTCACATGCTCAAAAATGAAGAAATATTTCTTTAGATTCGACGATATTCAAATCCTCATAAAAATGACGACTAAAATTTTCGTCACTTTGAGGAAACGAAAACTCGGAGAAGCAGCCAGTAAACGGATCGTCAAAATTCAGGAAATTTTCGTTGTTTTTGAGCATTCATTTTTTAGAGTGTATATGTTTTTTAATGATAAAATATTTTAATTTATGCTCCCTGTGGTATATCTGTGTATCACACTAAAATATTGAATATGACTTTCGTAAATAGAGTTAGTTTAACAAATATTTACACCATTTTACTATTCATCGCAGTTTTTGGCTGCAGTTCTACATGATCGAACACAAATATTTGTTTTAACATTCAAAAACATTTGTTTCATGTGTGTTTTGGACTTTACGAAGACGCAAAAATTTGAAGACAAACAGTATAGTTTTACTTCATAGTTAGATTTCATGGAATAAACCTATGAGATTACCCTTGTCAAAGAAAGGAAAGCTTGCTCTTTTGAAATACAAATACTCAGAAATCTATCTGTAGATATATTTTTAGAGATGCTTTTTTATATATTTCTCAGAAATGTTGTGTTGACGTGTCAATCCATTGCAAAGAAAATTGCTGACTGGCCAGACAACTAAAAACATGTATTTTTCGGCCTGCTGGATATTTTTTAAAGCTGACTTAATTTTATATAAGACTCTTTTAATATTCTTTGTTTCTTGTTCTTTATATAAACATTTAATTTATAATCAGCTAAAATTCCAATTACGAATAAAATTTTTGTTAAAATTTCACCTTATTAATGTGAATTGAGTGATAAATATGGAATGTTTCAGCTTAAAAACAAACATTTATATAGTTTAATAATATATATTTTTTTCATGTGGATCTATATAATTCTCTTAGATTTTAAATAAAATTTTTATTACATTTATCAATGTCAAAAACTTAGAGCCAGAGGTTTTAATGATCGGTTTTTACAGTGAATTTTATTTGAAGCCAACCAGCTCATGGTGTTTCCTGTCTAATGAGCCAGAAATAAAATGGAAAAAATGAACAAAACTCAATCAAATTTCCAACCCATAAATAATAAAAATAAAATGTCCACTAATTTTTTTTCTAATAAACTACAATATCCGTTAAAAAAGCAATTACCTTAAAACAATGACATTAATTAAAAGTTTGATTAAGCGTTTTACGGACAACTTTCATCACCACAGGGAATAAACTTAATTTAAAATATACAAAAAAAATTATCAAGAGAAGAATAGTTTGCTCAATCTTAAATAATCCTAAATATAATTTAAACCAATAGTTTTTAAATTATTTCCGCCTATTTCACACAGCACGCAAACAAATTTCAACTTCTATTCTAAGTAGTAAACACTTAAAAAAATTGAGTCAACTGCTCTGAAACTAATTTCCAGAGTAGTTGAAAAATGCAAAGCCCTTACTAGTAATTTAACTTTTAAAGTTTTTGTATAAAAATGCACGTTTATAGTTAATCTAGCGGCTCACAAGCTGTCCTTATCTATATAAGGATTAATGAAAATACCATAACAAATTATATTTATATGTTTTAAATATTTATTTATTTTATTCAATTGCGACCCGTTTTTATTACAGTATTATAAAACTCTTAATTATATCGTTGAAAAGCATATTACTAAAAAGAACTGTTTTTATATAAATAACAATATACATCGTTTACATTTATTTCTAAAATTTTATATTCATATAAAATTGAAGCGTTTTACAATGTAAGAAATAAATTCAAATTAACTATGGTTTTTTCAAAGTTTATCATATATTTAATTAATAAAAGTCTCAAAACAATTGATAAATATAAATTGCAATAAAGATTTTCATTTTTAATATAAAGTTTTACATTAAATATACAAAAAAATAATAAATATTTATTCGAAAACATAAATGCATCGCTAATAATAATTATGTTATACATTAGAATGTTACTTAAATACAAAGCAAAGTAATTTTATCAAAAAATATCTTAATTGTACTAAGCTTAAATACAAATTTGTACTCTCTTCACGACAATAAAAAAATGAGAACAATGTAATGTACAAATTTAAAAAAATAGTCTAGAATTGTTTTATGGAATTAGGAATGTGTTTACAAAAATGTCTAAACAAATTTGTAGAAACCCAACGCTAACTTTTTATTTTCTTAAAATTAAAAAAAAAATTTATAAACAGAAAATTAAATTGTAATAACGAAAATAGTGATAAATACTATGCAATTTGACTTGACATATATTTGTATATTTTTTACCTTATAGACAAAATTACCATTATAGACCATACTTACCGTCATAGACAAAATTATTGAACCCCCTGAGAGATAAGGTTTTTGTTTTGACAAAGTATGTGTTTTAACGCAGGATAATATGTCATAAATTAAATTTTTAAATAATTTTAAAAAATATATTTAAAAAGTGAATGTTTTTAATACACACCTCAATACTTTAGGATTTCAATTTTAACCCATTAATGCCTGGCGTCCCTTTTTAGGGACACTTTTAAAAAAAATTCTCAATTTTTAATGAATCAACTTTTCAATTAAAAAATTGCTCCGTTGTATTCAATAGTGTACATTTCAACTGACCCAAGGGCATTGATGCTGTTTAAGGCAACTTTTAAGGTAAAACTCTTAACATTTCAGTCTCATAACCTTAAATTAGCGCCACCTGAAAGGACCTTAATGGGTTAAATAACTCCAAAAAAATTAAAAAATATATGTGGTGCTGGAACAACTAACTATACCTTTACTTGTTTACATGCTTATATTTCTCAGTTGAGTTGGTTAAAATGTATTGTTAAATGATAAATATTTATTTGCATTCATGACACCTAATAATAATAAATAATGTTTTTTTTTTTAAGTTTTATATTTTGTACATTTTGTTTTGCGTTGGAGTTGAATGAGCAAATTTTTGAGGGCTGGAAGGGGGGGGGGGGGGCAATATTGTGAAAGGTGGTAAACTAAATTCTTTTAACTCTATTTTTATTTATTTTGATATATAATAAAGGAATATTAACTATTTTGTATTAATATTAAACTTTTAGTTTCATAAATTTATTCAATTATGCAATAATGTGGCACAAAATTAAAAAACTTTTCTCAAAAGTCACCGTAGCCGTAAAAATGTCGTTGAAAGTATTTTGCACTCTATTATTGCCACTTGTGACAAATTTATAACATTTCCGGACTTGTCGAATTACGCATGCAAATATGTTTGATATAAAACACTATAATTGAATTTTCTAAAAAATGTATTCATTGATAAAATATCGTTAAAAATGTGTACATTGCATTGAAACTACACTTATCTAAAGTAAACCAGCATATAGTTTAAAACAACAATTAGGGATTAAATTTTACAAAACCCCTATTCAAGTTGCGCATTTATTGTGCTTAATGAAATTATCTGCTAGAAGTAAGCACGAGATTTACAAAGACACCATTTTAATTAATGAGAGAAATTGCCCAGAAATCTTAAAGAGAGTGAGAAACCACTTTAAATGAAATTTATAATGGAAGTGTTTGTTTGCGCCTAACTATACCTGAAGACATTTAAGGAGATTTAACTATTACAGTAAGGTAATGCAAACTAGAGTATTTCGTGGCATTTCCTTTTATTTGAAATAATGTTAGTATTAATTTATTTATTCATTGTTTATATTTGTAAGAAAAAAAATTACCAGCAAGGGAATTTCATATGGGTTTTGAAGATAGTACTCTTGATTAAGGTATGATTTATGAAGTTAAAAATATTCTTGCATTTCAAACTTTTTATACAAAATATTTTGTAGGGATTTGCGTAATTTTATAAAATGATTTCAGAAAAAAAGCCTGAACATCATTGAAAATTATAAATTATACTGTATTAAAAACTTGTAATCGCTTGCAATAGTCCCATATTAACTGAAGATAGTTTATGTACAATACGACTGTTTTATTTAAGTAAAAAGCGGATATGAATCTATATAATATTGGGTGAATAAAATCACAACTATCTGGACCAGCAATAAAAATTATATTGTTTGCAACATTACGAATATCCATAAATTAGTGTTATTTACTTTGCAATTTTTGAAGCGAAAATTTGAAGAAGAAAAATTATTATGCAGAAAACCTTTAGAAACAATAAAAAATGTATTTTTCAGTTCTTAGAATGCTAATATAATTATTTCAATAAAGGCCATGCTTTGTTTTTCATGAGAATTTAACGTATTAATTAATATTTTATGCCAACCTAAATATTCTAAGCGCGCGTTTAGGATAAAGCAGTTGAAGAGTTAACGAAGCATGCAAAGGCCTTTGATCTTAAATTAAGGTATTCTCTCTATAAAAGCCATTAAACATCACCAAAAGATGACAAGAATCTTAAATCTTAATTAAAGACTTAAAATTTCGCAGATACTTGTAAAAGTTACTTAATATGAAACGTCAGTAAACAGCTTGAGTGTTTTAATTTATTTTCTTTCTTTTACATGTATTTGTAAAGAAAGTAACGTGTTTTTTCCTTTCTTTTGACAGCGAACAGCTAGATAAAGGTAATAAGACGTTATTTATAATTATAAACACATATTTTCCATACGTGTTAAATATGTTTCATGTATTATCTTCTAGATAAGCTTTTTCACTGCTTGGAAAGGAGTAGTATATGAAAAAAAATCTTGGCAACACAAAGAAATTGAGTTATTCGAACTGAAACATTTAGGAAGTTTAATTAAAACATGTTTTGTTTGAAATGATTTTATTTTGAGTGGTTTAAGTATCTGTTAGATTATAAAAGCAGCTTGGATGAACATTGATTGTTAAAATCTCTTTACTAAATTATAAATGGGTAATTAAAATTAATTAGTAACAAACTTTTAGGAACATGATTTTTTAAAAATTTATTTTGTACAATTGTAAAAACTAGTGTGTTAAGAGACATACATAATATAATATAAGCATAATATTACAAATAAAGAAAGTAAATTCCCATACATAGATGGAAAGATCTAAAATGGAAATAAATATTTTAAAACTGCAATGTCTATAAGCATTTGAAGCTGTGTAAAACAAATACTTTTTTCAATTCTAGCATTGCATAGAAATCCAATGAAGATTTCCTGTCAAACAAAGGTATTCTTGTTTCCTAGCAAGAACATTACTAATTTATCCAGTGATCACAACTTTGGAAAACAACCTAATTCCAAATTGCTACACATCAAAAACCACGGGATGAAGTCAACAGCAGACAATACCCTTGAAAACGCATGACAAAGTGGGGTAATTTGGCTGCGAAATTACTACACATAAAGAGAGAATGAAATCCAAAATCTGGTGAACGAAAAGTCATTTTGAGAGCATAGAAAATCAGCCATTGGTCTTCGAACTTTGTGTACCAAGTTCTTCCCCAACCCTCTCTTAACAAAGAATTTCCCTCCCAGCCCATCTTTGGAAATAGGATGGAACTATATCAAAGTTCCTCAGAGTTAAACTGTACCAAGTCCGGTAGAGAGTCTGCAAACAATAGTGTATTTTACCTCTTTGGAATAAAGTATGTATGTGTGCCTTTGTGTTTCATTGTCTGCTGCTTTTACCTCTGTATTTCTATCGTCCCTTTTGTTGCACAAGAGAAGGCTTTCTTTACATTTTATTCCCAAAACTTGCATCAAGCACATGTGATTGTCCTTTTTTTTCTGTTCCTCATGCTATCTTCATTGCCTGTGGAAAAGAATAAATAAATGGAACATAAAATGTATTTTCCCTCCCAAGTCGTCCGTCCTGTGTTTGTTTGGCTCTTTTGTCTCATTTTTTATGTTCTCAAAGAATATGGAGAATAAAGGAATCTCCATGCGCTGCTTTGAAAAATGTTTAACAAAACGATTCTATTTTGGAGTTAAACGGGTATTAAAATAGAAATAGAAATTGCAGTTTTTAAAAAAAAACATCTAATATAACTCTTAATTTTCTCCACATATTATATTTAAACTTCCGATTTTTATTACATTAGGTTAAATAAAAAATACTTAATAATGTATATAAATTAGTGCTAGACAAAAATGACGCGTACAGCTACTTCAAACTACCAAATCCCCTTCGTGACGTCAGATGAGTAGCTTTGATCTCGGAAAGAGTGAGCACCGAAGTCAGAGGAATTTGCATATTTCTTTGCCTCATTCAGGTAATAGCATCGTCCGCATATCCCTAGACGATAACACTGACTGAGACATAAATAAAACTAGGTATTCTGGTTTGGAGAGTGTTCATTTGTTTTTTGATGTAATTTTGTGGTCAAAACAAAATTTTAGCTTAGCTATATCCATCCCAGGGAATATACAGACAAAAGTTCGAAGCTTAAGTATAGATTGAGGATTCATTATTAAACATGAAGAAATGATTTTATTCAAATTGTGTATCTTCGGATATATTTCTTTTTTCAATCCCAAGTAAAGTTAAAGGTGAAATTTTTATTTATTTGATTTGGAGAATACAAAGTATTACAAGTTAGAAAGTTGTGTGGTTTTTTTATTTATTGTTTCCAAAACTTCACTTTTTTGGAGAATCACATAAGTTATCTTAGAATAATACACTCTATGTTTCAAACATCTTATGTGTCGTTTATATTTGAAAGATGTTTGTAGAACTAAGGTAGGCGAGTACCCAAAATTCTAAAATTTTTACTATTACTTTAATCTTTTCCAAATTTGTCAAAGTGATTTCAAATATAATGTGCAATGCTTTTGGGGCAATTTTTTTTTATTGATTTATTTTAAACGGTGTTTCTCAACTAGAAAAAGGGGTTTACGCTAACACTTCAAGCATAAAAAATTTTAAATTAATTTACCTGAAATTTTTTACAGATGCTATTTCAATATATATCTGTGCTATGAACCTCTAACATCTGGTGTAAATATACAAGTTTTTTTAAATGTCCAAGTGTAAGTTAATCGAAAAAAATCCCTTTTTGTGGTTAATTTATAACATTTTTCTTGTAATTTGTATGTAACTCTAGAGGGTCATTGCTTGCATCAGTTCAAAACGAAGAATTTAACACATAATTAATGTTTATAGGATGAAAATTCAATGTGGTAGACTTGTTAGCGTAAACCCCTTTTTTTAGTAGAAAAACAACTCTTAAAATAAATAAATTATATTTAAATTTAAAAAATTCCCAAAAAACATTGTTCATTATATTTGAAATCACTATGCCAAATTTGGAAAAGATTAGAGTAATAGTAAAATTTTTAGAATTTTGGGGAATTTTGGGTATTCGCCTACCTTAGGAAGTGTGATGCGCGTTGTGAACGTAAGTTTATCATAAACTAGGAATAAGCTTCAACTTTTTTTCTATTTGATATAATCTTTCTCCAATTTTGTGTTACTTCGCAAAGCTGGATGCAAAAAATATCTTGATAACACCAATAGCTTTTTGGAGTAACTTTCCATATATTTTTAAAATGGTTACGTGTGATTTTGATATATTAAACTTATAACTTCCTTAAAGAATGGTAGCTACATCTAAAACTATTCTATAGCTTTAGGATATGGATGAATATCCGCTGACCAAGGGCATCAAAGTCTGACCAAGAGCTTCACGAATGATAACCATATTATCCACTGGACATCCCATTTAAAGCACTGAAACTTCTCATTCCCCCTTCTCTTGTCCAAGAACATCAGTGATTCGTGTCTTTCAAACCCATAAAATTGACAACGTAGTGTGGAAAAACAGTCATTGTTCCAAATCAGACTTTTGTTTGGGAGACATCAAACCTGTCTCGGAGGGATTCGGAAAGTATAAGTAATGTATGAGGAGAGAGACACACGTTTTCTATAAAGCAAACCAATCGCAGAGTCGGTTTGACATAACTGCAAGAGCCGCCCCGGTGGCTTAATCGTTAGGACGCTAGCCTTTGGAGCTTCTGGAGTCGGGTTCGAATCCCGGCCAGGCATGGATGTTTGTGACCGTCAATAAATGTTGTTATTTGTCTATGTGTTACTCCTTTCTTTGTGACTGTAAATATTCTGTATGTGTCTGTCCCACTTGACGAAAAGCTTATAAGCGGTTCCCTGAACGAGCACACAAGCTGGAATATATGTGTACCATACCATAACTGCAAGTTGTAGTTAGAAATTGGTTTGGCGTTAAATTCATTTAAACTACCTTTATAAGGATAATACAGATATAAAGATAATACGTAGAAAATATATTCACTCGAACATGATTACGTTTTTTTTTTGTACAAAAAGGCACTTACCCGCTTAAGGGAAATAAAAGGGGTTGGTAGCGGTAGACGGGTCTACAAACAGAATTCTTCCTTCTGTTCTGATCCCAAGAGGACAAAATAATTTTCGAAGCTAAATTGCGCTCGCTGAATTGAATATTTTAAAAAAAGGTTCTTGTATGAGTAATTTAGCTAGTTTGAATGTCTCCGTAATTCCGCTTTTAAAAAGTGGCTTGAATATTGTAGTGTAAAATTGCGAATAAAAAAAAATGATCGCACTAATTTTAGGAAGAGGATTAATAATGGGACATTTTAGTCAGTCAAATTTATCATATAAAAATCTGTTAAAATCTTTATTCAAAATTTGGCTTTATTTTGGCTCAGAAAATGATTTTTAAATATCATTAACATAAATAGATCACTTCAGATTGGAGATCAACGTCTTATCAACTCTAAAACAAAATAATTAATTTGTTATTCCATGAACATGTTTATATTCAAATTTTATTTAAACTACATCATAATGTTAAAGTAAATGTCAAACTATCAAGCATTGATTATTCATATTTAGAAAATAATCCATGAAAAATTTGCTCCGTTGCACGAATGTTACATAACATATGGAAGTAGTATTAACAACTCCATGTTTATAGCAATAATCTTATTTTAAAGTAATAAAGTTTATGTCGGTTTATAAAGAAGTAATAAACCAACCACTTTGACATCTCTCCAGCATTCAACATGATATAACTAATGATTATTTACTTTGGTTACCTATGATATCTATATTGGTTTTTTTCTTTAAAATCAGTTAACTTAAAATGACTAAAACACGCAACACGATACACATAACAAAAGTATAAAAATCATCTAGTGAAGCTAAAACCTTATAAGTTATTAAACTGCCTAATGCAAAACTAAAACAATAACATTATTCCAAATGTCAGTTACGTCTGTATTTAACCAACACCGACCAAAGTCAGCAAAGAAAGTTCCTCTTCTCCACGCACAAGTAACGTATATTATATATTTTACTTTTAAAACGTACCATCTGGACAGCAGTCCGGATGTGGCACTAAAACTAGCAAAAGCTTATATTTTCTTCTAAGAGTAAAAACATTTTGCTTCCATACATGTCATAACGGACAACATATTTTTCGTTGGAGTTTAGCCCAGATTTTAAACATGTAGTTTTGGTACGGGAATTTTTAGGTTTTTGTTCGGGCACAAAGGCTTTTAAATCAATACAAAAGTGAGTAAACTATCCCTTGAAGTTTAGATAAACTTTTTTTTCAGGAGTTATTGTACTTTCCTGTTCAGAAAATGTTCGTAAATTATGCACTGTTTATGTAAGGGCTTAAAATGATATTACTTATAACAACTATAAATAACGTGTTAAAAAAATTTATAGTTGATATGATAATTACTTTATCTTTTTTGAAGTATACTGATATTGGTAATGTATACGAAAACTTCTATTTCTTTTATTGATTGGTTGGTGGACATTTGTTTTCAGGCTTATGTGCACGGCCGCCCACAGGACTTGCGGACCCAACAGATTTAACGAGCACGTACTCCGAATATACTCAATAAACACAAACATCCTAGCTATATCGGGATTCGAACCAGGACCCAGAGGCTCTAAAGGCTTGCATATTAACCGTTGCGCTGACAGGTCGGTCTTTTTTATTGATGTCTAAAGCGTTTTAGATATAAAAAACACATTTTAGATATGTGATTTTAAATACAGTGGTTAAGATACAGTACAATAAGATACAATACAGTTAAATACAGTAATAAGTTAATCCGGGGAGAATATACATATTTTATGTTTGTTAATTCATTACCCAAAATAAATAAGAACAATTAAAGAATCTGCTGACATTATTGACGATTTTAAGATGTGATTTCAGTATTTAACTAGTTAAATTAAAAATTTTCCAAAATATATCCGTTATTGTTTAAAATTTTCACAGCTAGTACAATAATCAAATTATTTTAGTGCATGCATATGTTAATGGAATGAATAATTAAAATTTACAGAATAGTCTAAGGAATATTTTGCATTTCTACTAGATAAGTACATAGAAATAGGTCTACTAAATCAACAAATAATCCTAGAACAGTTTTCACACAAAGACAGTTTCTCCCTAAATATATAATTACCAACCTCACACCAGATCCATAAAACGGATAATTATAATTTTCCAACGCAACTTCAAAGTCAGAAACTAACACTGTAACAATGCCTACTGCTTTACTCAATTCTCTGCAAGCATATTGTCTAAGAGCTATAGGAATATAAGTCCATGCTGAAAGATTTCAGTTTCTCGCTTTTGAATGGATAGATATATTGCTGATAAGGCTTCAAAAAAAATTGTCGTATAATAAAAAATTAGTTAATCTGTATAGGCAGGCAAATTTAATATTAATTGTAATATTTTAACTAAGGAGTAAGGTTTGTTTCCCACTCAGTGGTTACGGTGATGTTCATCGTAGTCACGATGCTGATAATCGCAGTTGCAAAATGAAGTGTATTTGATTTATCACGTACGACGGAAGAGTAAACCGTACTTAAGGATTTTCCTGCGTTTTTCAAACAAGGAGTTGCAATGATAAGTAAATGTGAATAGTAAAAAAAATTGAGGCCATACATTGACACTGCAGGAATGTTTAACATTGTCACTTCGTGATTGAAAACTGCACACAGTAACATAGTTCTATAAAATTACAGCACTTCTATATTCTTTTTTTTTATCGCAGTGTTGTAATATTAGTTTTACAGACGTTTTTTTTTCAAGACGTATAGAGACAAATAACTAACTTTCTCAAATAGTTTAGTTTGAATTACCGTCGCACTAGAGCTACACGAGACTTTCTCCAATAGAATTTAAACAGTGAAATTGGGTGCATCCAATCACTGTCAGTGAACACCAAATTTTTTCACCAGTACCACACAATAAATATTACAATATATGTCAATTCACCGCACTTTACCACCACAATCTGACAGTAAATTATAAGATTTTTTTTTTACTGATGGTAATGTAGTAAGAATGGTTTCACTTACGTCACGTGTGAAAAATCCAATTGGCTTAACATTGCCATTGCGATCATGCGTTACCGTAAGTACGGTGAATTTTACCAAAAGTTTTGCATGCGAAATGGACCTAAAATTTCAGTATTGTGACTTATTCTAATGTGGCTCCCAAGTGAAGGATATTCAATTCCGATTCCGTCTTTCGCTAAACCCCCATTCGCTTTCGTTCCCCACTTTCCATTCAGTCGCAATAAACATTTGCCCACACGAGCCGTATCTTTGCGAACAATGGCCAGTCTTGTTACCTACAATTCTCGCATTTTAACGCTGGGCTCCGGCTATCCCTGTAATTAGGTGAATATGCGCAGATGTTGCTTAGGACGCACATATTCAAATGAGGGAGAAAATGGCTCTGCTTTATTTAATTTGAAACTTTAGGTAAGAAACTGTGTTAATAGTGATGGCGGTGCTTGTTGTAAATCTACAATGTTTAGTATGGGGATTGAGAAATCTCTTGGAATGTCTTTCGTTATTTCTTGTGGGGCTTCATAGATTTATTACATAAAGCAAATAAAAATTTAGAATAATAACTCTCAATGAATAAAAAACAGGTTGTAATTTGGCACCGTACATTTCATTTGTTTCCCTGATACAGAAAAGCATAAACTATTTAATTATTTTACATAGAATGAGGTAAATTACTTTTCTGAATTTGATGTTGACTTAAATATTACCTCTGGATTGAAATATAATAACCACAATAGATTTTATTTGAATTCAAATAAGAATGTGCAGATTTTTTTCAACTTTTTATTCGAAGTTTTAGTTCGAATAAAGATAAAGTTTCAGTTGTTTATAAAACAAATCAGAGTAAGTGACTTAATAGTATTCTGTGGGTAAAGGTGGGTATAAAGTACAGTATAGGCATAAAGATCACTTTTATTTTATTCGATTAATTGTTTATTTAGGCACTTTATAATGTTTTGAAGAAAGTACAAAAGAAAGACAATAAAAACTTGATATATTTTGGTATAGGTTGATATTTTTATACAGATCCCAAGCATCCTTTAGATTTTGAGATTTTCGGCTATTTTCTTTAATAATTAGTTATGAACTTAAAAATTGATATACATTTTTTTATTCCTTTTAATTACGTCTTAATGTGTTTCATATAAATAATAGTCGTCCCGGTGGCGCAATCGTTAGGATGCTAGCCTTTGGAGCTGCTGGGGTCGGATGGGAATACCGGTCTGGCATGGATGTGTGTGACCGTCAGTAAATGTTGTTATTTGTCTATGTGTCTCTGTTGTCCTTTCTTTGTGTGTTTCTTGTGCTTGTAAAAACTCTTGCCGTGTTTGTCCCACTTGACGAAAGCTTATAAGCGGTTCTCTGAACAAGCACACAAGCTGGAATACATATGTACCTACCATACCATATAAATAATATAATTTAAAACAATATTATTAATGCATACAACTGCATGTTAAGAATTTATGGGGAAGTTTGCTAACCCTAATTTCACACTACGTGTTGTTTCACTCAAGTGATGTGAAGTCCGTTGTTTATCTAAATTGGGTAAACGTGCGCGGATATTATTATGTCCAATATTTTCATGACCTGCTTAGATGATAATGAAATTAGCCTTTTAAATTATTTAATTTAATCCCCTAAGCATGAAATTATTTTATAATTACATTGAAATTTGGTGTTGAAACATAACATGTCTATAATGCCAATGTAGTTAACTAAGTAATTGAATTTTATGAATAATTTGGTAGCGTTTCATAAATACGAGCCATAATAAAGTAAAACTTAAAGCATTATAAGATAATCTATTTAGTAGAAATTTAAGCCCGGTCCACTACCTTTAAAGTAAATAAATATGTTTATTTCTCAAAAATGTTTCTCTTTAATATAATATATATTTTTTAACAAGCAAAAATTCTGTGTGAGAAAACATATTCAGTGTATGTCTACATATGTATTTAATTTTTGCTGAAACATAACTTAAGCTATTATATTTGATTGTTAAAATGTATAACATTTGTTAAACAGTGTGGTAACTTGTTATAAACCAGTGTAATGCATATTCGAAGGTATTTCCGAAAAGCATTCAATTGACTAACTTGTTTTTGTTTCGAACAGTTTAAGTTTTTTAAAACAAAATATGTATTAAAATGTTTCAATACAAAACTATGTTTTTAATTTATACTTATGCTCTTATTAACCCTTTCAGTCCCATTGACAATGTGGCATCTTGATTTTAGAATTTTTTTCTGATCGCCTATAGCAATTACGATATCAAAAAGCACATTATTCAATTTAATTCTTCAAACTTTTTCTATTAGAAAATATTTTAATTATTCCCAATAGATTTCAGCCCTATTATTTTTTTAAAAATTACAATCAGAATCATAATGATACCAAATGGCATCACTGGGACTGAAAGAGTTAAAGAAGTATAAATTAGTAAAAAAAAACAGGAGTTGGGGTTATCAAACACTTCGCAGTTTAAACACGATAGTTTACAAAAAATATAAAGTAATAATAGTTATTATTTTTTAAGACATTGAAAAACAACGAAAATGTAACATTGCACAATTTTCTCTCAAATAATAATAATAATATCTTGAAATTCCATGATGCATCCCTTATGCATGCATAGAAAAAAACATTTCTTAGTATAATTTAATTAGAAAAGTTTGAAATGAATAACAGTCATTTTTTTATGAATTATTTTCTGGTAAAAAACTTCATCTGATAAAAAATAGTCTTATGAAAAATTAATGTTTTTACAACCAATTATTGTCTGAAAATATATTAAGTGGTTAATGGTCACGGAATTTAACGTATTATTTTTGGAATATAAGAAATAGTGCAAATTTATCCCACTTTAAATATCTTTTAAAAATTTTATTCCAATCTGGCCATGACCTATTCTGATTTAACTTTCAGCATTTGTGTATGATTATTGGTTTTGCAGTAACGTTAAAGTACAAAATATTTTGTTTAAAAATAACTTTGATATATTATGGAAAATTGAACAAATTTCCGTCATTCTCTTTTGAAAAATAAATAATTCATTCACTTCGAAAAATATAATGACGATTCATCGGACATACTAATTAAAATACATCATTAGTTTCCGATTGAAATGATAGGAATAAATAAATTTTGGACCGACCGAGTCACAAATTGATAAATAATTCAATACTTATTAAGAAATCCATTTTAATCTACTGCAATCAAGAATTTAAATGACAGAAAGTTTATACATATGGAACAGGAGATCATTTGAATTAATATGGAAATAATTTAAGGGAAACTTAATCCAAGATTTAAGTTTTAGATGTTAAAATATTTGTACTAGGTTGTGACACGAATTAATTCAGTAGGTTTCTGCATCTCAAGTGGATATCAAGGATTCACTGGTTCTTTAAAGAATTAATGCAGCTTAGCCAAGTACCATGCAACATATGTTCAATATTAAATAATTTATATACTACAATTAATTGGATGAATAATATCGTTTTAGTATCATGCCGTTTTAAATATATTAATGAATTTTAACACCTAACATACAAAAGTCTAGGTTGATCAGGTTTAAACAATGTTATATGCTTTGGTCTCATAAAATATGAGGTTCTGGAGTAGCAAAAAATTCTAAAGTGTGTAAAATGTTTATTCAAAAAACCACTAAAATAACACCTAAGTTATCCCTTTTCGACCGGCGGTCAGGTAGCGCTGATTTAAAATTATGAGACTAAATTTGAAGTTTTATCTACAAAAATGCGTTAAACAGCATCTATGCCAGCAATTCCATAAAAACAGAAACATTTTTTATGCAAATAACGAATGGCACACGTAAGCTGCTTCGGTATCAATATTTTTGGAGAGCTTGAACATTATCTTTACTACCCGCACGAACGTGCGAGCCCGGTCGGAAAGGGATAATGAGAAAAATCAATTATTTCAAGATCAGGTATTCAACTAGTTTTTTTACACTGTTAAAAAGTTAGTGTTAGGTTTTACTTAAAAACATGATTTCTAAATAGTTAAAAATACCATTTAACCATAGTTTCGATGCAGTGCCATGCAATTTTTTTAAACAAATGTTTGGTTAATTTATTTGTTTAGATTTTAGATGCAAACCCTGAGAAATTGTGCTGCGACTTAATAGAAAAATATGGTAATACATTTCACTACACAAACGTTGCAGCTACTACGAATTTTTTGGTAAAACGTAGCATCAAATTTCCAACGGTGTAATATATATTTTCTGTGTCCATTTATTAGGAAATATAATTATAGACTGCTTTTCTATAAAGCTTCTGTGGAACTCAGTTAACATTTACGAGAAACAAAATTGTTTCACAAGCTAAACCAAGAAAGACATCACGATTACTTTTATTTAACCTATCAGCATATATTTTTTTGCATAAATTCCGCAAGTAATATATTAAAAAAAGTTTCAACGATAACTACTTTCAATCATAAACGACGATATGAAAGCGAAGACTTGATTGTTGATGGTTATCATTATTTTTCTCGATACCAAAGTGATCAAAACTGGTTTCTCGTTAGTCTCCACAGTATTGATTGCTTGATAATTTTCTAGCCGATGCGTTAATGTGCTTCCACTTGAGAAGCTCACCACGTTGGGTAGAAAATCAATTTATAGACGGTCGCTATACCTTTGGGAATTGCGGGGGTTTGGAGGTTTTATTATGTCCCTGCTCGGTGACTGAATCACCTGGATGGAGAGTGGTTTATTATGATAAGAGTAAAATAAGTGTAGAGTAAATTAGTTTTTAAAATAACTTCAAAAATTGAGGTAAATATCTAAATGCAGCTAATATGGGTTGGGTTTGGAAGTTTTTTTTTGCCATTACTTATTCTGTCATGACTTAAGTTTTATTCTGTCTCTGATGGGCGATTGATTCAAATGGATAGAGCGCGGTTCATTCTGATAACAATAAACCGAGAGCAGAATATTTTCTCTTCCAAATTACCTAAAAAATTGAGGTAAATCTAAAAATGTAGGTAATAGTAGTTGAGTTTGGAAATTGTCGGTTAAGATTTAACCATTTGACCGATAACTTAATGATACGAAAGCGTAAATTTACTTTTAAGTAAGTAACAGTAAGATGATGTAATTTGAATGTAAAAATTGCGTTGTTGAAATTTATTGTTGTTGTTGCCGATTTAAAATTCGGAACACTTTCATAGGAATGACTTCTTCTAAATGAATTTTTTTTCAGATAATGCATTTATTATTTTTTTCTTGTTTATAATGTTTGGCATATCAACGACTTGGTTTTAAGTGTCACTTTCTATTTTAAATTTAAATAAGAAGTTAAAAAAGAATCTATTAAAATATTTTAATATTTGGATTTTTATTTTCATAAATGTCAATAATTTATTTTTTAGAAGAAATCTATTGTTCCAAGTCACATATGTCTATTGCCATATACTTAGACTATGCTTTATAAAAAAAATTTAAATCCTGCTCATTTATTAATAATTTCCATGAATATAGTATAAATGGGAAAGTTGTCCCCAAAGAAATATTCGATCGTTAACTGCACTTTAAATAGGAAAAAAAGCACTACTTGGACTAACCATCTATATAAAATTTACAAAACAATTCTTTAAAGAACTACTCCGTGCTAAAAGAAACAAACTATATACTTTATTTATACGGATTTCATCCCTCTTAAATAATTGATAGACAAAAGGATACAAAAACACAGCTTCTGTGAACTCAAAGTCAACACTGGGCTCAAAGTTAAATAGATTCCAATAAAAAACTACAAAGGAGCCAAATAATAGATACACCAGCAATAAAATAACAGAGCTAAAAAAAGCTTAGGGAATATGACACCCCTCTCCCCCGCAAAAAAATATCATCTTTGATGGAAAAATCCCATCTTATATTTTTTTTAGGCGCCGAAAATCACATCCTCGCAACCTGAGGGCAGCAACTAAATGCAGGGAAAGGAGATCCCTCGCGATACAACCCAAGGTACACAAATGCAGAGAAGGTTATTCCTCTTCGTAAGGAGTCTTTTGGTCCACGATTGAGTATGTGCGTTATTTTTTATTAGCATTGGGGATGTGTTATTGTGTTGCTTTTATTTATTAAAATTTTTTATAACTTTTTTGCAAATAATTTACTGTTCAAGAAAAGTGTGTAGAACTCGAAATATATATTTATATAAATTAAAATTCTTTTTTGTGTGTGTTTGTAAATTTACATCATATGCTTTTTTATGTTAGCCAAAATGATCCTCGTGACCTTAGGTGTTCTGTCTACTGTATAATTACTTTTGTATTTTCCCTCAAATTAATGTATGTTATTTTTTGTGCAATACAATTATTATTATTAAATGGTTTTGGTTATAAAAATTAGCAGGACACAATACTGCCGGACATAATGTCATTCGAGAAACTGTCGAGTGTCCATAATGTCGACCGTCCTAAATGCTGCGCTATAGAATATTTCCAGACAAAATATCGATGTGACATATTGCAGTCTGGAAAACTGTACACCGTATACTAGGCACATTTCCCAGCTCAACGTGCTTGCATTTAACTACATGCTTCCAAAAGTTTATTTAATTTTTTTTTGAAAAGTAGAAATATAAGTTTGTAGCTAAGAGTGTACGGATGACAATAATTTATGTTTTCTCAAAATATATAAAAATAGAAAATCCACAACCAAAATGAAAAATAACTGAAAACTTTATACTGTATGATTGCTATACCGCTGTATCACACGGAGATTTTTCACCGTATTCATTCGTTATTATCATCGAGATTTTTAACCATGACATTTTGAGCACGCGACATGATGTCAGGCGATATTTTGTATCACGACATTTCGGCTGCGAGATATTTTGTCCAATTTATAAATGATTATATTACATATGCCAAATAAGTAAATAATTTTATGTTAAGATTTTATATTTCACCAAATATCATTATGTCTAAAGTATTGTTTTTAGTTATTAAATTAATCAACTCTACAATGTTAAATGAACAAAAGATCATGTGTAATTGTTAATTTTTAATCTATGGAAATCTCTTGAAAAATATCAAAAAGTTACTGTATCTTCATAGTAAACTGGAATGTTTTAATGATTTTCCTCCACTGTTTGAACTGGTATGAAACTTCACCGGATTTCTTCTACAACATCAAAAACCCTGAGGGGTGGTACAACGGCGGCAGCCGAGACTTGCTACGTGATTTGCCCAATATCCGAACAGGACCCTTTTGCCTGACGATACTTGGGGGGAGGGGGAGGGGAGTAGCCAAATAATCACATCAACCCTCACGCCCCCGATTCCTGATGATGGAACTGGAATCGATTCTTGGCAGACGAGAAGTAAGAGGGGCCTACCAGGTAATGGAGAATGTCACGTGATACCGGTAGAGGTCACGTCCTTTTACTTGTTGGGTCCAGGTAGGAGTGGGAGGTCGATGATGATGAGTCCTATAGAAATTGAATAGCTAAATGCAAAGGTGGGTTCATTTCCTCAGGACGATTTCCACCCACTTAGTTCCTTTAACAGGAAAGCTAAACGAAAAAACCGTGGCGGGAAAGTGTCTTATAGACGTGACTCAGTTTTACATTGAGTTATTATTGTAATTTTTTTGTTTCAGGATAGAAAGTGGGGTGGTTGATTAGGGCAATTGGAAATGGGCACCGTGCTGAAATGTGATGCGTATGCAAGGGGCACTTGGAACGTGACCGGTGCCACCATTACGGTGGTAATCGTTGTGGGACGTAGGGAGTAGGGTCCCGTGAATTGAACTGAGTAATAGATATTTGATCATACAATCAAGCTTGAAATATAAGAGTGTAGATTTTTTAAGGAAAATAATCCTTTTGTGCAAATATTAGATGTTACCTAGCACAGTTAATTTCATGTGCTAAAGTTGGATTAGTTACACTGAAAACGGAGTCATATTTGGACAATTGTGAATATAATCATCGTAAAATTACACATGGAGAAGGTTTGATACATCGAAGAAATTAATACGCTTACGAGCAAATAGCGTGTTGTTTTTAAATATTTTGTGTGTGATAAAATAAAGTAAATATCAACTGTGCCAGCAAAAAATTATAAAAAATTGAGGTTTTTCGTAAATGCTCTCTAATTTGAATACAAAAACAATAAAAAAATATTGGTTACTGGTAACTTGTAACATAAGCTGAAAACAGGCATGTTTCAACATTGGAAATTGTTTCGATGTATATTTATTAATTCATAAAACTTAATTCAATTCTTATTTCTTACTTTTATTTTTTTCACATTTCATATTCGACCATAAGAATCCGTAAATAGCGTCTGATTTGATTGCTGCATGTATTTGTTCCCATGAAAACGATAACAGTGTTGTCGATAAAAGAATGAGTTATAGCAGTCCAAAGTGGACTGAAATTCCCTAACTGCCGTAGATTTATGCCCACATTTTACAAAACATTTTCTAACTATTTCACAACTAAAAATAGACGAGATAAAACACATTCCACAGTTAATTAATCTCCCGAAACAGGCGACCATTTAGCTCCGCGTAATGAAATGGGTGCGAAATTCCCCATTACTTTTGTCTCGAGTCTGAAACTCATTAGTCTCCGGCTAAACGGATCTCGCAGGCCGGATAAACCGGACCAGCGGTTTTTATCTCGGCAAGGCAGGATGTTACGGAAACAGAAGCCACCAAACCCCACAAAAGATAATGCTGGCGTAAGCCTTTTTGCTTTTCAACTTAAGCTTTGCTGCGTGGCATTTTAATCTTTTCTGTTGTCCCTCGGCTGGGTTGACAAAGATGTAAGAGTAATTTTTTGTTTGAAAAAAGCTAGCGGTAAAAATAATTAACACTTAACGAAAAGTCTGGTGAACCTGGCATTCTAAAGGTAGTAAAGGCATCCCGCATTAGGTGGCTGGACCATGTGTTTCGATACGAAGGCAGCTTCACCACTAAAAAAATGTAACTTTCTCAAAGGTAGAAGGAAACCGGTGCAGAGGAAGACCCCCAACTAGATTGCTGGATGTGGTGGAAAGAGACCTTAAGGTGTTAGGAGTTAACCGATGGAGGGCCATTGTGGGAGACACAGTCAGATGGAGGAGACTTGGAGAGACGGCCTTGGCTTGTAACAGGCTGTAGTGTCAGCGAAGAAGAAAAATAATAAACAATGTAGTTAAGTGACGACCCGGTGGTGCAATGGTTAGGGAGTTAGCCTTTGGTGCCCTGGGTTCGGGTTCGAATCCCGATAAGGCATGGATGATTGTATTTGGCAAGTATATGCGGAGTGCGTACTCGTTAAATCTGTTGGGTCAGAATGTCCTGTTTGCTGTCATTGTGCAGTTTCCCACGGGTGAAGGTCCCTGGAGACTATTTCCTTCCCCTTTAGGGACATGTCTAAAAGGTGGAGGTGGCGAGTGATAGATGGTAGTATCTGTCACGTATGTGTTTGTGTTGTGTCTGTCTTACTTGACGAAGGTTCATAAGCGGGTCTCTGACCAAGCACACAAGACTGAAAATATATTCCTTCAAAATAACCAACTAAGTTAGTGTTTTAAGTTATTTGGAAATACAAATTTTAATTCAAGGTCATATGTGATAATATTAATACAGAATATAAGCTATTGCAATTAAATTTGGAATTTCAGTGAATAGATTTCTAGAATTTAAACAAAAAAAATAGCATCTTTACTCATTTTAAATTTCCGTACTGGCTGCCTGAGTTCAACTCCGTCACTATTGTTACTTACAACAATATCATCCCTACAGAGCGAGTTGCTGATCGGGACGTTTTTTAAGGAGGGTAACTATTTGATAATTCTTTTTCGATAGATGAATTATGAAATGAAAGGGGTTTTAAGTACCACGTGACGTACCTTCTTTTAGAACTTTTCTATTAATTAAATGTCTTAGGCTAGGAAGAGTTGTTTTGGAGAAGGAAGAGAACTTCTGACTTTTCACGCGACTATGGAAATGGAGCACCTGTAAATTTCTCAGAAAGCCGCATTAGTTTATTTGCTTGCTTTAATGCATATTTATGAGATCAAGTGGATGTTAAATAAAAATACCGAGTTTAGAGGTTTTATTAAGAAACTTTCGTTACATGACATGCCTTATTAAATTTGTTTTAAAAGCTCTTATGCACGTCACAGAACTTAAAAATGCTTAGGCCGAACGAAAAAGGGTAAATTCCTCAGCGAAAATAAAATATGTATTTTTTATATTAATTGATCTTTAAAAATGCTTTTAACATTTGATTTTTATTTTCAATGCCTAATTTCTTTAGGACATCAACATTGCCAAAGCCTGCATAGGCAAAAATGATATGCATCGGAATACATGGAATTCCGATAAATTAATAATAATTAGCTTGGTATATCTAAAAAATGGTTAATTGCGATTTTCTCAATACCAAATTCTTCATGGTAAACTTTTATATAGGTTAAAAACATCACAAACTTGAATTATACATATAATTAAGTAATATTCAAAAAAGGTTTATTCTTTTACTTTGTATTATTAAAACATTTAAAACTTAATTTCAAATGAATCACTCGATTTTTATTCCATAAAAAATAACTAATTGTTTGAAACTTTTTAATATTAACCTTTGTCTTGTGCACATTATAAATTGTACAAGCTTCATAAAAAATTAAATATCATCAAAATATAATCATAAATGTTTTGAAAAGTTTTTATGATTTGACTCATTTGATAACGCAATGATTTGTTGTTTAAATAATAGTTCCAACAGTAAATTTTGAGCCAACTATATTAGAAAAATTTCTTACATGTAAAACTGCTCAAATAGTTCCTTAATTGTTCAAAACCTTATTATTTGACATATTGTTATTTATGTTTTAAAATATTAAGCAAGATTTTTTCCAGCTAAAAAAAGTATTTTGTCAGATGGATCTCAGTTGTTGTCCTTTATTCCATTTGATTTAGACTAAGTCTAAACCAAAAGACCGTTCGACCACAAAAAGTATATATCTTGTTCTCTTCACGTAAAGTAAAAAAATATATATAAGATTTCGTTTTTCAAGTTACAATTCATAAAAAAATAAGTTTAACAGAAAATTGTTACTGCAATAAAGGGACCATCCTACAATGGAAACAAAACACTCGGCTCGCCCAACAATCGGAAAAATTCAATTTTCCGCTTAAATGATTATTTAATAACACAAACTAACCCAGTGTGGAAACTCCCTTTGCTGCAACGTCAAAAGCCAATACCTACCCAACCCTTTTAAAAACTCTTCCAGTAATTGTCACCCGCGGTTCCCCGCAAACATTTCAATACTTGGTGAAGTGTAAATCGAAAACCGTCTCTGGGCCCGTACCAGAACATGCATACCAATCAGTCCTCTACGCTATTTTAACAACCCCGAATCACGTCGCCGGGGCTGCACGGATGGTTACGTGGCAGAATCTCTCCTCAGGGGGGCGCTGGGGATGGTCAAGTGATGCAAATTTGTTCGGGAGTCCCCGTTCCTGGAAATTAAACCCCACAGCGATATGTCAGGTTCTACGTGGGTAGATCCATCATAGTTTGGTAGCGCCGTGTGAATCAATCTTGTATTTGTATGGTAGAGTTGTATGTGTATTGATCGGGTCTATATTGGGTTATCGAATGGTTCAATCCTGATCTAAAGGAAGGTTTTCCATAAAAGTTCTATTTTTATTACATAAAAGTTGGTTATATTTAAAGTCCCGCCTTAAAATATACAATTTCAATACTATAATTTATGTGAGGTGTATGAATTACTCTTAGTTAAACATGGTTAACCTTTACTGCTACCTGCTTAGCAAATGTTCTCTGTTTTCGGAACACACAGTTAATAACTTTTCAACACAAAAAAATTTTAACCAAGTAACAATAAAACTTGGGTAAAAAATTCCGTGATGTAAGCAATTACCAAAATTACTAAATTAAAATCTCGTTTACGTGATTTTTCTGACTTTCCTCTGATTTTTCTAGAATATTTTCTTTTGAAAGATGACAGTAACTGCAGAGGACTGTTCTTGAAACACCTAATCATAACTTTTCTATCTGCTCCTGGGGCATAGAAGGATTGTCAATCGGATAAGGAAAGTATTCTCACCCTATGTTCTCCTGTGGTGCTAAAGAGATATTGTAAGAGTAGTTTCTGAAATTCGGGTGTTTTATCAGGAAATTCACAGACTGTAAAATGGTTTGTTAGTTGGCACATGAAAGAGTAGATCACGGAATTTGCGGGTGGATGGAAGGATTTGAATTGGTTTTACAGTAATAAAATTTCATGAGTTTCGGATTGAGATGAGGGATCATATGAAGTTTTCCAAGTTTTTATCTGAAATATTTGGTCAATGAACGTTTTTTAAGCAATTAATTCTTTGTATAAGGATTTAAATATCGAAACGCAATATTTTAATCCTATAAAATGATTCGTAAGTCTGATTTTTTGTACTTTTATATTTTGTTACATTTTATATAAAAATAGAAAATTTAATTGCAAAAAAAACCAATTTCTATATTTTTAAACATCGTTTAATTCCTTTAAGGAAAATTACTTTTTTTTCTGTTTTCCGTTATTATAACTTCTTATTCTTTTTCTGCTCCTCCTTTTTCTGTTTAGAATATCAAATCTCGTATATATTTCCACAAAATTGTCGGTATCCAAACAGCATATAACATTAATGCAAATAAAATGCCCGAATAAAATTTTATTGCCATGGTGACGATGAAACAAAAAAAATTTTTTTTCGATAAATTAATATCGAGAACATGCTAACGCATAACTTTACTATAACGGTTATTTTCTGCCATACATTATATATATTAAAATCCCTTCTCTTGCTCCAATACCGAACCTCATTCCATAGTTTCCAAGAAAGTTTCGGGATCAGCGGGAATATCTCCCGGACAAATTACTTTTCCAAAACATCCAGAATATTTTCATATTCCTCATTCGCGTTTTCAAAAATCGAGGGTTCATTGGAATCGATTGTACTCACAATATCGCGAGAAGCACCTCAGAAAGAAATCTCTGACACCCAACTGCTTGGTCCATGGAAAATTCATGCTCGTAAAAACTCGCTCCCGGAATCGGGAGCTTGGGAAAATGGGAAAGAATCGGGATTATATCTTTTTTTTTTTACATTACTCGCTTATCTCTCCGTTGCTACTGACACGCAAGAACTGTATTGGATTTTTCTTTCGCAGTTTGATGAGACCCTCTTTTTGAAAATCTGTCTTCCCCGCTGTGGGAATCACGAATCGGGAAAGATCCTATCGCATGTTTAAGAAATAATGATGTACTACCTACTTTTCGGGGGGTTTTACAAGTGCAGAAAATAGTAGTCAATCAAATCGGATCTTTATATCTGATATGGTGTATGTTTTACGGCTCTTATCTTTGCTGATTTGTATTTGAGTTTTATTGTAGATAATTAAAACAAGTAGTCGAAAATTAACTAAAACTAGAAAAAATATTCTTAGGATAGTCATAAAATAATAATCAATGCAAAGCCTAAAAATAATTAAATGAAGCCATCTTGTGCTGGCGCTCTGTAAAAAAATATGTAGTTGATTACCAAATGTCATGGCATGTTTAAGAAATAATGATGTACTACCTACTTTTTTCGGTTTTACAAGTGCAGAAAATGGTAGTCAATCAAATCGGATTTTTATATCTGTTAAGGTTCATGTTTTCCGGCTCTTATCTTTGCTGATTTGTATTTGAGTTTTAATGTAGTTAATTTAAACAAGTAGTCAAAAGTCAACTACAACTATACAAAAAATATTATTAGGATAGTCATAAAATAATCATCACACAATAAATTTAACATCAGATAAAATATCATAGAATAAAGTAATGGCAGCCTCTTTACCATCACACTGTGATAATAACTTAGAAGCGTTATATACAGCGTTTTATATTGAAAAAAATAAAACAGTTATTATTAACAATATGAGACGACATTTACTATTTATTAGAAATACATAATATATCTAACGAAACGGATGACAAAATAATATATTTTATAGACCAGATCCCTGAAATATTTGCCCAAAGTTGAACCAATAAAACTTTCAAACACTTAGTTCCATAGTTCACATAAACTCCTTACCCAGGAAAAATATTGTATTCAATGCATCTAAACTTTTCATAGCCCGCAGCTTTAGCTCTTTAGCTAACAGGAGGGAAACGAATCCATTGTAAAATGACCACAGGCCTAAAAATAAGAAGAAAAAGGTCAAAAACAACAAGTACAAATGATGTCGCTTCACTTGAGTCGTTTTTCTTCCTGATATCGATTATTCCTTCAATCGATTTCCACAGGGTACGATCTATCGATGATACAGCCTGTTCTTGACACGTATTTCCTCCAAAATCATGCAAAATGCATTCCTGGCTTGACTTTCAGTGTTCGGGGAGTTAAAAGTGGTTTCCCGATTGGGAGCTGAATAAAAAGTCCGGTTGATTCTGGTTTCGATTGGGAGAAGTCAGCGTTTGAGGAGGTCGATTTAAATGGTGGTATTGGGTGTGAAAAATCTGAAATCAGAAGAAACGCTTGGGATGTTTATTCTTATAAGAATATATTCTTTTAAATTTTATTTTTTAGCATGAAATAAATTGCTAATAGCGAATTTAATTTTTAATCAAAGTTTGCGTTTCATAAAAAAATATACACTACCAACATATAAAAAAAATTAAGGTAGTTGTATTATCAAGTCATTAATTATTATGTATTATCATTTCTAAACATGAATTTTGTTGGATAAAGCATTGATGTAAAAAATTGTACAACACAATGCCCGTATTAAAAATTTAGAAACTATGATTTTTTGTAAAATATCCTTCTTTTAAATAGAATTAGATTTAATCATTGTGGAAGTGAACTATATTTGAAAAATCTCTTTAACTGAAATTTGCCACTCGATGGTCTAAAAAGCGTCACATCACTCTGACCATCGCCTGTGAAGATCCCTTTGTTTCTTGTTTTGGATTGGTTTAGATTTTGTGCTATATATCTACCCTGTAGATCCGACATTGTTGCTCTATGCATAGCGAATGCGGTTCTAGATAGGGTCTTGGGGGACATGCAATACATAAGAAAAGCAAGACGTCCCAAGATAAAGCATTGGGTTTTAAAATATAGTTTGAAACAATATATGCCTTAAAGCTTAACTATATTGTAAAATATTCTCCTTTTAAATCGTTTGTCTCATAAAAAACAAATTCGACAAATGTATTTGATTGTGATTCGAAAATTGCTGGTCCTTCAGGAACCCTGTTATCAAAATATTACTAGTGTAAATAACACAAACAAAGAAAAATATATATAATATTAGAAATGTTTCTTTCAAAAAGAGTTATTTGTTAGAATATCAATAAAAAAAGTTATTAAGCCATGTACATTTCTATATGACCACTTATGTACAGATGCAGAACATAATAAAATATTCCTCTTATCCATAAACTTAGTGTTATGAATTCTGTTAGTTGGTATGTGTAACATTCAAGGGCTTTATTACCGTCAATAAACACAGGCAAAACAATATAGTGATTACCTTGTTATTTGATATCAGTATAAGATCTTCCTTATATTATCTAGATTCAGAGCATTGCTTTGACATTGCTCCATTTTCCAAAAGAATGTAATAAGGTGTTCATAATGTTATTGGTACAAACATGGAAATTGTTGAAGTTGAATACGCCGAATAATTGTATGTGCTGTAAGAACAAACAGGGATACTTGATAATTTTTTTTTACCTTGAAAAATTTGTTAAACAAATTTATGGGTTTGTATGCGTAGTTATCTGATACTCTTAATTAAGTATTTAACAATATACACTCGCTTTATTGCTACGTACTAACTAAAAAGTTGAAGTAAAATCATACATTCGAAACTTAAAATTTAGGTCTAACATACCAATGTATTGGAATGCCTCATCGACCTATTAGGGATATTATACCTCAACATTTGGAAGCATTTTGCTTTTAACAAATCGTAAAAAAAACACTTTGAAATTCCTTGCAGGAGAAAATTGAGATATTGTGTCGATTGAAACTGGTATCACAAGTAACGTTGTAGGCTATTTTGGTTTTAAAAAAATATTTTTGAAATTTTACTCATGAGCCTGTAACAAACAATTAAAAGCTGATGTTTCTTTGTTTCGATTTTCTATATATCTTTCTAATTTTTTATACATAAGCAGTAACCAAACTTAAAGCACTAACTAGTGATCAAACACTGATTCAAGAGTGTAATTACTCGTTAATACGCAAATAGTTAATACCCGATTTTGTACTTTTCTGATTTATATTCTGAAAAGGGTTCCTAGGCAGATTAAATTTTTCCATTAATGCATGACATGGAACATCCACTTAAACCTGTTTTTCAGGTTTTTTAAATGTATTTTTGAAGACCACTCTGGGTTTACGAGATTCAGTTTCATTTATATTTTTAGGGCATCCATAATAACATAAAACAAGAGAGAAACAAAACACTTAAAGCAACCTTTGGATCAAGTATTTCTAGATGAGCTTCTACTAGAATAATTTTAAATTGAGCTATTTAAAAGAAAAAAAATAACGTTATTGCACTTGACCGTGTTGTTAAATTACGAAAAAGAAAGTATGACGAAAAATGAATGACGAAAACGAAAGTATCAACTTTTAGCAAAATAAATTTCGTCAGAGTATAAAGCACAACGAATTTATATTTAAAGCATTTTAAAACACAGCAGATTTACTTTTGGAGCATGAATATGTAATTTGTCTTTTAATTAAGAAGACATATACAATGCTTTCATTGTTATATTCACCATATAATCAGCTAACTAAAAGAGAAGAAGTAATTCCATTTCCTTTTCTAAAGTTTTTAATTATGAGAAAAGACCTGACAAGTATCCTGGGTTCTCCCTATGTATATGTTTTATTGTGCGTAATAACTCCGAGAAAATGTTTTAAATTAGTAGATTGTATTGCTCTCAAGTAATCTTAGCACAACTATAACTATTCCTACATTTTAATCAATCATGTACCAGAAGAAAAACTTGAGTTTTTAACAATATTTAACTATAACAATTTAATTCAATTAATTAACAATTAATATTACAATTAACTATGCCACAATTAAGTTATCACATTAAAAAAATATTATATTCAAAATAGAGATATTTATGTATAAATCACATGAAATTCTACTTAGAGAAAGCATTATTATACCGGATTTTATAAATTAAAAGCAAAAGTACTTTTAAAAACTTTAAATAAAAAAATCACATTAATTGTAATTATCAAAGTCCCTTTAATAATTGAAACCAAAATAAAAATAAGTTCTGTTAAGAGACGTCGATCTTAAAAAGTTTCGTTAACTATTAACAAAAGAATTATTCTAGATTACATATATGATTTACATTTTATGTAAATTAATTCAATACGAAGAGTAATGAAAATCATTTTCTTTTTTAAAACATTTTCAGTTTTCATTAATTTATTTATGTCTTCAGAAAGTATTTTCAGTTTAAAGAATACTGCAAACACTAACGGAAAATTACTGATTGGAAACTAATTTTAATATAACTTTTAATTACATGCCTGTGATATATTGTATTTTCTCTATACATTTAAAAAAAACTTGTAAATTTCCTGCAGTCACATAAAAGCAGATTCATATTCTAGTTAGATTTAAATTTAAAGACGCGACAATTTTCTAACAAAATAAAGGGATTAAGTCGATTGTATAACGAATGAACAACTTAATGAAATTGTTTTGTTAGTTGTTAATGAGATTACAACTATAAGGGAGGTAAATATAGATATACATCCTAAGTGAGAATTTCTATAATAAGTTTTTTTTGTTAGCGTAGGGTAGACTAACCAGTGAATGAATGTTTAAGGCGTCACGTACGCCAGTTAATGAACACCGGGATATAATGACCAGGACAACCAACCAATGTCAGATAGTTTCCTACTACAAGGGAAGAAGTCAGTCTTGCCAATCCATATAGTGGAACGATTTTCAATCCTTATTTTTTTAAAATTATGTTTACTAAATTTTCATTCGCTGGTACCTGTTCACTCACTGGTCAGTCTACCCTAGTTCCCAATAAGTCATTGAAAAACTATTTAAATTAAACCTTGTGAAAAAAAAATAGTAGCACATGCAAAAAATTTAACAAAGCTGTTATTCAATGTATAGTTACAACTTGATATCAGAATTTTATTTCCGGCAAGCCTGTATCTTTACAATGTCTCAAATACATACACATTTACTAGTTCTTAATTTTTTTTATTGTAAAACATTTATAAATTGGTGTTAAACAAATTTGTATAAAAGTTGCAATTGATACCTCTTTCTCTAACTATATTTTTTACCAACGATACGATCTAAATTATGTCCGCCTTCCACGGAAACAGACGGACGGACATAAATTTTAATCCCTTTACATTCGGGTAACAAGGCCCATTCCCTATAGTTCACTACCTTCCGCTTCAGCAGTGCTTAACAAGGTAACAAAGCACCTGCAGCATTAAGCCCCTACCCTTCAAATGCAGCAGAACATTCACTCTTCCACCTCGTCTAAGAAATAGTGGACTTAACCGCGTAATCCTTTATTCAATCGACGAAAAACTAGATAGAAGAGTGATGTTAAAAACATAACGACCGTGTTTCTCATGCTTGGTTTTAATTAGTTAAGATTGAAATGTAGTTATTGCAATATCCTTTGTACAGTGGTGGAAATTGATTTATGAACTAACATTCTTTTCACCAGATATCGCTTTGTATTAAGTGCTCACAATTCGAATTTTGTGTGTTGTATATTCAGAGTATAATAAAGGATTTTCGCACATAAATTTTTGAAAAAAATGATATTAAATAAAAAATATATCTATTTTTAGTTTTTTAGCATGTCAAATGGTGGAAATTGATTTGTGAACTCAAATTTATTTTGAACCCAGGTACCAAATATTTTAACTAGTTCTTCATTTGAACTTCAGAGGAGCTTACTATCATTGTTTATAAATAAGATTAAGGCCAAATTTGTTGAAATTTATCTGTTTTATTCCCATTTTACTAAATAGGAAAGCTTGCGGGACTGCCTGAAGCCAAAAAGGTAAAAAATGACCCTTATATAATATTGTAACTAATCTGTAAGAGAAATCAGCATATCAATTAAACGATCAATAAATATCATTCATAAATATTTGAAGAATCATTCTGACTACGGTAAAAACCATCAATAAAAAAGGTGTAAACCTCGTGGGACGAGGGAGAAAAGCAGGATTATTGGACTTGTATCCCAAAAAGTTACCATTTGTGGCAGAATTTGTGCATTACAGGACGAATTTGTTATGAACTATCACTTCCTGTAGCTCCCAGAAGAGTAGGACAAATATTGATATCGTCGTCGAACTTGAAATGTTCCAAAATGAAGGCTGGTCCAAAGCTGACTCTTCACCATAAGAACAGGCTATTAAAATATGGTCATAACTACATAAAAATGGATTGGATGGGGGGTGGATTGAGAGAAATAGAAAAAAAGTTAAATTTGCTGATGAAAAAAATTCAATTTGGATGGACGTGATGGTTTAAACTTTTGTTGAAAGGATCTTCGAAAATATCCAAGATCTGTCATCAGCAGAAGTGTTAGTGGTGGAAGTTTGATGGTTTGGGCAACGATATCTTATGATTGAAGAAACAAGGTTTTGTTTCTGAAGGGCTGAAAAACATCACTTTATTGCAGATTTGTTCTAGAAAATTCTTTAATTCCTTTTTGCATGGCAAAACTATGCTTTTGATAATATTGTTATGCATGATAATGCAAGTATCCGCATTTCAAACGAAATGGAATACTGGTTTAATGTACAAAGTGTTGTTTATTTCGATCATACTGCCAATAGCCATGACTTAAACCCCAAGGATAACGTCTGAGATCAATTGGTATGAATAATTTACTCAATTGGAGTATGTTGTCAATGGAGTGTGCATCAGTTATGAAATAGACGGACTTATTCATTAAAAACTGGACATTGCTTGACCAAAACTTGACCCAAAGTTTCGTGTTGTCTATGAAAAACAAAATCAAGGAAGTAATAACGAAAAAAAAATAGTTTTAGTAATTATTAATTGAGATTGAATGTAAAAGTTCATAAATCAATTTCCCTATGCTAAAACTAAAATATCAACAAAAGAAATTGTTTACGAAATTATATAAAATTTTATTTACAGGTATAATTTATAATACAAAGCCTGCATAGTGCATGAAATTTAAATTGATAAAAACGCATTTAATAAAGAAATACTGTTAAAAAACTGCCAGTTCATAAATCAATTTCCACCACTGTAGGTTTGAATTAGTTTTTGGTTTTAAGTGAGAATTGGCATGTTGGAGGTGTCCACCTGTCCCCATTCAGTCTTTCAAGTTAATTCTCATCCAATCGTTTTCTAGCTTTGTTTGAAAAGTATATACATTAGAGACATTGCAGTGTTAGGGGATTTTTTCTAAGGTGTATGAATCGTTTATGAAAATGTTTCAAGGTGACAATAAATGTGTTTAAAAAATCTATTTGTATAAGAATTTTAGTGAGCATTGAAGCAAAGGGGAAACAGGCGAATTTATTTATTTTAGAACTTATTGTTCACTATGCATATTGTTTGACAAATAGGCATAACTAGGCATATTTACACAATATTTAAATTGCCTGATTTACCTCTATGTTTCTTGCTTCCGTGACATCTCCGGAATTTTCAAATTTTCGAAATATACGTACTTACCTTCGTGCCTCAGTGGCGCATAAAGCATATATCCTACTCATCCAATCCTCGCGATTTTTGGAGTAAGCTCTAGTATCCTCCAATCTCAATTTTTTAGGTTTCTTTAAAACTGTCTCTGACATACCATTCTGGGTCTTTCTCTTTTTCGTTTTACATCAAGAGCCCTGGAGATGTTTGGTAGCTTCTCCCTAGGCATCCTGAGTACATAGTCAGTCCATTTCACCTGGGGCCCGGATTTCCTAGTGATTTGAACATTACGTTAGTAGTCTGTGCGCTGTAACGGGAGTGGGTTCGATTCCCGCCTTCGCCCTTGGTGTACATTCCTTTCTCTGTGACAATAAAAATTATTTTTTTATCTGTCTTACTTGACGGAGGGAAGGCTTATAAGTGGTTCTCTGATGAAGCACACAAGCCGGGCTATATATGTATCTACCCCCCACCATCTCATCAGTCTACTGTTGGAATCTTCTTTTTCAAATGTGTACATATTTTCTTCTTTTATTATATCATATATTTTTTTCTTTAGCTTACTTACTTACTTACTTAGCCCTCTGTCACTCCATCACTGGAGCATAGGGCCTCCGTCAATTTCCTCCATCTCACTCTGTTGGTGGCCAGATGTTTCGCCTCCCGCCATGTTGTCCCCACGTCCTTCAGTTCTTTCTCGATCGTCCGTCTCCAAGTGTTTTTCTTTAGCTATAAAATTATTAATATATTGCTTCAGCAACACTGACTAAAAAAAAACCCTTCTAATTATGGAACGCCTGATTTTCTGCGACACTATGTTCCGGCGAAATTTACAAGTTCTCACAAACAAAAACATAAAGAACAAATGCAGCAAATACATGTTCCCAACAAAGCACAACCAGGCCTACAATCTTTGAAAAGGAGTAGGAGGAACTGCTGGAAGCAGGAGAGTGGAAGAACTTTCGGAGATGCGTGGCGAAATGAAGAAATGGTCCACTCGAAAAATAGCCCTAAGGAAGGATGAGATCCAAGTATTTATACTGATAAACTATTTTTCTGCTGCAAGCCATTCGCTTATCATACGCGCTCGTTCAGGCCAGTTGGTGGTTAAATCTTTTTAAAAAAATGTCTTTCTCAGCTGGATTTGCTCTTTACCACCTCTCAAAAGAATATTTTTTTAGTTCGTCGAAGGTCGGCTTTTGGGTCTATTGAAGATGAAAGATTGAATTTATTCTTAGATTGAAGAGTAAAGGTAATTTTTGAAGTGGAATAAGTTTGATGTTGAGTTTGTGCTCAAAGTTATTTCATTATTCTTTGATTGAATGAGTTAGATCTTTCTCTCTTTTATGAGTGTACATAATTGAAGAATTTTTACAGAAACTACAGTCAATGCCAGTGCTTGGATTAAAATGTAAAACTTTATTTTCCTACATATAATCTTGATTTAATACAGCGCTTCCCAAAAGTTTATGGACTGTTGTGCTTTTTTTTTCAATTTTTTGACAGGAAAACGCTTCGAAAGAATTTTTTTTTATTTTTAATTAACAAAAATATCAATACAATATTAGTACTGTACACAAATAAAATGACATCACAGATTTCGTGAAAAATGAAAATAAATGAAATTTGAGTGTCCCAAAAGTTTATAGACAAGTCCATTTTTCCATTAAATATAGCAATATTGTTCAAATTTCGTTCTTCATTATAACTTGAAAAACTCGAACTGGCAAACTTAAAACAAGACTTTGGAGAATTTCGGGCTTCAAATTAAACCAACTTTGTTCAATTTGCATCTTTAGATCTTGAAATGTTGCAAATTGACGCCCTTTTACATAAATTTCCCTCGAAAGTATTTATCCAGAGGTTCTCCATGGGGTTCAGGTCAGGACTTAAAGCTGTTCACTCTATAACTTGAAGACTGTGGCGTCTAAACCACTGCATAGTGGAGTTAGACACATAAATTGGGCAGTTGTCTTGCTGATATTCCCATTTATTTTCCCCTAAGTCATTGCCCAAATTGAAGTAAGTGTGCTTCAAGAGTTTCTTGATAAACATCAGAATATTGCCTACTATTGTGTTTCAAAAAAGCAGTATCAGTTGTTCCGTTGAAGGAGAAGGCTCCCCACACCATTACTAAACCCCCTCCTTGTTGCCTGCTTAAAAATGACATTGGTTCCTACCGAAGATCGTGATAGTAGTACTTCCATCCGTCGGGGTCATCTAAATTAAACTTTTTTTCTTCACTGAAAACCACACTTAGCCATTCGTCTTTGTAATGCATGTAATTTCTCGAGATTAACTCGAGCATCCTTATGGCGTTTTGTAAGTTTTGGCATGCGTCTCATTTCATGATATTTTAAAAATTTACTTGCTTTTAACCTTCGGTAGGCTATTTTGACACTGAAGCTGTAATTTCTTTGGCTGTAGATCATACAGACAAATTTTCGGTCGAAACAAGTCTCACAATTTCTCTGTCCTACCCCTTTGTTGTATTTTTTGGTCTACCAGGGCGATATTTCGGTTAGAAATAGTCACCTTTCGCTAGGATTTGATAAATTCCAGCTTTGCTACGCTTAATTCTTCTAGCAATATCTACAACTCTCATCCCACGAGCTTTTAAACAGCTGTCTATAAACTTTTGGGACGCGCTGTAATAACAAGTGTAATCTACCTTCGAATCTGTAAAAAAAATTATAATAAGTTTTTCTAGTGTGCATCTCTGACACAGAGGCATATTAATAAAATCTAATTTAAATTTACAGTAATTATCTTGATTACACACATTTATAAACTTTTATTTCATCAAATTGAGTGGAAACAAAATTATATTATTATACATTTCTTCACTTAACGTTTAAATATCAATTATTGCATCTTATTTCCAAAGTCCAACTTTGATATTTGTTTCATTTTCAATAAAATAGTTAAATTTGTTTTACTAATGCATTTTTTTCACTTATGGAAAGCAACGCTGCTATATTTTTTGGTCGACACTGTCAAAACACAATTAACAATGCATAATACTGTTCCAAAAAAAATCATTTATACAAGGTACGCCATTAAAATGAACCCTTTCATAAAACCGATTATGTTCCTCACAAAAGAAAACACAGTCACACCCTAAATTAATTATCTCAATCTATTGACTCACATGCAACCTGCAATTCTTAAAGGAGGCCGTAACGATTTTTCTTTATTGATAGTCTGCTGTGTAGTGTAGATGTTGCTTTAATTTATGGACGTGGTATTTCTTTGTTAAAATAATCAATTATCTATATGCATTCTTTTTTGTGATATTGATAGAATTTTTAATATTTTGTTATGGGGGGTGTTTCACGTGAAAGCAAGAATTTTATAAAACATATCGGAAAAAGTTGATGAATATTTAATTGCATCAAAAACATATAATGTGCTGATGAAAGGATCATGGCGAGGTTATTTTTGCGCTTTTGTAATTTTGTTTCATTTATTTAAAAATTGTTTTTTTTTTCTTTAATGGAAACATACACAACATGGATTTGTAGTTATTATTTCAAAGAATTGATGTGGAATTAATTATGGAAGCATTAAATATTATAATAAATATAAGAATATACTTGTAAATGTTATTAATTTCGTTTACTTTAAGTTTAATTATCTTCCGAATAAAATGTTAAAGACATTTAAGGATGATTGTAAAAGGATAGTTTTGTATAAAAAAAGTATGTTGAGGAAAAAAAAACATATTACCAAACATATATCATAACAAAATTCAATTAATTTATTCATTGAATAAATCAATGAAGTATTTAATGAAAGTAAAGCAAACTCTATTTTTCCTTGTTTTGCATTTATTAACTTGTTTTATCAATAAAAAAAAGTAATATAACAACTAACCCTGTCTAGATAGCACTTCAATCAAGTGCCCTTCCAAATCTAATACCGTGACACTAAATAACGTCTCGAACACATATTAACCCTTGGACTGGAAAAAATCTTAGTACTTAAAAGGGCCCAAGGACAAACGTCCAATAGGTAACTCCGTGTACCGCTCGTTATAGCGAAGACGTATGGCCGAAAAGCATGGATTCCTGTCAAGAACTTATTTCGTAGGTTTGACTATAAGGTAACTGGAGATCGAACGTGGTAAAGCAAATTGTGTTTGAAATAGCTGACGAAATAAGTTACTTGTTGAAATTTAGTTTTCATATGGAAGCAAAAGTAGACAATAAGAATAAATTCTTTTTAGTACGATTTTTTTGCAACCTACAGCAAGTTTTTACTTAATTAAAATATGTAAAGCCTTATATAATACGTTGGTTATATACAAAATAGATGTTTAGTACTTATTTCTATATTAAATTGGTTTACTGCTTACTACAATTGATTAGCAGAACTGCAAATTTAGGAAAGGAAAATGTAGGTATGGTTTAATGTAAGAAAATATTTTTGGTTAAGAAAACCTAATAGGGCGATTGGTTGAATAATTGAGTTAAAAGGAAAATAGTATTGTTTGAACAAGTCAAGAGATTATAATAATGTTTCGAAATCATTTATATTGAGATTAAAAGGCTTAAAAGAAACTTAATTTTTAAAAAAAGTAATTATTTTCAAGTGTTTGATCTCTTCTCTTTACCTTATTGCTCTATTATTTCACACACACACACACTTGTTTTCGTAAACCAGTTATTCATGTTTTATTGCTAAAGATTTGCCCACTAATTGCATAGCAGCGCGTCTGAATCTCAACCAGTAGGTCCTGGATTCGAATCCCGGTTAGTAAGAGCATGGATGTTTATCTTGTCACTAAAGTGCTACTGTCTGTGTGTTCGTCTTTGTCCTCATTTTTTTAAAAACTAGTGCAACCGCTTCGCATGAAAAGTCAACCATCTTCTGTGGGATATTCACGATTACAACAACAACGGAATTGCTAAAGAGTTAAGGGGGTTCAATACCCTCAAATCGGTGAAAAAATCAAAACAAAAAATTATTGGCTTAAAATACTATTACAACCTTTATTAATAATGTCACAAAGTATCAAGACGATTGGACAACTATTTTTGACATTAAAAACCATTTTAATGTCATGGCTTCGTAAGGAAATGGGTTAACAATAAAAACTTTAAACGCGTTTTTCTCAGAACTTGATTTTTTGAACTTCGATGTACCTTTTCTCAAAAAGTATGCTATGTTTTCTCGTAAACTTTTTTTATATGATGTAATACATAGTATAGATTAATCTGAGGCTATGAATTTTAATAAAACTAAAGTGAAAAAATTTTTATGGGGCAAAAAAGTGAGAAATTTCATGATTTTTTGGGTACTTTAGAACTTATTTTATTTTAAAAAATCTAACAGTTATTTAAAAAAAAATTTAACCTCAGATTAATATATAAGGTTGGTATAATACACACAGAAATTTTTAAGATGATCTGATCAGTAGTTATTGTGAAAAGGTACATTGAAATTGGCCAATTTAACATTACCGATATTCAACATACTGAACCCCCTTAAGTCTCTTTATAAAGAAATGTTCAATTCTCGAATGCTTTATGGGCACCTTTATAAAAAGAACAGTTGCATCCTTGTCAAACCAACAGCAGGCAGTAACGATTTCCGTCCAGGACAGAAAAAATAGGACACTTGGGGTAGGACACAGGACCTAATGCCCGAGAAGATGTGAAAAAACGCGGGGAAATTCTTAACGAGAAGAGTAGTGGATGGGATTTATAACATGCCGGAAACATGGTCTTTGATAGGTCGGATAGAGAGGGTACATCATTAGTGGACTCTTAGTATATTAGGGTGGAAAGGGTATATCATTAGCCAAGCAGGATCTCCAGAAAGAAGTACAGTTGTGCAGCAGAGAACTTGGTTAATCATTCTGCCGCCTTACCGCAATTATGAGCGACTTCCTCCTTAATTGGGGGAGTTGTAAATGAATTTCTTGTTGTTTCTGGGGTTAAGTGGTGTTAAGATCATGTTTACATTGTCTGATTGGTCATATAGGTACAATTAAAGCTTTAAGTTGGTTGAAGTTCAAGTGGGGCTTTGTGTTAGTCGTGGAATAAATTGGTAAAATGAATGGCTAACGGTTATTGGGATATGCAGCTTTGAATGTTTTGCAAAACACATTTAAAATTACGCTTAAAATTGCCTTTAAAAATAAGCATTGTACTATTTATCTAAATATACAAAAACAGTCCTTAATAATATTGATAATTCCCTGATCTAAGAGTTATATAACATTAATTAACTTATTATGAGCATGCAATACATTGAGGTGGAATTGGATATTATTAACGGAAAACTTCTAAAAAAAGGGTAGAACATTTAAAGAGGAACTTAGAAGAATTTACTGCAACTATAATTGAGTTTCCTAATTGAGTTAATTATAAGTTGATCGTTAGTGAAAGGGTTAATTGGTGTTTAATGTTTTTATGCATGTTTCAAGATATATAGTTCAAAGGTGGAAGTCAATTGAAGTTAGCTAAATAAATAATTATGATAAATCTTATTTCAATTATATTCTTTAAAAGGAAAGTTTCTTGATATTTATTCATATGTACTTATATTTATGAAAATGCATTTAAGAGAGTAAAGTCGATGATGTTCACACAGTGTTTCTGATCACTTATTATTCTTTTTATTTACAAAGGTTCGACTCTTTTACAACGTTACGATGGAAAAAGAATAATGAACGTATGTATAAATTATATATTGAATTGCAAATATATCTATTTATACTCAATTTGAAAATTGATATTTTAAACTCAAATAAAATATTTATCAAAAACTAAAATATTTATCGAATATGCAAAGTATTTAGTCGTTTTAACTTTCCTAGAAGTGTAAGAGATACCACGCTGGATAACTTGATTCGTGATAGGTAAGACATCGATAGCGAAGATGCGCCATTAAGGGCTCTTAGTATATTGACATAGAATAGCTATCATTAGAGATACCTTCAGAAAGAAGTGTAGTTGTACAGAAAGGCTTCTATAACAAGGAACTCCTCCAATTGGGTTGATTGCAAATTAATTCAATGTTTGTTTTAGCTAATTGATGTTAGACTAACGTTGAGGCGTTTGTTGCCTGTTAGTCTTTTCTACTATACGTACTAATATTTGAACATTATAACTGTATTTACTGCATCAACTGTTTTTACCATTTTCATTGTTAGGTTTTCTACAAAATGTTAAGCATTGAAAAACTCTTAGTGAAATGACATACTTTTACATATATATTATATGCCCAGTAAGAATTTAAACGTAAAAGTTAGTTTATAAGCACGAAAAAAAATTTATATTTACTATTATGCAAAAATTTTAATTAATTTATAGTAAATGATTTTAAGTCGATTCTTGTTTTAAAAACCAAATATTTAATTGTTTTTTGTTTTATTAAAAAATATTTAAGCATAATAACTTGATTTTTAGAGAAAGAATGTACACCATCATGTATTCTAGAAGTTGATTATTTACCTTTAAATCGAAATGAACTAATAAAAACACTAAGTGTATTTTTGAATGCTTTCTACCTCTCAAAATACCTTCGAACAAAAGATTGTATAATATAAATATTTTAGATAAGAAATAAGAAACGAACTGAAAGCAGAATCTTTTAGCATTTAAATAAGAACACACACAGTTCTTAACCACTTACAAAGACACCAGACAAAAGCACTTCGTTTTACATACCTCAAGTCCCCTCATTAACAATATGACCTTTTATGGGAAACGTTTTTGAAAATTTAAAATAATGAATGACAATATAACGACGGTGTTAGCAGAAATAATCCCACTTCTCAGTGCTACAAACCGCAAGTAGTAAGAGGCCGTTAAGATCATTATCCCCTTGTAGTTTATTTCTTCCTTCTAAATGTGCAGGAAAGTATACGGAAAACCTTCCATTTAAGTGAAAGATCCCACAGTTATCGTGGTTTTCCTACAAGTTCAAAATTTGTCGCCAAAACATACGTTACGTGCCAAGATTTATTCATTTAAGTTTTTATTATATATTTTGACATCAAAGCTTAGTATTGTATTTCTAACTTAAATCGCTTTCATAAAATAGTTATGTACTAGCAAACGCGTAAATTTAGAATTTCCGAGATTCAAGCCCAACATTTTTCACCAAAACATACATAACTTTGACAAGTGCTATGTATTAGTTAGTTTTAAAAACAATTTCGGCATTATTTTTTTCTTTTATTTCTTGCCAAAATCGTTTTTATGAAATAGTATTGCACGATTGAAGCTTTAAATATTTAATTTCCTAGTTTAATCCGTATGTGGCAACGAATAAGATGCTTGGCGCAAACAAAACCCCGGTAACTAGAATTTATCCCCCCTTTTCAGAGTTAATAGAGTCTACCAAGAGACACTTTGTTTGCTAGATAGGGTTATTCACAGGCCATTAGTATTCCGGGACTATTTCGGTATCTTAAATATAAACCTCCATTTATGTCAGTGGTTCTTTAGCGGCGCCGGAATCAAAAGTACCGAGATTTGTGTTGATAGTTCTTGGTTTTATTCCGAAAATAGCTGTCATTTATTGTTTAGTCGATGAAGGTTTTAGTTGAATCTATTCTGTAAATTGCCTTTGTAAGAGGTAATACTGAAAATGAATAATTGCAAACATGTACTTATATTTATTTTTTAAATATGTGGGAGTTATAAAATTTAAACTCTCTCTCTTTGAATTTGCAAATTTTAACTAACAATGGTCCCTTTAAAATATTCTGTTTTTCATTTTTGAATAATAAAAGAGTTTTATAATAATATATGTGAACATTTTATGTGTGAAGGTAATGAGCACAATAATTTTTTTTAACATATTGAGTATTTTGCTGCATTTTAGCGATTGCAATTTGTTACTCTATAATATATCGTTACTGGCTTGTTAAAGCGTTTCAAGTAACGAGACTTTTAAGTAAGACAGGCTCAAAATATGATTGGGTAATCACAGCACTATATACAGTTGAAAACTCACTATGTTAAATATATATAGTTCTGAAACTTCATATGTCTCCGTAGTTAGTTTTTAATTCAAAAAGTTTGATCACAATTACTAGCACTGGATATTAATTAATCAATTACAATCTATTTAATACAATAGATTAATAAAATATATTAACTACTTAATTGGTAGCCTAATATATTCAATAAAATAAATTATGGTAACAAGCACATATTTGTGCTTTTATAATAAAAAACATTTCATGGAATATTACATCCTTTTAACAACCATATAATTCTAACAAAAACAACGCGAGCTTATGATCCTAACTATTTTTTAACCGCCACTAATTCCGTGGCACTTACTTCCAAACACCCGCATAACCGTATGCATGAGCGCATTCGTTAATGAAAGGGCCCCATCGAAGTTCGCTGGGTAAAACTTTCTTTTTGCGTAACCTAATTACAACTTCATTACTGTGAAATGGGACCCTAAGTGTTGCCGAAAAGAAAACTCGTTGATGGAGCGAAACTATGCCACCTTTTACCCATTGGTCCACCTTGCGTTCCCAAAGCTCTGCTAATGGTTCCTATGGTATGGCTCTGCTTTTGTGTTCCTGAAGTGCATAATAAGTTTGTGTTTGTTTCAGAGGGCAGTTAGTCTGTATTGTCGTATCATTGCATTTTTTATATTTGTATTCATTAAAAGCAAATTAGAGGCACATTTTCATTTCTACAGCTATGCTAATGGTTCCTACAGCATGGCTCAGCTTTTGTGTAGCTGAAGTGCATAATAAGTTTGTGTTTGTTTTAGAGGGTAGCTAGTCTGTATTGTCGTATTATTGCACGTTTTTAATCATTATAAACAAATCAGAAGCAGAGTTTTTTTACCTACAGCTCTGCAAATGGTACCTACAGTATAGCTCTGCTTTTGTGTTTTTGTGTATCTGTAGTGCGTAATAAGCTTGCGTTTGTTTCAGAGGGCAGTTAGTTTGTATTGTCGTATCATGTAATCTTTTTTATATTTGTATTCATTATAAGCAAATTAGAGGTAAAGTTTTCAATTCTACAGCTATGCTAATGGTTCCTACAATGTGGCTCTGCTTTTGTGTAGCCGAAGTGCATAATAAGTTTGTGTTTGTTTCAGAGGGCAGTTAGTTTGTATTGTCGTATCATTGCTTCTTTTTTATATTTTTATTCATTAAAAGCAAATTAGAGGCAAAGTTTTCAATTCTACAGCTCTGCTAATGGTTCCTACAGTGCGGCTCTGCTTTTGTGTAGCTGATGTGCATAATAAGTGTGTGTTTGTTTCAGAGGGCAGTTTGTTTGTACTGTCGTATCATTCCATCTTTGTATATGTTACTCCTTATAAGCAAATTAGAGGCAAATTTTTCATTTCTACAGCTCTGCTAATGGTTCCTATAGTATGGCTCTGCTTTTGTGTTCCTGAAGTGCATAATAAGTTCGTGTTTGTTTCAGAGGGTAGTTAGTTTGTATTGTAGTATCATGGCATCTTTTTTATATTTTTATTCATTATAAGCAAATTAGAGGCAAAGTTTTCAACTCGACAGCTCTGCTAATGGTGCCTACAGTATAGCTCTGATTTTGTGTAGATGAAGTGCATATTAAGTTTGTGTTTGTTTCAGGTGGCAGTTATTTTGTATTGTCACCATTACATGTTTTCTTGTTAATTTTTTAACCATTATATACCAAGTATAGGCAAAGCTTAATTATACAGTTTGTGGATAACAATACATAGGAACACACTGGAGCTTAAGCACCGAATGGGCACAACTTTTCTGTAGTGTACATGTGGCTGTATATCATTACAACTTTAGGAAATATGAAAGATACATTAACTTTCAAAACTGTACTAGAAAGAAAAAAATATGGACCATTAGAAAACTAGTGATTCCATTTGCAAACTCTAGTAAACGGTAATATTTTCATCGATGAGTAACTTTCCATACCTACATTCACATCTAAAATAAACGCACTTTTATTTGACTTACATTTTTTTAAATTGCAAAACATTGTTTATTTCTTTAAGTAACTATTTATTTGCTTTCATAATAATTTAAACCTCACTTCAAAATAAAAATGCATAATGGCTCTAGCGATCATTCAAATCTGAAATTACTAACAGTATTCGCTTAAGTATTCATGGTTGTTTATTATTCTATAGAGGGTACATTTATTTCCTTCAAACTATATGCGTTACTTACATTTATCAATGAATTGAAATCACTGTACATCAATGATGAGGCGAATTAATTCGTCGCTAAGCAATCGAACATTTTATCATAATCCAAACCTCACAGATGATATAAATCAAAAACAATCCATGATGTTTTAATTAAGTATTTCAAAATACTCAAAGTACAAGATATCGTGAACTAACCGGTATATATTTTTCTTCCCTTAAAGCAACGCAGCGTTAGTAAAGAGACGGTTTGGCCACGGAACTGAAGCATTCTGTTGACTTCGGCCGAAAAGCGGTGATTAATTGCAGGAGCCAAGGTGAAAAAATAAGTAGAAAATGATGTTACAAGAGTCGTTAGCGTTATCTGCTATTCAACCTAAGATGTTTACAAGCTGTCCCATTGAAACCTGTCATTCCAACCTAAATGTTTTAGTAAGAATGTGTTTAATGACCTTATAAAAAGTATCTTTAAAAAACGTTTCAGGCAATATCAATTAATTCGAAATAACCAAAAAATACGGTCCATTGATAATTTATGTACACAAATAAGTAATATTTTATAAAATAATGTTAAATGAAACTAACTTCTCGAATTGTAATACAAGTATACAAAAAACTAGTTATATTATTTGAAATTCGAAAAATACTTGATACATTTATTTAATTAAAGAACTAGATATCCCGTTCCGACCTGGCTTACACGATCGTGCGGGTAAATAAAGAGAATTTTCAAGCTCTTAAAAAATATCGATACCGAAGCAGCTGACTTGTTCTTCTCGTTATTTGTATAAAAAAATGAATGTGTTTTTCATAATTTTAAATCAGCCATACCAGTCCGCCGGTCGAAAAGGGTTAAAGGCAAATACACCACGATTCGGAAAATAAAATAAAAAGCTTATCTGTGCAGGATTGATCAAAGCCGTACCACAAAAAATATATTCTCGGCCAGACCATTCGGCACCCGAAAAAGAGAAAGATTTAAACTCGGATGTTCAAATGTGTGGGAAAACTTTGAAACTTTACAACTTGCGAACTGGAGGCCTCTGTCCAGGGATAGGAGATCTTGAAATTTAATACTGTTTAAGGTAAGGAACCTTCCTGCGCTGTCAGATCATTGAAGAAAAAGTCTTATTTTATTATCGAAGACATTACTTAAAAAATGAAATAACTTTAAACACTTAAGTTTTTGCATTCAGCCATATAAAATGTTTTGCTTGAAAGGCATTAACAATCTATGCTAGCCCCAAAAAAATCTTGTGATTTCAACGATGTAGTATTACCCCCATCATTTCTTTCAATTCCATTCACACTTATTTAATAATTTATTCATTAAATTATTTTTATTTTTGTCAGCATAAGCACGCATACATTATTAAAAAAACTATTGAAATATTAAAAGATGCTGGTGAAAATGACTTTCAAATAGCAGTTTCATATCATTATTCACTCATTCCGTAAATGTATTGTATAAAAAGGCATTATATATCACACATTTATTACAACTTAGTTTACTTTGCACGTCTGCACCGGACCTATAAATGCAAGGGTAAATTTACTGCTTCGTGTCTGATCTTGGAGATTAAGAATGAATTTATTGCACCTAAGCCAAGTAAGAGTTTTTGGCCAAAATTTATGTGTCAGACGAAATGAAGCATAGGCAAACACATTAATGGTCTAATAACTATGTTATACAAAGTTTCTTTTAGGATGAGAAAACTCGATATTTGTGTTTGCTGATGACTTAGAGTGTGAAACATTTTGTAACAGTTTATTTCTACTGAAATCAATACATTATAGCACGAATGGCAAACAATATTTCTAACTATTTTTCAGAAGTTTTTATTCTAGAAAAGTTTTTAGCAAATGTATAGTAAAAATTTATTTTTACAATTTTAGTTATTTTCTTAGTTACAATATAAAGTTTAACTAAGACTATTATCACCCTTTTTGTGTTAATATAAATATTTTTCTTTTATTTTTAAGTTATGTTTTAATATGCTGATATTTTTATATTAGCTTCAGTATATTATATTTTAGAATTTTCCAGAAAGTTTTTCTAGCCTATTAAGTTGTTGTATGCTCCGTAAAAACTGTTCTGCCTTTTTCGTAAAAGAACTTTTTTTGACAAAATCCAGCAATAAAACTGTAAAAGACGATCACCAGAAAATCAAAAAAAAATCAGTGTAGGCTAACAAAAAGAAATCGTTTTACAAAATCTCCAAAATTCAAGATATTCTGACTTCGGGCATCAATCACACAGCATATGAAACATTCATTATCCAATCCATTCTTCCGAATACGCATAAAAACATGGTCTATTATCCGCAATCGAAAAAATCCCCATAAAGTGAAAAAAGTATATTTTAAAATCCGAAAAATTCCAGTTCACCTTTTCATTTCCTTCCATTCCATTTTTTCATAGTTTGAGTTCGGTGTCGTGGCATCATCCATCACCTAACCACAACCCACGTCATAAGGTGCCCTTCACTTATCCCCTTTATCATCTTGACAGAACTTTAATTTCTCGTGTTTCCAGGATAAGTCGGTGTTTTTTGGGGTCTTCACGGTGAGCGGGCATCTTTCTGCCATCTTGTAAAAACACGTCCTTTTCCTGAAAGTGGAAAGAAAGTTGGCTTCGATAAAAGTGTTTGTTCTTCTTCAGGAAGGAAAACTTTGGAAAGTTTTGGACGAGTTGAAAGTAGAACAAAGATCATTAAGAAAAATAAATATTGTGAGAGAGTTTGATGGTAAGTTATTTAAAATGTATAACGGTGTAAAAGATTGGTTACTTAGACTATACTTTTTAGAAAAAATACGGTTTATTTTTGAGATCGGTATTTTATTTTTTACTTAAAGTTGAAGTTCGTATTCTAAGTGTTTTTTACGACCATCTTGTAAAAATAGAGATAGTTTATTTTTTATTTTTCTGCGATCAGACAAGTTAGAATATTTAAAAAAGAAATGTTCCTTCTAAAGAATAGCATATACTATATTATGTCAAATCATTCATTAGAAGTAAGGTGATAGAGTTCGATAACTTCGATAACAATAACACAAGTTAATATAACTCAAATATATCATGCTTGGAGTAAGTTCTAGTTTTTTTCATAATATGACTTTAGGTTCTCATATCTATAAATTTTCGTGTCTATTAGGAACCATTATAATTGATAGCAGAATATTGTAACAATTTATTCTTTTCTATAGCATCTCGTTGTAAACAGGGGCAGAAGAATAGTTTCTTTACTGCATTGTGACAAATCATACTTTTATGCATATTAAGAAAGATACAATGTTCTCAAATTTTCATAGTTTTGGTGACGAATTAATTTTAAAATAACAAACATAAACTATAGGAGTTCCAAACTTTTAAAAGTATGTTATTGGTTTTTTTTATTTGATTTATCAGATTTTGTAAGAAATAAATTACGAATTACAAGCTTGTTTTTTTAAACTGCATAAAGCAGTAGTTTACTTATTAAGGATTGCATCTGTGTTGCTTTTTGTTTTCCCTTGCTGTATTTCGCTTCATTTACACGCCTTGTCATTCAGATTTTATTTTCCTTCCCAGAATAATCATTTTTTAGGGATTGCAGTTTTTCAAACGAATATAATACTTTTAGATGATATATTCCTCCATATGTACGACGTAAGAAAAACTCTTGCCCCTGACCTTCTTTCGCCTGCTAAACAATATGAACAACATAATTGTTTCTGAAAAAACAAGTGTTAAAGTTTAAAGCAATCCTAGAAAAATACCCAAAAGCAATGTTTATTTGTTTTATTTTTATGTAATAATACTCTTAAGATATTTTCACAGTGGATATAAAATAAAAGTTATCAATTTTTGCATAGGTCTTAAATTCATTTTGAAATAATTAAAAATAATATAATCTTGAAGTTTATTCCTTAAACTAAAATTAACTTTATTAATTAAAAAAATATTTATTAATATTAGTTTGATGTAATAATGAAATTATTACATCAAACTATAATCTTTCAGACTATGAAAAACATGTACTTTTAATAAAATAAAGTTGTCCTAAGGTCTTAAAAATATTATTCTTCATTTAATTTTAGCTTTCTTGAAACCATTAATAGTGCATTGAAAACGCTATAATCAATTTCGTTTTGCATTCTCTATATCCTGAAAGAAGACAAATTAATATTATATGTTCCAAAAATAATCATGAAAGTTACCAACCATTCTTCCAACAAAATATTAAGAAAATATTAGGAATAAATTATTCAGTTATCAAATAAACAATGACATTGAATAAACAAGCAAATATACGCAGCTTTTACAACAATTGTAAGAAAAAAAACACTTTTTAAGCAAATTATCATCAAAATAATAAGAATAAAATATTCAGCTGTCAAGCCAACAATGTTATCTAATTAAGCAACCAAATATACACAATGTTTACAACCACTGTTTTTTTGTTCTCTTTTTGTTTGACGCATTAATGTTCTACACAAACAATACCAAAGAGACATCCCCAAGAAATTCTTGAAGAAGACCTTTGTTCCAAATAGAATGTGTTCTACATAGAACATATTCTATTTAGAACAAAAGTACCCCGTGGCCGAACGCCTATCAAGGCCCAGCCCTGAAAATGCAACACAAGGGGGTCCGAAGCATTGTAAACACGCGCAACAACATAAGCTTGATGTGTAATTACTTTCAGCTGTCGTTATAATGAATTAAGTAATTACTCCCCCAAGAAAATTAAATAATTTAGGGTTTATGCATTTATGCCCCTAATTACATCACGATATAGAGATTTACTCCAGTGTGCATTGACTCTGTAGATTTAATCAGATTACCCTTATCAGGGAGTTCGGTTGATTAGGCGTAGTTTGATTATTTAATATTCCCTGTAGGGATATATTTGACCATCGTTATTTTGTTTTATGGTTTTTATCTCTTGTTTTTTTACTTGCAGATAATTTGATGAAACGTATGATGATGACTGTTTGCGAAGGCTTTTAGGAAATCATGTTTAATATACTTACATAGATGTTTTCCAAAATCTAAAATTAAGACATTGCAAAAAAAACCACTTTATAATTTTATGATGCGTTTTTATTTAAAAAAACTACTGTAGTTTTATTTATAGAATTTAATTTTAAGTTACTTGATTTGAAAATAACAATTCCTGCGTTAGTTTTAAAAAGTCATATTTAAGTTGGTCATTTAAAAAGACGTAGATCATATAACTTAATGAATACATATTTGGTGAATACCGTAAAAAATCAAATGCCTACTTTTATAAATATTGAACTATTAACTAAATCGCATTGGATATTTACATTTAAAGAAAAGTTGGAAACAAAATATTGTAAATTATAAAATAATAACTTATGAATCTTAAATAAATACAAGTTTTCAGCTTTATATGTACAAAATGAAAAAAATTAAAGCCAAAAGGCATATTCTGTTAAATAATACAAATAGACTTTAGTATGCATAGCTAATTTAAAATAAACAATAAAATATAAATATTCTTATTAGAATTCGCTTCTTGTAAAATTAAATAAAGTTCTCTTAATGATAAATAGGAGAAAAATAGTCTTAATATTCGAATTAAATGTCACTTTCCCCAACAAACGAGACATAATTTACGCAGCGATAAAACTTAAACGGAAAATAATAAAGAAAGCGAGACAACGAATTCCCCCACACTTGCTCCATAGCGTACAAAGATTACCAAATTATTTCGACAAAAATGTAATTGACCATTTTTATTTACGAAATTGCTTTTCTTTTTGCACAAGTACCTAATAAGGATGTTTTTTTTAATGTTATTCCGATTATTACTTCTGAATTGTTTATTATGTCGATAAAAAATACTGCTCATAATTACCTTAAGTCCTAAAAATATTAGAGTAGTTTTACTTCGAAAGCAAATGCGGATTTATGCACAAATTAAATTCCAGTAAAAATATAACAACATAATAGTGCGAAACAAAACATTTTTTAGAGAATTAGGGATATTCTAAGTATTTTTAATTCATCAAAATGAGAAGCTTTGTCTAACATTTATTTCGTGATAAATATAATACTAAACATGGTAAATGTTATAAAGCTTTTGTTTGATACCAGCGTGTGCGAAGAACGCCTAGCCTTGTTACAAATGGAAAATTAGTGCTAAAAGTGCGTTTTGTACCAAGTTGTATTGATGGTATTTTAGGTAAACGACAGTTAACAAAAAATATATTTGTAACGTCAAATATTTCGAAATCACAAAGAGTGTCCAACAAGATTTCAATTAATATCGGTGGTGTTTTCAAGCAATTATTCCGTTAATTATCACTTACCCGGATTGAAGATGACAATTTCAGTCTAATCGGATCTTTTACATGCGATGGAAACTATACTTATGATTTTAACGGTATTTTCAATCAAATAATTGAAAAGGCAATTGAATACGTTGCAGCACTATGTCACTGCAGGAGCATTTAACAGTACAACTTCTTTTAAAACCATATTTTGCTTTCATTGCCGGTGCCGGTAAAAGATCAATTTGACTACTTCTGCTGCAGAGATCATCATGAACCGTAAGTATGGCAAACATTACCGTATTTGTTTCTTGTGAAACAAGCCTTACAACATTTTCAAAGTAATGTCGTGATGTTTCGGCGAAGTTATTCTTAACGACAACTCTTCAGCTAACGTCGTTAGGGAGTGTCACTCTAACGATATACATAATTTAATGGGCACGAGAGAACTAACCAGAAGTCCCATCTGAATAATTTATCGAGACATTTATACCCTGGTGACAATCATCACTGAGATAGGTGTTCCTGATATTAAAGGCTTCTTAAAGTGCATAGATTTTGGTCCCAGTTGCACTGTTAATTCGCGTATTACGAGATTCGTCGTTTTAGTTTGATACAATTTTGACTGAATGGTTTTGAGTCAAAGGGTTAAGAGAAAAAGAGAAGAATAAGATAATAGTTTTTCCCCTCAATTTTACTTCCAGGAAAATTTAAATATGTAGCTATTTGGATTTGCCTGTTTAATAAAGTCGATGATGAAGATCATATTTCTTGTACTAATCGCTCTTCGCAATTATCGCCTCACTTTCTCTTCAAATGCTATAAAACTTAACAAATTGACTACAGGGGTTAGTTGGCAATGTTAAAAAATACGTCTCTAAAAAGTAATTAATATGAAGTGTTACATCTGGTCCTTCAACTAACATTTTGAGCATGATAAATCGTTTACGTCTGTTAGTTACATGGTTGAGCGATTAACCGCTTTTAAGAGAATATTTGCAGTTTATTAATTTTGACGCGTATATATAATGGTATTTTGGCAACGCTTTTGATTTATAATTAAAATACATTAAACAAAATAGACTAAACATTTTACAGTAATAATTAAAGATAAACATGAAAACAATTTAAAACAATAGTCATTGCGCTAAGTCATATTCAAAACAAGTCCTGAGATCTTCCTTTCAAAAAATAAATACTATTTTCTATTTTTCCAAAAACGTGAGTTAGATCTTTGTTTTACCAATACGAGGAATTGATACATGTTTGTAAGCTTGATACTCAACTAGGCGTCGGGTTGATTCACGAAGGGTTTATTGTAAGGGTTAATGCTCATTAAATCTTCAGGTAACCAATTAGACAATGTACTGAAACTGTGACTTATTAGCTACTAATGACTATCTGCTGTTATGAATACTATTAAACTGAATATTGGTATATTCATTGAAGAATTGTCTTTAAAGTATTTATAGGTTCTTACATGAATTAAGAATCATATTAATCGTTTATTATCATCCATTTTAGTATTTATGGGTTACAAGAAAAATTAAATTGGAAAGTACTAAAAAATAGCTTTAGAGTAAAGTAATTAGTTTATTTTTCAGATTATGAAACAATAAAAGTGCGATTTAAAAATCAAATTATAAACAATAATAAAATGGTTTAATGGTTCTTCTTCCTATTAAGTCTTATTTTTTCCAAAAAATATACAGCATTATATAATTACATATCAAAGCCATTTGATGCGAATATATTAAAACCTTTTTTTTACACAGCCCTTCTAAAATTAAAATTTGTATACAGGGATAGGATACCAAAAATAAGTCACAGATAACATACTCATTTACTTATATATTGGTACTCCTGAGTACATGGATTGATGTCGGAAAGGTAAGGAAATTTGCCTTGAGAAAATAAACTGTCTGCTTATTTTTTTAATAAACAAATATACGGCAAATAAAAATAATAGTACTTAACAATTTATGCAGAACAAATTAAGTTACATTAAAACCGATATTTAAAAACTTAATGTTATCGTTTTTATCCGTTAAAATCTGTTAATGGTATTCTTAGAAAATATTTTAACCGTATCATTAAACTACTGTTATGATTGTTGACAAGCGATGGAGCATAAATATATTTTAATAACGTTTAACCTCATGCTAAATATATTTATTGTAAACGTACATTTGTTAAAAATATGCACTTATTGTTGAAAGATTTGGTGAATTATTTTGATTTTTGATGGTCTATGTCAAGAAGGGAAGGTTGTTTTATGAGATTTCGGGAACAAATGCAGATATATCATAAAAAATATCTTTGAATATATGCCCCTCTGTTGAATACTAATGCATATCTTTTTATCATTTTACTAAATTTAAACACTCATTAAAAGTTTAATAGCATAGTTAAAAGAAATAACGAATATTTTCAGATCAGATCAATTTATCGGATTTTTTTTTACAAATTCTATTTTGAGATTGTGTCATTGTTCGAACTGGTGACATGCATGATGCAACTGTTCTTAAGATAAATGTATTCTATACTATATTGTCGAGAATATTATTAAATGGATTAATTCTATTTAAAAAAAATTAAATAATAAATTTTAAAATCATGCAATTATGTTGATTTAAAAATTATCTATATAAACACATTTTTAGACTTGAGTTTTATATGAAAGTTTATAAAACGATGGACAAGTATATGTATCTTAGAACTTCTCTGTACAAGATATATAATACAGTTTCATGTACAAACAATTATTTTTCAGATTGTTAGTCGCAAACATATAGTGCTTTAAAATTAGATTGGCATTTCCATATCGAAATATCGTAAATGATTTCATTACTCAATCCAACAAAAGAAATATAATATTACTCAGTGATAAATGACAATATTTAATCATTACTGTATCATTTATAACTACACAAAAATGATTTCCTTTTCACATAAAACTACTTAGGAATAGTTTACCAAACATAATAATTTGTCATCAAATTCGATCTTCAAATGTAATAATGTTTTTATATCCACCAAAGCAAAAATATTGCTGGAGTGTATGAAAAGGGAAAATAATTTATAAGCGTTTTAAGTATAGTAATGAATTATACACATTGTACTAGGCACGGTAGGGAGTTGGAAGCATGCAGATTCTGTATTAAGTATAGCAATGCAAGTCTGAATTATCGTAATAATAAGAAAACGATGATGTAAAGTTAAAATTATGCATTATTTTTCTTTGAATAGATATTAGACATAGAAACTTTTATTTCATTAGCTTAAGATATATACATTATAAACCAATGAAGGATATATGCACTTTATGAAACAATGAACTGACTAGGGAAGTCCAATATCAGGTAATTGTAAATCTATTGGTAAAGGAGAACTAAATATAATTTAATAAAATATGTAGTTGTATGAAAAAATAAAATATACAAATAGCTAATTTGTGCTTAGTGTCAGAGACATTTATATACAACAAGTTTGACTCATTTCTAAATTTGAGAATTAGTTTTCCAATTTTTTGTAGAGCATCAAAAACGCATCTGTTAAAAAATTTACGTTTTTCAATATTTGGGTAAGCTAATTGATAAATAACCAGTTATGATCCAACATTAACTAACTGCCTTTCTTAAATATTTACGTGTGAAGGAGTGCAAAGGAAGTGTTGTTCCTTTGAGATAACATGAAAGAACTTTGGCTGTTTATGTACGCCACTTTTATCGAAAGGTGCGATGTCGTCAACACGCGAAGCTGTTCCCAGTTTCTGTCTCTCAGTGCTGTCATATTTACCTACTAATCTTCAAGGTAAATTATTCATTACGTTTCTTTTCGATATAAAAAGATAAAATAAATAAATAAAAAAAATCAATTATAATTAATTTTAAATTGAATGGAATTTATAAATTCTTATTAATGCATCCAATTGAATAAAAATATTTGTCATAAAAACTTAATTATCTGAAAGTATTGTCGATAGTGTTTTTTTTTCGGATGGTGATAGATTTTATTGAATTAAAATTGTTTTCTTGAATATAAATAACATTACATTAAAACATTCACATTATATTAATTAATAACAACTAATATTTCAATACACTTCAATATATAAATAAACACCAATACAGTATTTTTTTCCAAAAGAATACCAAAAACACAAACTTAATTTATTACGTTCACTTGCCCTCGTTCAGTGTTGTGACGCTGCGGAAATCTCGGTACCAGAGGTCAAGAAAGGAAGCACACACAGGACAGAATTGTGAGGACAGCAAGCGGAAAAGAATTGCAATTAATGGTGGAAGTTTGTGCTGTAGTAAGAAAAATAGCATCTGAAGATCAAAGCGTCAGCTGTGAGCCTATGATAAATTGATGAGTTATTTCTCTCGCTGAATCGAGCAAAAATACTCAAGAATGATTTTCTGAGATCTATTTTTTGAGCTTCGCGTTTATTTTTACACTGTTAAAAAATTCATGCTAGGTTTCAGAAAAAAATGCAGCTGCAACGGCTGTGTGGTAAAATGTTTCACCATATTTTTGGAATTTGAACTATTTTTTAGAATTCAGACAACAAATGATGAAAAATGTTTCAACCTAATACGAAAAATAGGGTGACAAATTTCTCTACACAGCTTTTGAAGCTAATAGTGATAATGCTTTCGTTTATACCAAGCACGAATGTTTTAAAAATCGATTAACTTCATCTAAAATATGTTAGATGGTATTTAATTCATTTATCGCTTAAAAAATCAAACGGCTGTTGTTTCTATGAAAGTAGTATCATTTGGATAAAGACTAAATACATATAAAAGGGTAAGGGAATGTTATATTGATAAAGAAACAATAATAAACAATCTTAAATAATAGATTTTATTTGTTACTTTGTAGGTACATGTGAATGCATATTAGAGGAGTGCCTCTAAAAAAGTAAATATTCTAAAAAATTTCAATAAACTGAAATTGAATGTTTGCTAAGAAATCTCAGAGAGTAATAATGTTATTTTTGAGATTTTTTTTTCCATATGTCTGTTTACAGAAAGCTTTAAACAGTAAAATAAGAAAATTTTGATTTATTTCGTATTTTGCATCCCTTTTTTGTACTTTAATATACTATACATTAATTTTTAATTAATATTACATACATTTTTAATTAAACTTCAACAATAACACAAGAAACAATAACTAATGCTTTGCATTTTGGCCCAAATGAAATACCAATTCTAAACAAATTACAATAATAAGAATAAAATATTTATTTAGTTCAGTAAATTGATATTGACAAATATTTATTTATGGATCAACGTTTGTATTATTTTAGTAAAAAGTAAAAAGTGTGCGTTTAAAGAAAAGTACCAATGTGAAAAAGAGTTTCATGCATATGCGATCATTTTAAAATATAGCAGTCTCTCACTTGGTAAACATAGTAACAAAAACATTATAACATTAAAACATTTTGTACAAAAACTATCGAAACTTGTGTATTAAATTGACAATATAATTTATAATGTTTATACAAAACTGAATTATTTTACTTATAAAGAATAAAAATATATTGCTTCAAGTAAGATTTATACAAACAGTACTTTATTTTTTAATAAATAATTTACTTCTTGGGACTTGTCAACACAACCAAATCAAATAGTTTTAGTATAACACAAAGTTTGTTTTTTAAAAAATGCAAAATTAGAGTACCACTATAAACACATATTCATTAGTGCACAATATCAATATTATCTACAGATATAAAATCAATTATTTCAAAACACAAATTGTCACAAAAACCATTATTTATAAACTTTAATTATTTTTGACATGAGATATTAAGTTTTCAAAATCATAATAAGTTTAAGTACAATCTAATGTAAAATAATTATATAATTATATAGCATACATTAAATTCATATTTTTATCATTCAATTGTTCATTAAATTTTAGCAAATTGTATCAATCTTAAATTGAAGAGTAAAATTTGACAGATACGTAATCATTTTACTTACAATGCACAACAAACTCCTAAAGCTACTTACACTCTCAGAAATAACACTTTCATTTTTGACGATTCATGAATCCTCTAGCCTCATTTCGTTAAGGATTGCTTCGTCAAACTATCACGTGACTTTTGAGTAAACGCGAATCCTCACTTTTACGATCGTAATTTGACGATTCTGTATCTTGATTTTGAGGAAACTGAATCTCATTGTTGTACTCACATGCTCTAAAATGACGAAATATTTCTTTAGATTAGAAGACATACAAATCCTTATAAAAATGAAGATTCAGATTTCCTCACTTTCAAGAAACGAAAACTCGGAGCATTTGCCAATAACGGAATCGTCAAAATTAAAGACAATTTCGTCGTTTTTGAGCATTCATTTTTTAGAGCGTACTCTTTTTACTTTAAATTGCCAGGCAGGATGTTTAATAAAATAGAGTTTAAACATTTTTGCGTATTGATGTAATTAATTTATTTTTGATTTTTTACACAATTTTCAGGAATTTGTAAGTTTCAATGGGTATTTCCAGTATAAATCAGAAGCTTTACCAGTTTTTTTTTTCCATTTAGTTTACCATTTTATTTGATTCTTTTCCTCAGTCATTGTTGTATACTTTCCTTGAATGGGATATAAGCCGTTTATAAATATTTATTATATGATATTTAGAACTTCTTAGAAATTCGACAGACTGTAAAACTTTAAATATTTTTAAAACTTTTAAAAGCACCCTAGTATTTTCAAAGTAATCCATCTGCATCATATTTGATATTTTTCACAAACTTAAGCCATTCAAGCGAATCAACTTCTCCATTTCTGAAAGGAAAAAATGCTGAAATGAAAGTAAAATTTTTAAAGAAATATTTTCCATCGATCTGATTGACCTTATTCTACCTAAATAATTATCGAGAAATTTAATATAATAATAGACAGGTCCTTTCCAAGATATTAAAAAAAATAGACATATTTTTTTAAAGCGATAACTTTGGGATATACATCAAATACATTGACTCTAATATGAAAATACGTACATCCATTGATCCGCAAGCAAATATCCATAACATGTGTCTTTATTTGAACTGTTAATAAATATTCATATTTTACTGTCCGATGGGTTCTGTCCGTCTGTATGAACCACCTGGTGCCACTTTTTCACCCTTCAGCGATTTTCAATCTTCAAAATGGTGGCTAAAAACCTTCTACTGGTCGCCTTCTGACGCCGCCCCGGTCGCGCAATCGTTAGGATGCTAGCCTTCGGAGCTGCTGGAATCGGTTTCGAATCCAGATCAGGCATGGATGTTTGTGACCATCAATAAATGTTGTTATTTGGCTACGTGTATGTGTCGCCCTTTCTTTGTGTGTCTCTTGTGCTTGTAAAAACTCTTTCTGTGTGTCTATCCCACTTGACGAAAGCTTATAAGCGGTTCTCTGTACAAGCACACAAGCTGGAATATATAATGTACCTACCTACCAAATTCTGACCTTTCAATCACCAGTTGCTTAAGGGGTAGGGGAAGGACAATTGAAAACGTTAACACTTATGTAATTTTTATTTCTATACGTCAAAAAGATACTTAATACCAACGATATACTAAATCTAACAACAACAAAAGTAAAAACAATTGAATTTAAAAAAAAAAAAAAAAACGGACAACTTAAATGAATACAGTCCCAATCCTAAGTAAACTATTTCAAATTTGAAATTGAATTCATCACTTGAAAATTCAAAGACTTTCTAATAACATATAACAAAAAGTTCAATAAAAAAAAAACCTTGAAATCGAACTTAAAGAAAAATTTAACATACATATTAAAAATATTAATACCTATGCAATTTTTATTAATACACGCGTCGTAAAATAATACTAACAGCATTATACAAAAATATTACTACCAGCATTACACAAAAATATTACTAACAACATTATAACGGCATGGTGTTACACTATCAAGCGACTCAATAAGTATAGGTATATAAATTTAAAAAACTGACATCTCAAATAAATACATTCCCAATCCGAGGTGAACTCCACCAATCCAACATCCTTATCGCTCCTGTACCGGGCCTTCAATATGTCATAAGGGGAAACAAAGCGATCTCTTTCACGACCGCTGGTCATCTACTGTCCTCTCAATTACCAGCTACATGCGGGATGCATATTTCTATTCCTTACATTCAAGCGACCCCATGTCAGTGACGTCAGGCTACTGGGCGGGGAAATGAAAAGTCTTAATGAAAGTGTCTCCTGAAGAGAATAACGGGCAATCAAAAAATTGTGATTGCACTGCGAAAATTTACATAAAGGTTAAATTAGAGATTGTCAACACAAAGAAGGCTATAAAATTTGAAAGGGTTCGTATTGATTTTTTTTAACAACGTGACTACTATTAACTATCCGTTCCAATAGAACAGAACATTTATTATATCTCATAGACACATATATAGCTAATTCAAAGAAACATGTATTCAGTAATTTTTAAATCATTAAATAGGGGAATCAGAAACAAAGTTTTTTTTTTATATTATTAATATCAATAATGTATTGCACACAAAATAATTTCTATTAAAAAAATATTTATTGAATCCCCAGTTGAGGGAATGTAATTACATTATCACTGGCTTTTGAAATATATAGGAAAATATTTTGAATGTAGATATCGATTTCGAATCCGGTGTAATATTTGTGAGGATGTTATTGTTTTAGTCGAGTAAAAATAAAGAGCAATCTGTATATAAGCAATCTGTAGCTTGAAATCTGTATATTAATTGCACATTCACATTCAAAAATTAGATAAAAACATTTATTAAAATAGGAGGCGAGTTCTTATTTAATTCCGGTGTATTCAGAAAAAGGAATATTTTTTTAAAGCTATTTTAGAAAAATTCAAGAATGTTTTTTTTTAATGATTACTATATTATATAGGATTTAGTACTGTACTTCAATGTAGGGGGCAGCACGAGCGCTAAAATTCGAGATCTAAAATCTGTCATTTGGCTCTCAGAACATCTAAAATTATCTAGCTATAATAATCATCACTTCAATTTTTTACAGATAAACACCATTCAATATTTTTTCAGTTAATTTTTGTATTTTTTGTGTAAATAATTAAAATCTCGAAATGATGGTAAACTCAATATGACAATAATTCTTACGCAACGCCATTGCACCAAGACGGACAATGATTGGTTACATTTATTTTGTTCCCGCTCAGCAGCCTGACGTCACTGACATGGTGTCGCTTGAATGTAAGGAATAGAAATATGCGTACGGGATGCGATGCAGACAATTCCTATTTACGAGAGAAAGTACACATTAGCATGTATTACTATAACTACCACTTTATACATAAATAAATTGGGTACATTTGAAAATTCAAATACTTTTTATTAACATATAACAAAGAAAAGTTCAATTAAAAACACTTGAATGTGATCTTTAAGAAAAATGTAACATATAAATTAAAAAATCTTAATACCTATGTAATTTTAATTTATACACGTCGACAAATAATACTAACAGCATTATACAAAAATGATAATAACAGCATAATAGCACCATGGTATTACATTATCAAGCAACTCCACAAGTACAGGTATTAAATTCAAAAAACTGACTTCTCAAATCAATACAGTCCCAATCCGAGGTAAACTCCACTAATCCAACATCCTTATCCCTCCTGTTCCTAGCCTTCAATATGTCATAAGAGGAAACAAAGCGATCTCTTTCACGACCGCTGGTCATCTACTGTCCTCTCAATTACCAGTTACGTACGGGATGCGATGCAGACAATTCCTATTTACGAGAGAAAGTACACATTATCATGTATTATACCATTTTATAAATAAATCGTGAAAATTCAAAGTTGAAACACAATTCATCACTTGAAAAATTCAAAGATTTTCTAATAACATTTAACAAAAAAGTTCAATTATAAAACACATTGAAATTGATCTTAAGAAAAATATTTGACATATAGATTAAAAATCTTAATACCTATGTAATTTTTATTTATACACGTCGAAAAATAATACTAACAGCATTTTACAAAAATAATACTAACATCATTATAACAGCATGGTATTACATCATCAAGCAACTCCATAAGTACAGGTATTACATTTTAAAAACTGACATCTCAAATAAATACAGTCCCAATCTGAGGTAAACTCCACCAATCCAACATCCTTATCGCTCCTGTTCCGGGCCTTTAATATGTCATTAGAGGAAACAAAGCGATCTTTTTCACGACCGCTGGTCATCTACTTTCCTCTCAATTACCAGTTACGTACGGGATGCGGTGCAGACAATTCCTATTTACGAGAGAAAGTACACATTAGCATGTATTAATATAAATACCACTTTATACATTAATAAATTGTGTGCATTTGAAAATTCAAAGACTTTTTATTAACATATAACAAAAAAAAGTTCAATTAGAAACAATTGAATGTAATCTTTAAGAAAAATTTAACATATAAATTAAAAAATCTTAATGCCTATGTAATTTTAATTTATACACGTCAAAAAAATACTAACAGCATTATACAAAAATGATAATAACAGCATAATAGCACCATGGTATTACATCATCAAGCAACTCCATAAGTACAGGTATCAAATTTAAAAAAACTGACATCTCAAATAAATACCGTCCCAATCCGAGGTAAACTCAACCAATCCAACATCCTTATCGCTCCTGTTCCTAGCCTTTAATATGTCATAAGAGGAAACAAAGCGATCTCTTTCACGACCGCTGGTCATCTACTGTCCTCTCAATTACCAGTTACGTACGGAATGCGATGCAGACAATGGAAAGATACATTTCTATTTACGAGACAAAGTACACATTAGCATATATTACAATTAATACCACTTGCTAAATATACCATGTATACTTGACAATTAAAAAATATATAGATTAACATACACATAAAATAAAAACATATTTTTTCATGTCCATCAGTTGAAAAACAAATTAAAATGGATCTTTTTGAAAGATGTAACAACAAATTGAAATTTGTAATACTTAAGCAATTTTATTTTATACACGTCAAAAAACCTAAAGCAAACAGTTTACCCTATTAACCAACTACATAAGTATTTGCTTTAAGTTTTTAAAAAATGACAGCTCAAATAAATACATTCCCAATCCGAGGTAAACTCCACAAATCCAACATCCTTATCGCTCCTGTTCCGGGCCTTCAATATGTCATAAGAGGAAACAAAGCGATCTCTTTCACGACCGCTGGTCATCTACTGTCCTCTCAATTACCAGTTACGTACCGGATGTGCTGCAGACAATTCCTATTTACGAGAGAAAGTACAAATTAGCATTGTGGTACTATTAATACTACTTTATAAATAAATCATGAAAATTCAAATTTGAAATCGAATTCATCACTTGAAAATTCAAAGATTTTCTGATAACATATAACAATAAAGTTCAATTAAAAAACATTGAAATTGATCTTTAAGAAACATTTAACATAGAAATTAAAAATATGTAATTTTTATTTATACACGTCGAAAAATAATACTAACAGCATTATACAAAAATAATACCAACAACATTATAGCAACATGGTATTACACTATCAAGCAACTCCATACGTACAGGTATAAAATTAAAAAAAAAAAAACTGACATCTCAAATAAATACAGTCCCAATCCGAGGTAAACTCCACCAATCCAACATCCTTATCGGTCCTGTTCCGGGCCTTCAATATGTCATAAGAGGAAACAAAGCGATCTCTTTCACGACCGCTGGTCATCTACTGTCCTCTCAATTACCAGTTACGTACGGGATGCCATGCAGACAATGGATGGACACATTTCTGGATCAGAGATAAGGGTCTGCTATTTCGGATCATCAGAGTGGTGTTGTGTCGGCCGGTAAGAGGAGATGGTGGCTATTTCCAGAGGACGTAACGCCGATTTATTTATGTGTTTTCTTATGGAGGGGTGTCTGATTAGGGAAAAAGGGAATTTGAAAGCTAGGTTTTTGTAGAGCGATGATAGTGAAACAGTTTGCGTGAATTGAGTAAATAAAGGAATGTATTTTTAATTAAATTTAGTATTCTGCTAGTTATTTTCAAAAGATGTTGCAATTGTTTATTCATTTGTTTTAGTGTGAAGAGGTGTTTGGTATAGGGTAAAATAAATTCGCAGTTCGAGTTTTCCTGAGGTGGTAAAGCGGGTATATGTTTGTCATACAAAGAAGTGTGTTTAATTAGGTTTATCAAATGATTGCTATGTTACAATTTTAATATTTAACATGACTTTTCTTATGATTTATATTTGGTTCTATAAAATACTGTCTTATATTTATAATTTAGTATAAATATTTTATAAAATTTGTTGTGGCTTGCTTGGCTTATGAGTATTCGATGTCTTAATTTTGGACTCAGTGTTAAATCATGATTTAAATACTTTGAACAGATGTAAAAGAACACTCATTTTTTTTTGTTTTAGTGACGTTATTAGATTGATTATATAGTTTAAATAGAATTTAAGTATCACTGTCTTTGGACACTTTCTATGCAACCAAAAAAGCTGTTTTTCACTACGTTTTTTTCTTGCTGTATGAATAAGAAAGCACATAAAAGAAGGTTTAAGATGGTTAAGGATCTCGATAGTATCAGTCTAATATTGTTTGTATGTAGATTTTATCAGGAACACTTACCTAAAAACACTATAATCTCTATCCTCTTTATCCCAATTTTTTAAGGCAACTCTTATCAAATAATCAGCATTCCCTTTTGTATTTTAAAATTTAAAAGCATCCCGCCGCCCGGGCTATCTTCCTAAAACACAAAGCCCCCTAAACAAACAGAGTCTAAAAGAAGGTTTACCCAAGGGAACCGAGCAGCATGTATAAGTGATAAATGTGACTACTTCCAAAAGTAGACTCAACTTAAACTCGACCATAAAATTGTCTTTCGGTTTTAATCTCGACCTCCTTTCTGGCGGGATGCGTGCTCATCTTGCGTTACACAATGGGCCTCTTCCCCACTTCTTCTGGGAATTTATGAGCTGCGCGGTGGCAACAGCACGCGAACTGGGGGAGTGGAATCTAATTTTAACAGTTGTTAGCACTTAAAGTTCCTCAAATCATATACTTTTCTCCACGTGTGTAATTGTAATTCCTTCGGATGTTTGTGTAACGAAGTAAACTAACTAATTTGTCATTCAACAAATAAATAGTAACCCAGCCAAACAAATCTAAAATGATGTTCTTGTTAGTGTTCTTTGAGAAATCTGCAGTTTTTTTTAAACAACTACAGGAAATTGAGGTTCATCAACGTGGGATTTTGCAGTTTTTCTGTAGCGCTTTAGTAGCCAATCTGAAGAAATTTTGGAGTCAAGCCGGTTAAAAAAAACTGCAGTTATTTTGAAGAGTTTAACAGTTGTTAGCACTCAAAGTTCTTTAAATCATATACTTTTCTCCACGTGTGTAATTGTAATTATTTCGGATGTTTGTGTAACGAAGTAAACTAATTCGTCATTCCCCATATAAATAGTAACCCATCCGAACAATGCTGCAGAATAGAAAAACGATCTTGTTAGTGTTCTTTGAAAGTCTGCAGGTTTTTTTTTAAACAACAGGAAATTGACGTCCATCAACGGGTGATTCTGCAGTTTTTCTGTAGAATTTTAGTAGTCAATCTGAAGACATTTTAACGTCAATATGCGGCTAAAAAAACTGCAGTTATTTTGAAGAGTTTAACAGTTGTTAGCACTCAAAGTTCCTTAAATCATATACTTTTCTCCACCTGTGTAATTGTAATTATTTCGGATGTTTGCGTAAAGAAGTAAACTAACTAATTTGTCATTCAACAATTGAATGGCAAAATAAAAGATGACGAAACTGGTTTTGAAGTTCCTCGTTATTCAATGAGATCTTACTAATGAAGTTGTTGTGTTATCATTGCTCATCATTAACAAGGCAACTATGTTACAATTTAAATAAAAGCACAGCTATTTTGGGATTGTGTGAATCTGTATAAATAACAAATGAATAGCTGGTGAATAAAACTGAACTTTAAGGTTCACGTTAAATTGCAATTTATTTTAACAACCTCCCAACCTAAACACTTATTTGGTCTTAAAATGTTTTCCTGGTAAAACAACCATAAACTTCCTCCAGAAACAGATAGTATAAGGAAAGCCAAAGTCAAAATGGCGATAAAATAAATAAATTAAATCCGATATAGTAATTTTTTCCCTAACCGAGATTTTTAGTAGTATTTTTACTTTAAATTACCTAATATTAATTATACAAATATCCGAAATTATGTTTACATAATTTACTTAGTTTTTGACACTACAACTTACACAAGTGTTATTCTAAAAAGGTGGTACCTTTCAAGTAAACGCTTATACAATGGTTCACAATTTGCTGGAACTGTTTTATTATAACTGCACTTAATCTTTCGTAATACATCACTCTGATTGCATTGGACAAAAATTATATAAAGAAACAAAAATGTTTTACAACTTAATTATTTTAAGGAAGGTTTATAAGCGGTGCTCTGACCAAGCACGCAACTTGAATATATTTGTATATCAACCAAAAAATCAAATCAATGATTATACCCCATGGCTTCCCACATAACATTTTATAATTATTTATTTTTAAAATAATATTAACAATCATTTGTTACAAGTTTACTTGTTTTCAAAAGCGTTACACCTTAACCTTAACTATATAGTTAAATACTCTAAGCAAATTTCTTCTGTATTTTGTTACAACTATATCTATTTTGTAATAACTCCATCTATTCTGTTACAGTTATAACACCAAAAAGTTCATCAGACCTTCGAAACATTGACATTTAATGATTTTCCTAAAGTCACAATCTCTATCTTAGATAACTTAACCGTATAAGCCTTTCAGTGCAGTTTAAGTACTTTTGTTCAAGTCTGAACTTTTTAAACGACTTTTACTGCAGGTTTTATAGTTATGCGTTAAATCGTAGTCATTTTTGGAAATGAAGCAACGATAACTATCGATTTTTTGAACGCAGGTTAATCATTTCGTTCTGATGGCTCGTCGTGCTACAGCTGTTTTTCATAGCACAGTTCAAAATTTACAGCACATAAAATACGTAAGCCATTGAGTAACGGCTGACATTTTTGTAAGTATCTTGAAAAGTTTTATAGATACGGTTTTTATTTTTGAAAATAGTTTGAATAATACATAGAAATACGATTTAAACTTAAAAATTTATATTGTAAGAGGACATACTTTAAGTTAAAAGAGTTTTGCAAGGAGAAAAAAATATTGATCTGTTGAAAATCAATTAAAATATAAACTGTATTTCTACATTTTAAGAAAGATATACTGGAGAATAATTTGGTAAAGGAACTTTTTTCACAAGACTTTTGTTTTTACTAATGTCGCCTGAATGGTGCCAACTTTTGATTTTCTAATTGGGTACATAGCTATAAGTGTTTATAAATTTGAGTTTAAGTAAAAGTTTATCGATAAATAAAGCTAGGCAAAACACACTATGAATATCTTATTTCTGTTTCGCATTTCTCATATTTTCCAAACAACAATGTGTATAAAGTTTATTAATAAAGTTTCAATTTAAAATGGATCCGTAATTAAATCGTATTAAGTTTGTGGAAGCTTACAGGAACACTTAACAATGATATTCGGCTGATAACGGTGTATTAAAGAAATTGAAGATTTTTTTTTGCTCGTTCACCTGTACCGGACTATATTTCCACTAACATAGCTTTTTTTAGGCATCATAAATTAATTCATTACCTTATTTTCTCAATATCACATGGATAGAAAATAACAACTTTTTTTTTTAAAAAAAAAGATTCATTTGATGTAACTTTTGTCTTCCAACCAAACTTGAAGTTTAAAACATCTTTCCCAGAGATTTTATTAATACAGAGAAAAAAGTTAACTGGTAGGCACTAAAAAAATCATTTTATCTTTATATATCGCTGATTTGGTCGAAATACTTTTCATAAATGCAACGAAATAATTCGCATGTGTTTTGTTTGGCTTTGTAAATACATTAGCATGTTATGGGAAATAATAGACATCCAAAAAATAGTCAAAATCGGTATATTGTATTTTTTTAGATAGATAATAAATGTATTGCAATGCTCCTAAACCCGTTTACAATGGTTATTACAATAAAATGATACATAATATTAACATAAATCTATTGTTAAGATAACCTATAAAAAACAAACAAATGAAATACAAACAAACACTTAAATACATACAAAGAGACACAAGGAAGTAAACTAATTATCAGTAGGGTAAGGTGGGGTAAGTGGGCCATTGGGGCAAGTGGGCCACCCCCCTGGCATTTCCCGAATTATGGACGTAAAAAAAAAATCTGTTGCAATATTTTTACGTATTTACCCCAAAAGATGCAGGAAACATTATGGCATCATTTACACTTAAGTATGTAACAAGGTACAATCCTTTTTGTGAAAATTTTTAAAATTGCATCTTTTCGTAATTCACGCCATCATACTATTTTTAAATTTATTTCCAAACGGTTCATGATACAAAACAAAATGTTATATATTTTGAAAATGTATAAAACATAGTATCTTTTTGTAGTGTCATGTACTTGTGATGTTGATAAAGTTAAAAGAAAATTGGAGTGGCCCAGTTGCCCCGCGTTTGGGGTAAGTGGGCCACCACAATGGCGGGGTAAGTGGGCCACCCCTGACCCACTAGCCACAACTCTTTAATATACTTAAAAAAAGTCATATTTACTGATTCATAGGGTTAGTCATATACACTATTCATAGACATATTCATTGACATAGGCCAGTTTAAAATCTGCAGCCCTAACATTTTTTTTACACTACATGCAAAAATGACAAGATGAAAATTAATGTATTTTTTCTTGTAGTAAGCTTGCAAGCCAGAAAAAGTTGCTATGGGGGAACTATTAAGGATACATCATTTCTTTTTTTTTTCAAACACTCAAAAAATCATGTAGATTATTCCACTTGCCCAGCCTTATATCTACCAGTTATGTGTAAAAATATATTAGGGGGGTGGCCCACTTACCCCACCTTGTGGGGCAAGTGGGCCACTCGGATGACCAAAATGAAAAACATATTTTTTATATTTATTTTTTGCCAATTTGTGTTAAGGTTGTCATGGGTACAGTAATAACATATGAAAGAATGGACCACAAAAAAAAAATAAGTTGTTAGGCCGATTATATCCAGTGGTATGAGGGTCTAAAGTTGAATTATGCCAAAAAGGTGGCCCACTTACCCCACCTTACCCTATCATCGAATCTTAATATATATTGTCTAAATTTTAAAACTGATATTAAGTAGTTATAAATATTATAATAGTTTTTGTTATGATATTTTAAAAATACTGAAAGATTGTTATAATTAATAAAGGATTTTCTTCTGAAGGATTCATAAATAGGACAAGAATTTGATTTGTATTTGAAAATGAGATTTTTTTTTGATGCGTGAGATAAATTGAAGAAAATTTTAAAAGAGAATTAAAATACAAATGAGTACGTAAAAAAAGTAGTTAATGCACTTTAATTGAATTTACTCTGGTCTTCATGCAATAGAGTTAAAATAACATGTGTCAGGGCTTTTCTAACTACAAAAAAAGCAAAATGTCACAATGTTCCATGTTATTAAATTTACAGTAAATTGGTATGATTCAAAGATATACATTTTATTAATTTTGCATACACTGAAGAAAAATTCATATTTTCAATTAACGATGAAATATAAAATTAATTGATTTTTGGAGAAATTTAAAAATAATATTAAACACAATACTATTGATTCTTAAACTGTTAAAATTGCTAAAAAGCCATCCTATTTTATCAATGCAATACCGAAAAAGCAATATTATTTGTACTCCCATTCGTGAACAACATTAAGTTTACATTAAGTGTAAGCACACACAGAAAATGATTTTGTATTCTAGGTCACAAATGCCAATGTTCAATGTTATAAAATTTACAGTAAATTAGTATGATTCAAAAAGATATTTTTAGCCTACTTTTCTTTTTTTTTAATTCGAAGAATTAAAAAAAAATGAAAAAGTAGGTATTGACATGCGGTCGATGTCCGTCTGTCTGTCTGTCTGTCCGTCTGTCCGTACCCCCCTTCCAAAATCAGTTCTATCAATCCGATCTTAAAAATTCTTTTTTTATTAGAAAGGTATAACCTCAGGCACCCAACTTTCATACTTTTTGTCCGTCTGTCTGTACGATAGGACGGACATAAATCTACTATTTGACGACGAATTTCCCATATTGAATTAGCATTGAAATTCAATTTCGAGTAATTTAAATCGCTGAATTTCAAATATATATTTCACTACGAATTGTTTTCATTCTATTTAAAAGCGAGGAATATTACATATTTATTCTTTGAAATATAAATGTTTGCAAACGATTTAAGTTATAATTATTTAATTTTCGAAATAAAATAAATGAAACTAGCCGAATTTAGCAAGCAAATGTTTATTGAGGAGTAGTTTTTGGGCTTTTGTTCTACGAAAAATTCAATATTTATTTATAACTGCAAATAAAGCTGTGTTTAGTGAAAGATGCTGTGTTTAGTTAGATGCTGTGTTTAGTGAAATTTATTTCAGAATTTAAGGTGGAAAAGCGGTTGTTGATGTCACTTACTGTTACTAACCTAGTATTTTCAAGATAAGAATTTTAGTAAGTATTTAAGTAACAGGAAAGTAGGCTATTTTAGTTCTTTAAGAACTTCTTGTTTTTTTAAATTTTGTATACACTAAAACTAAAGAAAAGTTCATACTTTCAAGCAATGGTAAAATTAAAATTCATTGATTTTCGGAGACATCTAAAATAATATTAAACCTAATATTATTAATGCTTAAACTGCTAAAATTGCTAAAAACCATCCTATTTTATCAATGCCATACCGAAAAAGTCAATATTATTTATACTCCCATTCGTGAACAACATTAAGTTTGCATTAAGAGTAAACACACACAGAAAATAATTTTGTATTTTTGTATTCTAGGTCACAAATGAAAATGTTCAATGCTATAAAATTTACAGTAAATTAGTATGATTCAATTTTTTTTAAAGTTTTGTATACACTAAAGAAAAGTTCATATTTTCAAGCAATGGTAAAATTAAAATTCATTGATTTTCGGAGACATTTTAAAAATAATATTAAACCTAATATTATTAATGCTTAAACTGCTAAAATTGCTAAAAAAAACCTGTTTATTTTATCAATACAGTACTGAAAAAGTCAATATTATTTATACTCCCATTCGTGAACAACATTAAGTTTACATTAAGAGTAAACACACGCAGAAAATAATTTTGTATTCTAGGTCACAGATCCCATCAATAACGGAGAACAACAAAAAGTCCCTATAAATGAGCATTCATCCTGATGTGAAGTCTTGACATTTAAACACCATGGAGATATATTATGCTAGTAGTTCCATAAGCCTTTTCATAAAGGATAAAATAAATTATTAGTTGTTTTTTATATGCTATGTCAAGGGTTTTATATAAAATATTTTGTCAACTAGACTTTTATTAATTGATTTCATATTCTTTTGCAATATTGTCCTATAAGTAATTATAATGATATGAATAACACTAATTGAAAAATGTTGGTTTATTGTATTTTATCCAAAAAGCGTATTTATTTAGGTTCAATAAGCGTGATTATTCTTCCAGTTTCTTGTTTTGCGATAAAAATGAAACAGTCAAAGTGATTATTTTCAAATATTGTTTTTTTTTTCAATAAAAATGAAACAGTCGAAGTGATTATTTTCAATTATTGTTTTTTTTTTGCAATAAAAATGAAACTCTCTACAGTGTATTCATAGTGTAATTACTAAAATATGAAGAGTACACGGGAAGTACCGCTTTATTTCGTAGAAGGGTTTCCTTAATAGCCACTATGGGGATGATAGCGAGAAATACCTTAAACTGGCGTAAATAAACCGATTACACCCCTTTTTTTATTTTTCCCGGCAACCCTGATTCACGCCAGAGATAAGTGGATACGACACACACGTTTGTAATACAAATGAGAAGCCGAAAGAGAAACCGGTTTTCTGTCGCCAATTTCCGAAAAGCATACACAATAACGGAAAGACTCTAAAGAAATTAAGAGGTTCTTCCCGTGTACTCTTCATATGAGTGTTCCAAATTATATCAATAAGGGTAACTTTAAAAAAAATATCGTAAGTTGACACAAAAAATAATTATTAGTTTTTCCTTTATTCATATAATAAATCCTCAGTCAGACATTAATCAAAATTTGAGTATAATTATGTACTAAAAATCATGTTTTAAATTCACATTTTTTCTGTCGATAACCTAATTATCCACAATGACTATGTTGAATCACCGTTATTAAATACAAAAATCAAACATTTTTTGGAACCACAACCCTATCATTAAAACTTCCAAACGACTTCTGATTTACAACCATCTGATAACCACAAGTCGCATTCCAATGAGCTCCATAAATACGTTTTTCGAAATCCCAAACAATTCTTTATTTCTCGCGACGAAATTTCTTTTGCCTCCTCCACTACAAGCATCATGACATTTTGAATAGATCTATTGGATTTAGCAATATCAAAAAAATGCCCCTGATTTATTAGATTTTTCAGAAAGAATTTTTCCGGTGGTTTAAACCGGAAATTTCCCGACGTGATTTGCATCTCTGCAGAAAGGTGTGCTCCTCATTTATTGAAGATATATGGAGTTGGGACGCACCTCAAATGCGTGGTGCCTCCTTATTAAATAGGAGGTGCACGCAGAAAAAGAAAATAATATAAAGAACTTTAAAAAGCCCTCTTCAATTTATGATGAATGCTTACCTTTCTTTTCTGAAAAACTTTTAAAATGGGCTTTCGTGTAGAACTTAGTAATTTTTTACCAGAACAGTTAACTTCAATTAAGGTTATTTCTTCAATGATTTTTTTCTACCTTAGTTATTTCTTCCTAAAAGCTTATAAACTAATATTCAGGTGAATAAATATATTGGACCCATGCTAAAATAGTGATGTGAATATAATTATATTACTCAAAACTTTAATTAGATGCTCTATCTCTAACATATATAAATTAATTTTTTATTCTTGCATAATGGGTGCATGCTCAACTGGTACATTGGTCCGTAATTTTACTGAAGAATTGTATCCGATCAACCAGTTGTTCAACCTATAGAATTAACATAAAATTAAAATTCAGAGGTGAGTATTAAGGACTTAATTCTAATGTCACTAAAAGAAGGAAATATTTTTAAATATCAATTAAATTATAATCGATCAATATGAACCAATATCAAATACAAATTCAAAAATTGAAAAAAACAATAACATGTACGAGCCCCAGCAAGGTTGTTTGAGATTATTACTTTTTTTTTTAAATAATGATTCTTTTTAAATTTTTCTACTTTCTCTTTAAACATTTGTTTGAAATTCTTGTGTAAGTTAATATGTTTGTCTGACATGATGTTTACATCATTACTTGTTGTTTACCTCAAACAAATAATAATCTGTCATAAAAAAAAAAAACTTGTGTCGACAAACCAAAAGCAGTTCCCAATGGATATGTTGTTATAACTTTCATATCCGTACTTTTAAAGACGGAGTGCACGTAACAGCCGTTTTTGCATTCAAACGTAATATTGCTTTCCTAGGAAATATCGATGAAAGCGAAAATATTTAAAGTGATAAAAAAAGTAATTGCACCATTAAAATGGATTTTTCGAAACAAAACTTTTCCTTATAAATTAATACTTTTTTAAATAGAGCTTAGGGAGCATAGTTGTAAAATATTTTTATAAACTTAAAGTTTATCACTTCTTTTATAACACGCTATATTTCATTCCATGAAAAAACTTTTTATGGGAAGTAGTTACTGAGTTGTGTCTTAACATAAGCATCCTTTTGATAAATACTGCTATTTTGATGGAAATTCTTCTATGCTAAATAAGGCATACTTTTAGGTAAGTATCTTCCTTCTAAAAACTTCAAATTTGGACTGAAGAACTACTTTTCTCACAGTTTTTGGAATTGTTATATAACATTTGTTTATATGTGCAGTTTTTATTGCTAAAATTTAATTCAATAGAAAGTTGTTTTTATAGCCCTACTTGGGTGAACAAAGAATTGTTGATATTCCATTTTTAAATTCATTTTTGGAATATATTGTTGAGTTTATATCCGTTTTCAAAATTAGTGACTTCCAATAATGCTTTGCATTTCATCTTAAAAACTTACTGTATTTAAGATTTTAAAAAAATATGCGAAGGTATTGCATGACCCTATTTTATTTATCAAAAGTTCTACCCTTCGATCCTGAAGAAAAAGTTGGCAAAATTTGGCTCGATACATAGCAAGATACTTGTAAAAATATTAAAATTTGAAAAAGATGTCCAAATTTTGAAATTTTAGGATCAATTATCTTATCACTTAGCTATATAGTATATAATATCAAAACTAAATATCCATATTTATTGCAGAAATCTTTTCTCGATACCTGTTTAAGCTGAATTCAAGTTTTGATCAAGATCTTCCATGTAGACCTCCTTGTAGAACGATTACTAAGAGGGTATAAAAAATCATCACTTATTTAATAATAACCTTCTAAATATTTTAAACTTGTAAAATAAAATTTTAATTAATCGCTGATTTTGTCCTTACTTGCATAATTTTGACATACTTTGCTTTTATTTTAATTTCTAAATTAAATAAATATCACACTTAATGAACGAACTTTTATACAAAAATAAAAAAAAGTTATCCAATTATAAAATTGCTTTGCGATCCTTTATAATCCACGCAACATTCATTAAGCCCACCCGAATTGTCCATTAGCAATTTGTCTTAAACTACATTTAGTCTTCGTTAGCAAAACCCAATTTTACCCCAACTTCCTTCTACGCAATATTGATTGACCCAAACCCTATTGCTAAAAAACACGTGAACACCACGATGAAAATAAATAAGCCTTTGTATCGATAAAAAGAAATAAAAATTTATTTGTTTTCGACATTTGCCGCCGCGATCAATTCTCTGGTCCAACCTTGGACGTTCAAAATCCCTTGTCGTTGAGGATATTAATGTGGAGATTAAATTATCGACCCCTTGGTTGTGTACAGCCTTTGCTTTGGCGATGGAAATTATCGACGGGGTTTTGATAAAGAACCGCCGTGGTTTGAACGGGTTTCCCATGTTAATATTGGGTTGCTGTCGTAACGAAAGGTCTATAAAAATATGCACCTCAGTGGAAAAACGGCCAATAGAGAATGTTATTAAGGTGATGCATCATTCCTTTTTGGGCTAAGGTAAATAAATATTTACAAAATATAGTCTCTGATCTCCCGTCGTCAGGAAACAGACTCATCAAATAAGTGATACTTTTAGTAAAGGATAGTCCAAAACTCAAAGTAAACTTCGCTGCTTATAGTGTGTCGATAGTCTATATTTGGAAAGAGTTATTGATAGTTATGTCTGAAGAGTAATTTATCGGATAATGCGGGTAATTGATTGAGTGAAAGTTGCTTGTAACACTACATAATTTATAAGCACACGCTTACGTAGGAGATTCATCTGATACATAATTGAAACTATTAATATTTTATTAATAAAAGGATGCAATAAACTTAATTTGATTTTTTTAAAAAACCTAACGAAACACAATATTGAAGTTCTGAAAGAGAAAATATTTTCGCTGAAACACTAAAAATGTCATCCAATTGCTATTTTCAGCATTTTATCTAAATGCCAAATAAGTCAACTGACCAGAAAATATCATCATCACTAGCTCGAGAAAATAGAAATTAGGTGGATGAACGAAAAAATGAATGAATGGTGTTGAAATGTTTTGGTGGTCCTTTCGAGTTCGCGTTAATGGGGATTGACTACATTTGTGTTTTGCGTTTTTATCAAAACTATAATTTTCAGCACAATAAGTACACTTTTCTCCAAATCTATTAAGTATGTCTTAATAGTTTTTTTACATAATTTTTTAAAAAATTACTTAAATAAAAAAATAGGCGACAACCATAAACCTAACTGTTTACTTGCAATTGAAAACAGTTATGTAAATTCACTGCATATTTTTCGTACAAATTGTACCAAAAAAAATATTTGTATTTTTGAAATATCATAGTTGTAATTTTCAAAATATGTATTTTTCTAAGAAAAAATTATTTTTCTTAGGTGTAAATATAATAATAAAAAAGTTCAATTTATAACTTGATTATTTTTTTTTGTTAGATAATTTTTTAATTGGACTAGGATCTCCCCTTAATTGGATTTGAAACTATATGAAATGGGCAAATACATTTACATAGTGACGATATGACAATAACTGAAAGTTCAAACAAAGCAAAGATTTAAGAGCAGGTGATTTCGAGTCTTACAAAGAGCCACTCCATTTGTTGTTTGCTATTAAATATTAAATTAAGCTTTAAAAGACTAAAAAACAAACTGAAATAGAATAACATATAATTATAGATATTTAATACGACATATTGAAATATACCAATGATAAACACCATACGGTTGCGTTGGGTGCCTATTCAGGTGTTGGCTCGTCACCTGACTGTGGTTCTAAAATACGACGCCCGTCGCCAATTGCCCTCGTGTAGCTCTAGTGCGACAATAATTCACACCTAACCTAACCTAATATAAACACCATGCCTAATTCAATTTCTCAATGCCTTACTTGAACAAGAACTTATCCTCAATAAATAAGTACCAACTTTTCACGAAGGGGGATGCTTGAATGTACACGATGAATTAACAACAAGAACAACTTATTGAATCAAATTTCTCTAGAAATAAACTTCAAACCTAATGAATAAAACAATAGCCCACATTAAAAAAAATATATTTTTGTAAAATAATATTCATTATTTTACAACAAGAAACACTAACTAAGCAATTCCAAGCACAGCAAATTTTTAATTAAAATACTTTTAAGCATTCTAGTACGCAATTAAAATACTTGTTTTAATATCTTATATCTATCTCCAAAGAATATCAAAGAAGTTATTGGATTTCACTTTTGAAAAAGAAACTTTTCCCATGAATCTTTTAAACTTTTACCTCTTGCCTTGAAGAAGGATCCAATGTTCTTGTATAGATTTCCGTTTAGTCAGCCCTTAACTGAAAACTTCCCCTTTTTCGAACGATAAATTTCACATACCCACAAAAATTGGTGCAAAAGTTGTATCTTTTACGAAAATCAACGTAGAGGGTAGCTATTTCCGTTCTGTTCAATACGTAAAAATTTCTTTAGATATTTAAAAAAAATGCTTTCTGACGAAGGACAAAAAAAAACGTACTTATGATACAATCTGTTTATTTTTTTACTTTGTTACATACCAGTTATACACTATATTTCTGTTATTCACAGTGTAATAATGATGTAAGTAATGGTAAATTCATTTGAGGTTTATAAATATTATAATTCAAATGCTAGTAGTTCAAACCATCAAAAACATTGAAATTACAAAAAGTTACTATAGTTTATCAGTAAAAAATTGTTTTTTTTAAAGAGTACTTTGATATTTATTGGATTAATAATTCACATAAAAATAAATATTATTATGTAATATTTATTTGAAATTTGTAAATATGCATTTTTTTAAAATTAAATGATAAAATATTTAAATACTTTTTGTGAAAAATATGCTTCACATTAAATTTTAGGTAATATATGAAACCAAAATCCCACCATACAAAAACAACATGTCCCAAAACTTTTTAATTTAATGTAAGTATTCCATTACTTTTCCTCAAGCAGTCCAAACAAAGAAACCCAATTTCATGCATATCTTAATTTTTTATGTTTTTTTCTAGTTTTTTTAAAAAAGTTTCTATTCATTAAAACATTTCTCTCATTATCTTATTTTCAACTTGAACGACAATCTTCTTCTTTCGTAACTATTCTGGGATTTCATTCGGATCAATGGGTGCGATCAACGAAAGGTGAAACTAATTGTTATCGGTTACAGTGAAGGACACTAAATTACAATAGAATGAATATATCCGGTCTTACAGTCCGACCAGATTTTGTAACTCTTATTTCTGTCCAGCATTTAGCCTAACGGATTTTCCTTTCCTGGAACGTAATTCGCAGTTTGTATAGAAAACATAATAAATTACTTGGGTTAATTTACCCCTTTTTTATTTTTTTATTTTTCGTTCTTTGTACTTTAAAGGAGTTTTTTTGTGAGAGAGAAAATTGGATGTGGAGAAGTGAATTGAAATAAATCATTGGGCATTTAATCTATTTTTTTGGTAAATAAAAATCAGTATAAGTCGAAGGAAGAGAAAATTAGATTTGTTAAGTTTTGAATGAAATTGAACTAAATAAAATTGCTTAATGAGTGAACTTTAAGTGTATAAAGTTTTTTAAATTTATGTTAACCAGATATATTTCTTAACACGAAATTAAACTTTGCTTTTCACCACTGCTATAGAAATAAAATTCCAGAAAATATTTTTATGAGTTTAAAGAGAAAAAAAATATTTTAGAAACTAATAATATTTTAAGTTTACATATAACACAATCAACTTTTCGAAAAAAATATAAATAATTGGAAAAAAAATATTGCACATACAAGTGAAAATATTTTAAAATTGTAACTTTTAATTTTTAAAATGGATTATTAAAGCGACGTAAAGCAATACTTAAAAATTCCAAAATCATTCGTTATTTTTACCATTATTTGGTGACTTACACGGCATTTAGTAATTTATAATACAAATATGCAGAAAAACTAACGCAACTTATAAACCAAAAAACACATTGGAATACAGTATATTAAATTTCTAAATCATTAATTATCAGAAATAGTAAAAACCAACCGCAACAATTTTAATGTTCCAATGTATCAAAATAAATTATAGACATTTTCCAATCTCCGTAGAGAACACATTGTCATATCACATACTATATTTTAGCTGTTAATGCGTCGAAAATAAGACATTCAAGGTGATTTAGTAGTAATTTCCAGTTCCATTTTTAGAAATAAATGGAACTATGTAACACAATTACTGTCACGAAAATGTATTTGAATTGGTTGACAGCTGTATTCGTTCCGGACATTTGTTTTTGAATTACCTCTAGATATGGTAATACAAATACGCACGATTAATTTTTCTTGTTAAATTCATCAGTTGCTTAAAAAAGTTATCACAATGAATTTAAATTGGATTTATTAGAATTTTGCAGCACTTAAAAAAATTCAATATTTCTTTTTCAGTAGCGATAAATAAATATTTTTAATGAAAAAGCGTGTATAATTATCAAATTAAGAACATCACTACGTGTTTGATTGCGGTTTGGTTATTTTATAGTGGAATTTAACCTCGACTACTTATATTTTTTATGATTTAAATTACATTAAATGCATATTGGTTAATATTTCTAAATAAATTGCAACGCAAACTATTTTATCTAGCAAAATTTATTCAATAGATTAAATAAAATTCTACAATCGGTTTTTATTTACTTATTTCATTAACTATATAAAACTTAAAAATCCTTTTAAATAATTCAGCTATGTTCCGATATAATATGATACCCACCTTTAATAAATAACAACGATTATTGCTCTTCCTTTTATTTTGATAATATAAACCAAACGAACATAGTATTTTTGAATTCAAAAATGTTTATTTCAACTTTATTATTTTGTTTAAAAATGTTGTTACATTTCTTATCTCTTTCAATACTTCTACAATTTGAATTAAGTAATCGAATAATAGAAACTCATATTTGGTAGATACGTCTTTCATATTCGTCTTTCGTAATTTTTAACTCATCTATTGTCTCGTGTTCGGCTTAAAATAAAATTAACTGCAATAATGTCAAATTCCTATTTTAAAAACTAACAAGCTTTATTCAAATGGCAGTTATTGTAGTTCAAACGAATTTTATTTACAAAAAAAAATTGCATTCATAGTTAAATAATCAAAGTTTATTGAATTTTTACTAAACTGAAATATATTTATGTAACCCGAAATAAAAATGTCTGTAACTAAACTACATTTTTATCAACATCATAAAATCAGTGAAAAGTTATAATAGAGATAGTTAACCTGATTGTGCTAATTACTTCGTTTAAAAAAGCATTAACACTATTAATTAGTTTATCAAACTCAGTGTTTTTAGTTTTTTAGTGCATTAACGATTAATTTTATACATAATATATAGCATTTAAAAGTTATAAATGTAGTCGTCTTTTATTTGTTTACTTTATGTAAATGTGTTTTCAACTACTAACGCAGGATTTGAAAAGTAATGCTTTACAACTATTTGAAGAAATTAATAACGCAGAAAAGCAGCAAACTACATTTTCAAAACAGCCATAAAACTTCTCTTCAAACTAGCTTATCACTCACTACCTAAAGTCACATAATAAAAAATTGAAGATCCAATTTTACGAGGGCACAAAATAACCATTAAGCAACACTACAACTCAAACAAACAGAAAAAACAAAAGCCATTCAAACAACATTTTTCGCAACTTTCTCAGAATTTGATATAGTTTGTTTGACAAAAATGCAGGCTACGGTTAGAAATTTGCTAAATGCAGTTTGTTTTGAAATTGCATCGCAATGTAGAAAGAAACCTATTCGTAATTTCTACTAGCTTCCAGCTCTTAATGCTTAATGCTACAAGCTCTTAAGCTTCCAAAGTAAAATAAAAAAATAGCAAAATGAAAATAGCTTTTAAAAGTAATTTATTTCAAAAACTACAACTTATAGTAAATATACCAATAATAAGGAAAGTAGGCTGCGTCATTAGTAACAAAACAATTAGTTGTATCCTAAATGATAACATGCCGTTTAGTTGTTCATCTTTTGCAAAAACTATGATAAGGAATATTTGTCGACAAGCTGCACCAATTAATTGTAATTAATGTCATTAAATTACAGGTTTCATTTTAACACTTTGATTATCAGTGATTTATGCTTAATTTTGAAGGACAACTAAACATATTTTAAAATACTCGACATTGGGTATTCGGTTTATAGAAATATGTCAAAATTTATTATAATGTTTTACTGAAACAATAGAGTATTTAAAAAAATCTGACGAGGGATATTAAAATCCGTTGATATATTTTACATAGAATGAAATACCTTATACGTACCTATTAGACGTATTTCTTTGCAGCCCGCTTTATAAGCTGCTACAAGACTGTATCTCAGTCAAGGAATTATTATTTATTTTTTTTGCTGCACTCTGTCAAACCCACTATACTTTTTTTAGCAATTATTTCGCAAATATTAAGTAATACACCGCAAGCAGTGTATGAATATAGTTTTATATCAAATCTAAATTATAGCAATTTATGCTAAATTCCAATTGCAACACTAATCCAAAAGCATAACAACAATAATACAAAAAAAAAAAACTGAATCTAAGTTACAGTCTTGTTGAACCTCCCAAGTATCTACTGTAGACAATCATAAAACGAAATATTGGAAACTCCAAACAATAAATTAGCTCTTCAATGCCCCAAATAATCAGAAGAGTGTGGCAATAAAACATAGAATTATATCTTCGTTGCTGGGAATGGCTGTCCACATAACACATGACAATATCAGCCACGTAGAGAAATGGTAGTTTGATGTGGGATATTTGCGTCATATTTGGAGAGAGCGATTTTATTGAGCGAAGTTATGTGTTTTTCGAATTGGTATTTTAGATTTTACCTTCGATCAGATATTGAGACTTGAGTAAAGTAATGAAAGAAAAACAAGCCAATGGAATGGAAGTTGAAAGAAATATTTTGTTTGATTACTAAAAGGGTTTTTTGATACCACTTGTGAATTTGGTCTTGTAACAATAGTAATTATATTTTTAAGTTTTTTTATATGATTTATCTAGTTGAAAACTTAGATTTTTGAAAGTATAAATAAGATATAAAGGTTGTTCTGTTAATTGGCGACTTTAAACATTTGGAAAAAATTAAAATATTATTGCGTTACTTATCAAGTTCACAGGACATATCAGTATCCGTAAATTACAACTACATATGTCCTCTTCAATCCTTAAGATCGTCATATGTCGCAACTGATTATAACGGTTCCATTTGTTTGAGTTATACTTCGAAGAGTGTGAGTTTTGAAATAAGACTTTCCAAATTTATATTGAAAATAATGTTGGTGTTTTTAATTTACTCATTTGTCGTTCAAACAATACAGAGTTTGCAGAAACCGAAAATATTACACGGAAAAAAGAGCAAAAATCTACCGAGTAAAGCAAAGCGAAATTCAATTTTCAGACTACAGCTTTGGGGGATTAGCATTTTTGCCAAAGGGTAAACTTTGTTTTCGCTCAATTAAATTAAGATTTTAAGTTTCGACTTATTACTTTAATTTTTGACCTGTTAAATTACTATGTATGTAGTAAATTGCTTCAAAAACCTAACTCACAATGTACATTTTTATATTTAATAAAACAAATATAATAAATTATAGTAAAAAATAGTATTTAAAGCAAGTATTTAAAGCAAAATTAACATAATTTTACTACACAAAAATCAATTTGTTTTTTAATTATTAGCATAAAACACTATTTAAACAAAGGGTTATGATAAGTAAGGTTGAATGATCATTGCACTAAAGCTACTCGAGGGATATAAGCGACGGGCGTCACAATTTTTTATATTCAACTCCATGTTCAATGTAAAACTTATTTATTTGAAGGGTGTAGCCGTGAAGCCTTTGTTATCAAACAAAGATATGAAGTCCAGTTCATTCATTGGCTAGTTTTGATAATGTTATTTCAATTGGATGAAGTCGCAAATGAACGAATCAAACCCTTTTCTTACTTATGGTTTGAAGAATGTTAGATTTGCGAAGACGCCCTTCATTTGTCTACGCAGCAATACAATCAGCAACATATGCAATATTTTTTGAACATTAATGTTGTTGTTCAAAAAAATCTAAAATTTTCATAATGTTGTTCAAATACCGTCAAATTATTTGATGCATTATATTATAACTTGCCACTGATGAAAGCTATTAAGAAGTCTCACAATTTTCACACGATGTTCCTTAATTAGTCTTTCCGAACGGGTTCGCACAATCGTGCGGGTAGTAAAGAGAATGTTCAAGCTCTTCAAAAATATCGATACCGAAGCAGCTGACTTGTACCATTCCTTATTTGTATAAAAAATAACCTTGTTTTTAAGAAGTTGCTGGCATTGATGCTTTTAACGCATTTTTTTCGATAAAACTCCAAATTTAGTCTCATAATTTTAAATCAGCGCCACCTGTCCACCGGTCGAAAAGGGTTAACGAAATGGCCTTAACTTTAAAATAATTCAACCTTTCATTAGTTAAACAATGACAGATAATAATTTGGTTTCTACAAATTCACTTAATCAACTGTAAGCATTTTGCAAAAATCTGAAATCCAGAATTCAATTCAAATTAGCGACACAACCAGGCATTCGTGTTTTACATAATAAAGGAAAAATGAAGCAGTTTAAAAGGTTATTTGTCAAAAAAGTTTCAAACACTTTTTTCATTATATATAAAAACATAATTAACTAATTTGCATTAAAAATGACTCTGAATTCTATTTAAATTATTAATTTTACTAAACACAACACACTAATTACCCTTAAATAATTTAAATATAGTTTAACATTTCCTAGAAAAAGAAACGAAATTATCCGTTCAAAAATATTAACGAATATTCATCGAAACAAAATATGATTGTTAAAATAGTTTTAAAAAAATATATAAAAGCAACTGAACACCGTTTGTTTGGTTAAGAAGTCATTAATATTTCAATGTTGAATGGGAAAATTCATGCAAAGGCACGTTTAAAATAATGATATTCAAATCCTCAGCATGCTCTTAGCTTCTAAAGACATTAGCAAAATGTTAGATATCAAACGCAAATATTGCGAACACAACATTATGCTAATGGAGTCACAAAAATTTTGAACGGTTAATGTTTCCGAAAAAAAGAGGGTTTGGAAGGAATTTAACTTTTAAATATAACAAACCGTACATAAAATGATTTTCCGAATTTTAATATATTGCTGAATTTTTATGCTGTTGTATACTTTATGATATAATTAAAAAATGAAATAGTGTTCAAAACAGCATAAGAGAACAATCATTTTTTAAAACGTAAGTTTTGTTAATTAGAAATAACTAACCTCAGCATTTTTTTGCACTTGTTTATTTTATCAGTCATAACAAACTTTGGAATACAGGGTTGTCCAGAAATACACTGGTGGAAAAAAGTTTAAGGACACAGGGAAAAAAGCTATTTCAGTGGAAATTCTGCGTAATTAATTATGTTAATCATATATACGTAAATGAAAATGAACTCAAATACAGTTTTAATGAGTTGAGATCAAAAATTTTTGTTAAAAAGATTAAAAATATTAAGCTTGTAAAATTTGTAAGACTAAAAGGTTGGAAAAAAGTATAAAGACACAGGGTTTGTGACGGCTTAAACTAAAATTTGCATAAGTTTCTGACGTTGTAAGACTGCTCCGTAGTTAAAGGAATCAGTTTGGGTATAATCGCTTTCCTTGGCCTTATTTGACTGACGCTTGTCAAGCTTTTGAAAATGCCAAAGTCTGCACACCTTTCGGAGTCTGAGAAGGGTAAAATATTGGCTTTCAGAGAATGTGGTCTGAGTGGACGTGAAATATCTGCTAGGATAAATAGATCAAAGACCGTTGTCTACAACTTTCTGAAAAACCCGGAACAGAACGGCCAGAAGAAGCGTTCAGGTAGGCCACCATCTTTAACTCCTCGTCAAACAAGAGCTGTTGTAAGAAGAGCTTGTTTAAAATAAACAAACTTCCAATCGTATTAAGGAAGAATTGCAGTTGCCATGTGCCAGTCGAACTGTTCGCAACGTTTTGACGTGCAACAAACATGCACTTTTCCAAACTCAAATCAAGGCCTCCTCTCTCAGAGCAACATAAAATAAACCGAGTAGATTTTGCCAATTAACATGTTGCTTTTGGTTCTAAATGGCAAGATGTTGTATTTTCGGATGAAAAGAAGTTCAATTTAGATGGGCCCGATGGTATGCGGTATTTTTGGACTGATCTTTGCCATGAACCGCAAATTTTCTCGAAACGCCAATTTGGAGGAGGGGGAGCTAAGGTATGGGCAGGATTTGCTGCTAACGGAACAACTCCAATTGTGTTTTTGGACAAAAAGGTTAATTCGTCAGCTTATCAAGACGTGTTAGCCGAAAATTTACTGCCCGTTGCTCCCCTTATCACATCTGGAGACTATTTATTTCAACAAGACAATGCTTCAATTCATGTGCCAAGTGCTTCAAAATCGTGGTTTGATGCCAATTCCGTTAAGTTATTGGACTGGCCATCCAAAAGCCCTGACCTTAACCCTATGGAAAATTTGTGGGGCATTTTGTGTCGTGAAATTTACAGAGATGGCAAACAATGCGACTCCAAATCCGACTTGATTTTCAAATGCGCATGGGAAAACCTTCCAAAACAAACTCTTCAGACACTTTCTGAATCCCTGACAGCACGGCTGATCAAGATAATTGAAAAAAGGGAAACTTTCTTGATTATTAATTGTTGCATGCCTTTTTTTTACCTATGTCCTTAGACTTTTTTCCACATAAGTCTGTACATAATTTTTTGAAATGTCATATTTTGAAATAATTTCCTTTTTTATTTATTATTTGCAATACACGAGTTGTTGTAGATTGTATTTTATGTATTCAGTGTAAAAAAAACTTATTGATTAATTAAAAATTTATAGAAATATTTAGTTTTATAGACTGTCCTTAAACTTTTTTCCACCAGTGTAAGTTGCCCAACTCAGTTGCCATAAGTTGTCACACCAGCTTGAGTGCTTAACCAGAGACCCACTTTATAAGCTATTGCCAAGTAAGAAATACACATAATGAATTTTACTGTCACAGAAAAAGGAAGTACACCCAGGAAAAAGGCGGGAATCGAACATTTACCCGTTACAGCGCGCAGACTGTAAGCGTAATGGTGCAAATAACTCAGCCATCTGGACCCCAAGTGCACGTTTAATATGCTCCAAAGTCCGGCCGCTGCGTATGTATTTGGTCGATTGGTACATATATATTCCGTTTACGATTTTGCTCTTAAAGTTACGTTGGGAGCCCGCTATGGTGAGACCCATGCCACTTGGCCAGGGTACCAGGTTTGTGAACTAAAACTAAAAGCAAATATAGCCTATACCGAAATATTTGGTAAAAACTTCGGACTCAGTCAGGAAGCAATGAATCAGAGTATCTCCCAACTGAACAGAAATAAACTGTTGCACCAAATTTCCGAGGGTTTTTTTTATTTAGTTATTTTCAAAAAAGGTCAAGTGTAACCCCGCTGGGAATTCGATATTTTCAAGCTCCCGAAAAAAAACCCACAAAGACAAGAGGGGATGGTTGACCTATTGTCTTTTCCAGCGGGATCGTCTCAAATAGGTTCACTATGGTGTTATTTTGAAACTGCCAAATGTCGCTATAATTGTTCGTGAGATAAAGCCGCTGTATATTTCGAAAAACAGCTACTATTTAGAAGGTTTATTTTAATGGCGCTTTGTAGATTTCTAAAAAAAATATTTTAATTGCACTCATACAAAAAGAAAAAAACAGTATTTTTATTGGGATTAAGTTTATATGCTATTAAACGAGTGCTAACTACAATATTTATTATAGATTTGAGCGTAAAACATTTTAAATAAAGCATAGGATCCAAAGGACTATAATGTCGAAATTTTCCCACTCAAATCATATACAAGATTTTTTTGTTTTGTTTTGTAAGGTAGTTGGTAATATCATAACTTTAGATTGATTTATATAAAATTAGGTATGTGATGTGCAACACTACAAGATACTATCACTACACTACGGTATTAAAACTCTCTAAGGTAACTATTTCATTAATCTATCTAAAAAATTAAGGGACTTTAAAAATGCTTTCACTAATTACAATCATGAAATTCAATAGTTAACTGAATACCATATTTTTTGAATAATATAACAAATTTGCAATGATTTGTATAAAACAAGGGGTGTCTAACACTACTCGACTTTCAGTTGTCACAAAATAAAGTTACTTAAACACCTAATAAAGTAATATCCATAACTTTCGAAATTAAACTAATCTATGACAGCTACCATTTGCGTATTTGCAATTGTCCCAAAAACTAATTTTTTGAAAGAATCACCCTTTAATACGTGCAGAATAATCCAAATATGCGTTTTTGAATTTCGACTCAATCTCAATACTTTCATTACCTTATATTTAATATTAGGTAACTGGAAAAAAAAATGAATCCATGCGCAAAAATCAAATAGAATTCAATGATATATTTAAAACATTAATGTACTTTTTGCAAATATGAGCTTTGAAAATTTATTCGTCAATTTTACATTTTCAACGTTAGTCTTTCACGCTAGGATCTGATTCATTTCCATAACATAAACTTCACACAAACAGTATCTTAATGCAATAACAACACATACGCATCATGAAATTCCCAAGGCGTATAACTGGCGGCAAATTTCAAATTAGGCTTTTCTGACTTTACCACCATTAGCTGTGTATGTAGAGCCATCGCAATAAGTACCTACATGATGCAGAGTAGGAAAGACAAGATTGTAAGTTACATTTTTGGTTTAAGAATTACATTAGTTTGTAGTTAAAACTGAACTACGAACTACAGTAAGCCCAACTTACGAAGCAGTGCTAATTGGAAAAAAAAGGTGTAACTCGTAATATCGTATATACCAATAAAATGTCAAAAAAAAAACCCGAAAAATTCCATGAATTACTTAGGCTTTGAATTGTATATGAATGTCTTTGAATTATATTTGATGGTATATTTGAGATCTAAAAACGATAAAATATTCCATAATTGCTAACTTGCGTTTTAATTTTAAATAACAACTATTTTACTGTAATTGTAAAATGTGTGTAAACAAAAAAAAAAATTCTGGGTATGTCCACTATTTTCATTTGGAACATGGCATTCAGACACATTTGGCATTCCCACACAGAAAAATTAAAAGAAATATACTTAAACAAAGCCTTAGGTTTTCAATAAAACTATGATTTCAGTTCTTGATTGAGTTCTAATATCTCCTAAAATAATGTCTGTTTTGCTGCCAAACTTGTAAAAAGACTTACAAGTTTAACTTTTTTATGACAAACAAAGTGTAATTATAAATGTTTGAAGGTCCCAAATAAATTTGGAAGATATACAAAATTCGCACATATAGATAGATAACACTTATATCACTAAAATTACATTTTTTAATAAATAGAAAATAAATTTTGCTTTTTGCTCAAACCCAAAGTAGAAAATTTATAATCCATGTTGAGTGGGATGAAAACGTCAATTGCAATTTCCTCAAATTATCATGGAAAAACAGTCGTGGCTGTCACACCAAGTGCGGGAATTATGTGGGTGTTATGCGTATAAGTATGCAATAATGAGTTTAGGTGTCCGAAGTTTAGAGGAGAAGGAATTAGGAGTCCGCATACATAGATTAGAGTCTCAAATGCAAAGTAGTTAGGATTTATTTTAATACTTTTTGGCTAGGATTAGCCATTTAGTTTTTTTAATAATTTAATGATAATATAAATGATTATTGCTGCAGCTTTGTATATTTAAATGATTTTTGTGGTAGGTTTTAATATATATGTACATGCATCTCATGAAACTTTAAGAACATGTGTTTTAATTGTTTGCAAATTCTGACCGAAATCAGTGTTGTTTTGCGAATTACACATACAGTGTATAAAAAAAGACATATAATTACATGGATAAATATAAAAATTAAATGTATAGGTTTCTTCATTTTTTTGCACATGAAAATTAAAAATATAAATATTATTTAAAGCAGTTTTAAAATAAACCTTATTCAACGGTTTTGTTTTTAATATTAAAAATTTTAATAAGAATTAAAACGCAAGGTATAAGAGCTTTAGAAAAAAACTATTGATATAATGGCAAGCATAATATTATAATTGGTTTCACAAACTGACAATGATTTTAATGGAATTTTATTACACTATTATCAAGTGCTAAATTAATTACATCGGCATATTTCAAAAATGCAATAGGGAACGTTCAAACCATGTTTTCAGTAAAGAAATAATTCACCATATTTGAGATTAATTATAGGGTAATACGTAATCATTATATTTACCAAGTTTTGGAACTTAAGTAATTATTCAGTTATCTTTTTCAGGCACTAATTAAAGTTTATTACTTTCATTTCTATCGGGATGTGTAAAAAAAGCACTCTGGAAATTTTCTCAATTTCGACGTTTAATTACTGTGTCCAAAGATAAAATTTTTTCAAAAATACAATCAAAGAAGAATTCCAAAAGTGGTTTCTTTGTAACCTAGAAAAGTCAACTAATCAAAATAAACTGTATGGTGTTAACGCGTATTTAGAAAAACTTTGATAAAGGTATAAATAATATTGAACTACTGCTTTCTGCCTGAAGTTAAAAGAATTCCAAATTCATTTAGTATAAAATATTTTTTTTTATCAATTTATCGATATGTAAGCTTTCATTTAGTTTAAATGATTTAAGATTAAATATTCGTCCGAAATTATTTTCTTAAAATTTCTAATAATGAGATTGAAAAGTTAAGTATACTTGAAAATTATTATAACTATCGAACAAAATAGATTCCGCACTTATAATTGTTATTATTATTATTTAATAATACTAATAATAAAATAATAATTATTAATTTATTATTATTTAATAATACTAATAATAAAATAATAATTATTAATTTATTATTATTAATATTATTATTATTATTATTATTATTATTATTATTATTATTATTATTATTATTATTATTATTATTATTATTATTATATTTATTATTATTATTATATTTATTATTATTATTATTATTATTATTATTATTATTTTAAATTAATATTTAAAGTTATATTCAAAAAGTAAAAGGTTGTAGCTCGTTTCTCTTTAAAATAAGATAAAGTTATTTTGTGAAGGTTAGTAATAAACATAGAAATAAAAAATTAAATTGAATAATTAATAAATGAATTAATTAAAATGAAAAACACTTTGTCCCGAATTGTAACAACGTTATAGATTTATTAAACAATTATATAAAAGACTATTACGTGATTATCAACAATGTAACTTTCTTTTACAAAACCAATCTCTTTCTGCAATATATTTGTGGCATTAATACTGATTTGTGATTGGTATAAGAATAAGTTGTGCTGATTTCTGATTAATGGGTCTGAGAACTTTTATAGGCTTTCCCCCTTTACTTTACACATTCATAATCGGTGGTTTTGTTTTTATTTGAACACGATATACGCTTTAAAATGACAATCACAAAGGAGGACAGCAATACAAACTGAATCAAATAAAATTTCCACCCTTAATAAAACAGAAATTATTTTTAACAGGAAAATGACTTATCAGATAACTAGTTAATTGTATATAAATAAAACTTAATGATTAACGTTACAAAAAAATCCTTCTCTCTTAAGTCTGGTTAATTTTAGGTAATGCATTTATGTTTTGCAATTGTTAAAGAACAACGGGTATTTCTCCACATTTAAAATTTCATATAAATATGTTATATTTTATTCTAAAATTTTAAATTTAATATTGTAATTAAATGACTACTCTTTCGTATTCAAAGAATTAAATTTATTTCTTTTCATATATTACTAAAAATAATTAAATATTCATCTTTTTTAATTGTTTCTTTGCATAGAAACTGTGAAATGCTCATTTTTAAGACACATTAAGTTACAATTTATATTACGAGCTGACGCAGTTGAAATATGTTCCATTTTCATAAAAGAATCTTGCTTTTTTTTTAATTTAAGCTCCATTTCGTATTTTTCTTGGTAGTTTCTGCAGATAATTTAATTTTGAGGCCACACAAAGAATTTTTTAATATGCATAAGAAGCTTTAAGCGGAATATTAAATGGTGTAACTAAATTTATCATGATGGATCTTTTTAAATCTTGGAAGAATGGGTAGATTTTTTTGTACACTTTTGTAGTCAGCAATTTCTTAAAGAAAAATAAACATTTTTTCTGCATCAAACTTGCTTCTTTATCAAATGATTTTTATTTTGAAACCTATACTTAGGTAAAATGGTAAAATTCCATAAATGGACAAAGTAAGCTAAATGTATAAATAAAGGTGCAAACACGTATTATGGTCAGGTTTGAGTTTGAAGATTTTAAAAAAATAATAATAATAATATTTGTATATTTTCTAGAAACTATAAACTTCTATACCTTAACCGACCTTAAGTTTGCAGTATACAAATGTTCTACGAGGAAAAGGGTAAATAGTTCTCATTTTTGAGTGCGAGAATCGAATACAAAAAGGTATTTAACATTCAATAAACAAATTTATTTGTTATTTCAAGACATAAATTTATTATTTTTATTAGTAAAGCTTCAGTTAGAGTGTTATTTTAATTATTTTTTCCTTCGATTTTGACGTAACAAGGCGCACGAATATCAGGGTCGAAAGGAGCAGCCAATCAGAGTACTAAATTGCGGCGCCAGTCGAGTTGTTTACCCAGTTTCCTCCGCTCAGTACATTTCTCTCCTGCAAACTTAATTTCGGTTTTGGTATAATAAAAAATAAATTAAAAAGTAAGTCTAAATTAATCTATTCTAATAATTAATACTACCCATTGTTATGCCATTTATAAAATATTTCAAATATGCATTGGAAACTCAATGTAACATTATATAAGGATAACATTTATTTATATTGTATCATAGAATCTAATAAAATTCCATGTAAAGAGAATACAGGATAAATGGAAAACAAAAACAAATGATTGTTATATCTATGTACATAATCTGATTATTTGCCAGATCTTTAGAGCAGGTTTCTAGTCCTATGTTTGTAAAAACAATATTGTCTTATCAGCAGCCTTTAAAATAAATTAATGTATTTTAAATAAATATAATTGTTTAAACAAGTTGCTAAAATGTTTTAAAGAATTAATTTTAATACTTTACCAATTTAATAAAATAAAAAAAGAGGTGATGACAGTTAACATACTTGTTAGTATTTTTTATTCAAAGCAGTAACTTCGATACTGACATTAAAATTTAAAAAGAAAAATATTATTGTTCCATCCAAACTGTGGTAAAGTTTTACAAAAAAAGATTCTGAAATAATACGAAAATATCCTATTCAGTTTCACTTTTTTTTAAATATAACTTGTTGCTCAAAAATATTTGATTTCATATAAACTATTATAAGAATAAATACATTTCACAGATAGAATTTTATTAAAACTGGGGAAGTCTAAATGCTTATGTACACTGAATTTAAATATTTAAATATATTGAAATGAAATGTTTATTTTAAAAGTGAATATGTTCTGCGTTTGAACTTTCAAAGGGAATTTGATAAGAAATGGACTGTTGAATGTCAATTTGCAAATATCGAATAGAGTAGATTTTACCAGTAATTTGACTTACTATATATTTTATGCTTCATTTTACTTTGCATAAAGTATGGAATATAAGATATTTTAGATGAACGGTTAACCAAATAGAATATATTGCATTTTTTTAACATTTCCCAATTCGATATATTAAATTATTAGAAATTATTTGAAATATAGTTCTCAGAACTAAGCTTGTGCTTTAAGGATGTACTTTAAGGAGGTTTTTACTTTATTTTGGATAAAGTAACCAGAGATGAATCTCAGAAATTAACTTTATGAAGAAAAATTATGCTTTATGGCTGGAATTTTTTGTACACGGATATCAAAAATACATGTTCTTTCACATACAAATTCCAAATTCATATCCTTGCCGATTTTCAAATTTCAACAAACTTTTGTAAGAATTCGATTAAAATATTTCTTTGGATTGAAACTCAATCTTACATTTTTACGTTTTGTGTAGGGAAAATGCAGAAATTTCTTTGGAAATCCATTTCAAACTTCGAACTTGTTTTCAAGTAAAATAAGTCACAAAACATATCACTGTGCCTAATCTCATATTTCTTTAGAAAAAAGTTCGCCATTACAGAAAGTCATCTAAAATTTCAGTATAATGCAAAAAAAAAGTAAAAGTTGAATAATACTAGTTGGAAAGAACTAACTTTACTGACACCAAACCATTTCTATCTTTTAAGAAAAGAATATAAAAGCAACAAACACAGAACGTTAACTCCCATCCTTAAAGTAGAGATTAAAAAATGCTAAAGAAACAAACAAGCAAATTCGACAAACACGCAAGAAAGGCTCGAAAAGCTCCGTTAAGCCCTGTTCGTGCAGAAAAATCACGAAAAAAATCGCAAAAATAAATCGTCATAAAAATAGTAAAGATTCGGATTGTTATAAAATGGGTGACATTGTCACAAACAGACGTATACAAACAAAAACAGTTGTTGGTAAAGGAAGAGTTGAAAAATGCGCGACACGCCTGAGTCAGCTAAAGACCCGTATTTATACTAAAAATAGTTTTTCTTTTATTTTACTTTGTAGTAAAAAGTTGACAATTCGGATGTTACTTCACTTCTTTGACAAAGATGTATATAACATTGTTGAAAAATTTGTGATGTCCTTCAACAATTACAATTGACAAATGTTTTTATCTGATATTTTCTCCGCAATTCACGTACATTTTAAATACATATTAAATTTTATAAATATTGCATTTAAATGTAAAACTAATGTGTTTTAATTATTTAACACTATATAGTAGATGTTTTCATTAATAAAAATCTGCAGGAGAAACGTTAGACATGTAAATACTTCCCGTAAAATTAAAAGTTTACCATGTGGGTGGCTACTTTATTGTAATACTCGAGCAGACATTTTGAAGAATTGATGGAAAAAATATTCAAGTTTGTAAACTTCGTATAAGATCTTTATTAAAAAGCTAAAAGAATCAACGAATTTACTTAGAAATACAGCCAACTAATTAATGTAGTTGTTTTATCTTTTTTTTTTCGGTATTTCATATGTATACATTAAAATATTGTAATTAAACATTTTAGGAAAATTATTCTTTCCAAACGTAATTAAAGCTACAATTTTGTAGAGATCTGTCATTCTATACACTTCGAATGAAAAACGTATATAAGTAATCAAATAACGATTTTTACAGTTGCGTCGTATATAATGTAGGAATGGTTTCGCTTTCCGTGTATTGGAATCAATTTAGGAAAATTATTCTAATTGAAATACAAATGTTCATAAAAACGTTTGGCTTCATATACCAAGAATATTTTAGTGAAAAGACGTGAATTTTTATAATAAGAATTTTATAATTGTAATTGTTTCTAGAAAATGCATATAATAAAATCTAAACGAAATAATATCTAAATCTAATAAGGGATCATAGAATAAATAAAATAAATTCCTTCCAAGAGATATATTTCTTTTTCAAATATTTTTAAGAAAGAAGACGAATGCATTCAGAATTTTCTTGGGATATTTTTCTATTAAAATTTCATTTTTTTCCTATTCAAATGTCTTTTTTTTTCTATTCAAACCTGTGCCTTTTAGTTATAACTATCTCAAACCAAGCCCTGTTGTTCGCTTGAGGTTAAGGTTTCTAATTTTCCAATCTGAAAAGAGTTTTTTTCAGTAATTTCTTTTAACAGTTTCTTTTTACGCTGCGTTTGGTTTGTAACATACAAAAAGCATTTTTAAGTAAGAAATAATATATTTTGTACGATATACTATAAATCATGTAATGATGTTTTTTTTTATTTGACTGGGTTTTGTAATAGTATTGAGAAGTATATTCTCATTTTGTACATTTTGGTAAGTCATGCTGTAGAAGGAATTTTTCCCAAGAAATTTTATCTCTAACCATCTTTGTACTAAAGGTTAGGTTTTATACTTAGATCTAGAGAGATAGATTTAGAGTTATGTTAGGTTGTAATACGAAATATGATATAATAGTGATATGTCTCAACTTATATTTAGTACAATAAAATAATACAATTTTATTAAACATTTGAATCTATGACTATTGCATAAATATTACTTTCTTTATAAACTTACTGTTATTAAAAGTTTTTCAAATTCTAAAAATACTAGTAACTATTTCTTTTCTGAAACTCTCGTAAACTTCTTTGAAAATATTTAAATTTTACCATTCATAATATTTTCACTCATAATAATTTCACTCATCTTCATATTTTCACTTAACTTTTTCTGTTCTTTGTTAACCTTCATTTATTAAATCGAGATGTATTTGGATTAAAATATTTTGAACAATTTTAATATGATTTTTTTTCTTACTATTGCAAAAGTTGAAAATTATTTTCTAAAACTTATCGAAAAACTGCTTAAAAGTTTCAGACAAAACAAAAATTATGTGTTGTATGAATCCTTTCGTAACACATGTTATGTACTTTTAAAGTTTAAAATACTTTTGAAGTAAATTTTATATTTTACTTTTGATTAGTTGGTTGGTAGACATATATATTCAGGTTTGTGTGATTGGTCAAAGACCAGCTTAAAAACCTTCGTCAAGTAAGATAGACACAACACACACAGAGACACACAAGTGACAGATGCTACCATTTAATCGATACCTCCTCAAATTAGACATGTCTCTGAGGGTGTGGGAAATAGTCTCCAGTGACCTGTATCCGTGGGAAACTGCACAAAGACCGCCCACGCGACTTTCGGACCCATGGATTTAATGAGCACGTAGTCCGCATATACTCGGTATATTTTCAGTGGTGTCGGGACTCGATCACGAGACCTTCCGATTCCGAAATAGACTTCAACCACTAGACTATCCACGGTTCCGTTTGATTAGTTTTCCAGTAAAGAATTCGGAGGGTGTTTCTAGAAGAAAAATGAAGGTATCATACACCATTTATTGCCATATCTGTCTCGTAAGGAAATAAATATCTAATAACATTTTGTAGATTTGATTTCTCTTTCTAACAGGTTATTAAAAATTAGGATTTTTTTTTTAAATTATAAATTTAAAATTAAAAGTACATTATATTTATTATATTTAGTTTTCGCGAATTGGGCAAGACATTTTACCACACAAAATTTTTACAGTAATTTTTCTCCCTTAGGTAGTATTAACAAAATAGATTTCGTTGTCTAATATATTTCATTTATTTCTATGTTCTAATACAATCCCAAAACAAATTGACTTTACTTTAACACGAACCCATTTGATGAAAAATGCAACACCTGATAGCATCATATTGCTACATATCCCCACCATTGCAGCACAATCACATATTTCTTCTTATCCACACTTTTATTTTGCTTTTACTGTTTATCTGAGATTGGATACTTCATCAGCCGTAATACAAAAGAATTGGATAAGAAAAAAAGAAAAAAATGAAAGAAATAACAAATAGAACTAACATATACCTGATGCTTATCAGTCATTACCACCTGGATGCTGTGATTCAGCCATAGTTTGACAAGGATTTATTAACACACGTCTGATTTCAATTAAATAAAATTTCAATATGCTTACTGCTGTATCAAAAACCAAATAAAATACATTTTTATACATAAATCGTATTTCCTCTTACATATTATCTTAATATTAAATTCATTTTACATATCATATGTTAAAGTGTTACAACAAACAGAATTACATTTTAAAACAAATACGACATATACAGGTTTGTTGTACTATTACTTATATGTTATTCGGCTTTACTTCTAGGAGCTGTGTGTACTGGATCTCTGTGTCTAGTCCGTGTTTCTGGAAATATCTGGCTCGGAAAATTGGAATTAGCTTCTTGAACTAGAAATGGGAAAGTTCTGCTGCTTTCTCAGACATTAATCACTGATTTTCGGGTAACATAGCACCTGTTGACTGTAACGCGGTACTGATAATGGTTTTGTTGGTTTAGATTGGTTTTTCTACAACAACGTTGAGGTAATGTAATGAAAATATAATTATTTTGGGATTTTTGAAAGATATTGGTTTCAAATGAGTTTTAATTTTTCAAGTGATGTGTTTTTATTGTATCGAAGCTGTAACTAGATGTTGATGGTGGGTGTGTTGGATTGAATTGTTTTTTCTACAAACAGGTTCTAACAATCTAATAAGGTGAAACATATTAAGAAGTTTGTCAAAGATATTGGTTTGGGATGTTGTGTATTAATTTTTCATTTGGATGTGTATTTATTGTATCTGAGCTTGTGAGTATTTACGTCTCTTTGAAGCCTTAATTATGTAAGTAATATGTACTGTATTATTAATTATAGTCTGCTGAAATCTAAAACACGATAACTAAATTAACTAAAATATATAATGAGTTGAAGAAATTTATATGTACTGCTGCTGACAAAAATCAATAAAAAGTAAAACAATAAATCACTTAATCGCTAATATATTTATTCTTAGGGAAAATAGATGAATACTCGCACAAATTAACAGAAATATTGATTTAATTTTCGCATTTAAAACCTTACTTATTTCAGTTTGAAACACAAATAAACACATATTCACAAAATTTTATGTGTTTAACCTTTCTTTTTTTATATATCAATGGAGTGTTTTAAACAAAGTTCAGCTTTTTAAAATTTTCATCATTTTAAATAAATTTTGATTTTGAAATCATTTGAAAAATATAAATGTTACTATTGGTAAAAATTTACACATTAATGAAACATACATTTTATAAATGGTGAATAGATTAGTACCTATCTGTCAGAATACTTATCTAAGAAAATCTTAATTAACCGAGAAGACAATATTTTTTTAATGTTAAACTTATTGTGTATATTAATTAAGAAATAAAGTGCTGCTTCAACTCAAAGAAGTAATTATATAACAACTCAGTTTTATATTGGAGATAATGCAATCTATGTATTTTATCTTTAGACAATTAATAAAAAACATTTTTTTATTTTTTTCTACTTATCCTCATTTTGCATAGATTCAATTACCGTAAAATAAACAGTATTATTGTGAAAATATGTTTGCAAGTTTAATAAACAAAGCTGTGAATGAGTATAATAATTTTACATGAGACATATTTGCAACTACGAAAACCATTATGTAGATGTACTCAGAAAATAAATTGCAGTAATCTTGTAACCTTTACAAATAAACTATGATAATGTAATTAAATTTCCAAGATATTACAAAATATGTTGGATAGTAAGAAAAAGCTTCAATCGACAAAACAATTTATTAATAATAGGAAAGATTTGATTCTTTAATCATAATAAAATATATCGTTATTTTTATTTTAATGACAATATTAAATAAAAATAAAGATTCTGTTTAATCAAAAAACATTACATTCATGTTACTTTTTTCTCTCAGAGATAATCATTAATTTTAATTTTAACTAAAGCAGATTAATTTATTTTTAACAACAGAGAAATAATTCACCTAAATAACTTCTTAATTCCTTGGAAATTAAAAAAAAATTGTAAGTCTTTTCATTCATAATATAACAAAAACACTTCTATCTTAAAATCGGGAAAACACGAATACATGCATTTTTATAATCTCTCTAATATTGTGCGAACTTATATATTCTCAAGTTTCCAATTCCAAAATCTTATAAAAACATGAGCACAATTCAATAAACAATCGAATGTTTCGGCTCAATCGAAACAATTAAAAATATATATTTAGTAACGTGTATTATAAATAATTTGAAAACTAAATGGTAATTTTTGTTTTTAAATAGAATAAGATTTTTTTTTTACATTGCATTTTCTAGTAGTTTATTAAATTATAAATAAAATTATAATTACATATTTTAAACCCATTAAATTAAAAATTAGGAAATATTCGGAAACTATAATATAACGTTCTGTTGAAGTAACAATTCTATAAAATAAATTCAAATGCTTTAAATTTTGAAACAATTTATTCTGATTAATTTCAGATATGAAACTACTGTTACTATTACTTTCTAGAAAACTAATGTTACTTCCTGAGGAAAAAAATATGTTTAATGTTATTTTATCATCACTCTATTAGATTTTTTAAACTCATAGCCAAGAGCAATGCACTTGAAATTCCCAATTTTATTTCCAGGCAAATTTGAACATTCGTAAATTCACCATCTAAGTCAATGATAAAAATTCTTACTACACTAAAATAAGCCAACCCAGGATTCCCTAAATTCATTCCCTGGCTCGATTCCCAATTTTCTACCCTAGATCCGGCTCTATTTTAAAATTAGTTATTCCTTGTTTATGTTACTTTGCAAATAAAGAATTATAATTTCATAAAATATCTTATTTTAAAACTACTTGTTCTTCCGTTAAGGTATTATTGGACTTGCTTTTCGAATCACTCAAACATGGACCAGTGACAACGGCTGCAATTTTTGAATCATTGTCAAGGTACGATGTCACAGAGGTCCTAACTATATACATAAATGATCCGGATATAACTAACACAAACTGGTAATTATATCGTACGCACAATAGGGGCTTTGAAACGCAAAGCTTTCAACGTATACTCTTAATGTCGTAGAACGCATTCGATCACATGCCTCCAGATATCAGTACTGCAATTAGCAGGTATACTGCAGTACTAGACAATGAACCTCAAGCTCAACAACTTTAACATGCATGAAAGTATACTATATTACTTATTATTTAAGGATAGAATTTTTGAAAAAAAATGGTGATTACTGTAGTTTACCTGCATATTAAAAAGTAGTTGTGAACTCCAATGTCCTTAGAACCCATACCACTCAAAATAATAAATAATAATATTGCTAAAAATATGAGATATTAAACAATTCAACAAATTGTGTAAGTGTTTTGAAGATATTTTATTAAAGTTAAAAAAAATTCCATGCATTATAATTTAATAAAAAATATTTTATTGAATAAATATTATCTTAGATCATTCTAACAGCCAGATTACCAAAAATTAAATAACGATAAATTATTAATTGTTCGAGTATTTCAATGATGATAAACAAGTGAAAAAGAACAAATGTTAGTTTGTTTACATCGATTGCTCCGAGTTCGACCTCCCTTGGTATTATTTCCCTCTAGGGAATAAACAAACACGTTTTTCCCTTTATGACAGCCGAATTTTCCCTACTTTATCACGTAAATAAAAACTATATGTCGTGACCCATCATCACATGTTAAGACTACATAAATTTCTAACTTTTTCTCACCAGACAGCATCAGAATCGTAAAATACCCTGAGTCAGATATCTTTCATTGGATGCAGTTTTTTTTTATATATATATATATTCGATTGTTGGATTTTCGTAGTAAGGAGTTGCCAGTGGACATGTTTATGCTGTCCTCCCCCGCATTGACTGTTGATTACATATGTTGTGAGTGCTAAAGTGGCATAATTCAAAAGTAAACAAACTCAGAAGGGTTGTATCAAGTGACCAAAGTTTCCACTTTATAATTCTTGACCTTGCGAAATTTCATTGGTTTTTTCGATTTCACCGACAATGTGCAGACAAAAACTACATATATTTAATATTATATATATATTTCATATTCTGTATTTAGATAAATATAATCTACAGATTGCAGTTCAATAAATTACATAAAGTGAAAAAAAAAACAATAAATATTAAAGGCAACGAAATGAGCAATGAGAGAAAATCAAAAAAAAAAAAAAAAATCATATGAAATCATGCAATGTGCAAAATTATTCTGCAATTTCCAATACGTTTTATTGAAATAATTAAATCAAATTATCACCAAATACAAATACAATTCAAGAAGGACCAAGAATGAAACAATACCACTGGAACTGTTACCACTTATGACGTATAACATGCCAATTAACAGCTTAAAATAGTTATTTGAATCGATTTATATCAGTACGTTTGGTTCTGTAGTCCTAATTTCACATATAGTCATTGGTTTTACTCGTTTTATTCTAACACAAACAATAATTTTAAACTACTTTTTAACATTCTGATCGGCATGGAAATGGCCACAACTGCATTGCTGTTTCTCAATGCGTCAGTTAATTTTTTGTAGCAAATAAGTGTAAACATTCAGATTCAGATTTATTTTAGAACATTAGATATTAAAATCATTTCCAGCAGAAAAAAATAGAATAAAAATTAAATTTGATATTTATAAAATTATAAAATTTATTATTATTGCTGGAAAAGCAGGTACACAAATTTCGGAAAAGGCCGGGTCTAATGTTCAAAGAGTAGCAGCAGTACTTTTTGAGTTGCGCCAGTTTGTAACTCATTGTTTGATGCTGGATTGCGAATTCAACGCCTGTTCTTGAGGTGATGTCAAATCTACTTATGGTTTGTCAGGAGATGTCAAAATAACGAAATGATTTTATCTGTAGAGTCTGTGCAAGAATACATAATTCAGGAGAGCTTTAAATTTAGTATAAAATATTATTACGTTTCACATACACGTGTTAAGATATTGTATGTGTTAAAAAAAATTGTACTTAAGAACTTATACTTTTGTCATGGTTTTTCGACTCTGCTGCAATAACTTTTAACAAAATAACTTCCTTTTAACAAATTTAATTTTACCCGTTTAAATTTTAGTACCAATATCAAGTATCAAAAAACAAAAATAATACTCGATAGCAATATTATAAATATAAACCAAGTTTCATTTATTTAAAAAGATTTTCAATCTTTACCAATCTTCTGATCTTCGAAAAAATTTTAATCAGGATTTATTAAAATTTGTATGTGGCTATTTTAAGTGTTCAATCACCATTAAAAAATTCTATCTCTCTGTGTGTGTGTTTTGCCATAATTTTATTAAAACTTTAAGTTCTTTTTATTTGAGATATGTTAAAAGTGACACATGAAATATTTAAACAAAGACTCAAGCAGCGTTCTTTTATTAGAAAGTTGTATATTTCTCAGACAATACCTGGAAAAGATTATTGTCCAGTTCTCAAAAAAAAAAAATTATTTCAAATTTTGGCTTCAGGTAAGGATGTCATACATGATTTGAACCACCAGTTAATTTTATTGTCTTGTAGCACAAACATAAATTAACCCTCTTGACTAAACCTGATCATTTCAAATTATTTACATTTTAGTCTCAAGTCCCTTGGAACGCCTTACAAAACCACCTTTCGATTGATCAGCCCGCATCTCCCCAAAGTAACCTTGTTCATCACAGAAGTTGGTAATTGCGGCCTGCCTCCCAATCACAGCATCTACAGCTGCAGGGTTAATCACTTGAGGAAGCTCATTTTGTTCCTGGAGGATGTCGTCCCGTTCTTCCCCTGTTTATTATGAATAATTAATGAGCATTCCCGTTTCGAGGACTGTTCGGGGGCAATCGGAACGCGTGTGTTCTAAAGGGACCAAGAACCAAAAGTTTAATTGGAGAAAACGTCTGCCGAAATAAATTAAACAGGATTCATTAGTAATTAAAATTTATTGTGTTTTGTTATGTGTAGGAATCTGGTGGCAGTTTAGTTTTACACAATTACTCTACGGATACGAAAGATAATCATTGTAATGCTAGGTAAGGTAGTGTCACAATTGACTTATTTTAGTTGATGTTTTTAAAATTCTAGATCTTCTTTCAATTGGAGTTCTGTTTTCACAAGACATTCATTCGCTAATTGTGGCTTAATAATAATTGCATTTTTATTTAGAATTTCTCTAACCTCTTAAGACCTGAAACATTTCCCTTCCTGATGTGAGTTTCTAAAGTATATTTATCTGACTGAGTTCTTCATTTGGTAATTTGGAACCTCTTTCTGTTGATAGTATCTATGCCTGAGATTGCACTCAAAGTAACTTCGAGCAATATCAAACATTTACACCAGAGCATCGTGGCTTAAGCCCGTATAAATTTAAATAATATGCATTTTCCAATATGCTCAGACCATTATTAACTCACTAGTATCGCTTCATACAAACTTTTCTTTAATAAAAACTTTATAAGTTTGGCAATTTTTAGAAGCTCTTAAGTGACGATTTTTACATCTAATGATACAAAACAAGCCAAAAATAGGCAAAATGGCATAATTCGGCGAAAATAAATTAATCTTGCACCAGTTCTAAAAATGTGAAGAATTATGATATAGAAGGATTTTACTAAAATTATATTAGCAAGTTCTTAGATTCATTGCGAAAATTCTTTACACAGCAAAAACGACAACAGGACCAATAAACTCATCGATAGCTCATTCAAAGCTCGTGGATCCCAAGTCTTTAACTCTTGAGCCCACATAACTAATTATGCTTAAATGTTCCTTAGCTCCATTCGGAATAACACCCTCCAATTGGTTTCGCGAAAGTTCCGTCCCTTAAACGAACTTGATTTTGTTTTGGTTTGGTGTGGTTTAGTTGTTTGCAGAAGAGTTGGAGCAATGTGATTTATTGTTAGTATGCGGGGTTGAATGTAAAAGTGAATGTTTGCGAATGGCGGTGGTCCCCCTGTTTAGGTGAAGTGTTTGATTTATTGTAGGAAGATTCAACTAAACGGAAGGAAGATTTTGTATTTCGTTTTGATGGTTACGAAGTAAACTTTTTAAAGATTTAAAAATATTAAGGTATCCATTGCTCTGCTAAACTAAATGTTTAGAGTCAACATTGTTCATTGTTTGGAGTCAACAGACTTTTAATGAATTCCAAAAAAGATGTAATTGACAAATATGCATCTTACGTTCCCCAGTCTTATTTATGCAAACGAAAAACATCCTAAATATTATTTTTAAATGTTTCATAGTCTTTATGCCAGTAAATATTTTACAAAAATAAAATATATTAATAATTAAAAAAAATCATTTAACAAAACATTCGAAAGATTGTTTTGTTCAAACACGTACATTATTTTAAATTTTCTTCTATACCATTATATTTGTTTTTAAGTGTCAAACATTAAACGTTATTAAAATGTAAAATGTTCTTAATAAGATTTAAAATTTTTATCCGTTAAGACAATATTTTAACTTTTTTTCATTAAGAAACATACCCCTCTTTATCCAATCATAAAGTGAGTAAAACATTACGGATATATTTAACATGCTTATTAGTTTAGTTATTCCTTTGCAAGACAATTAACTCCCTTGAATTTAATTAGAAGGTGATTTTTCTTGCTAACCATTTTGGAGATTTATCGATCTTTGTCGGCGTTATTGACTTCTTAAAATGAACTAATTTATTTGTAGAATCTTTTTTAGTTGTTCCTTTATCTTACCTAATTCTTTTCTAATTATGCCTTGAAGGAGAAAACGGGCCGAAAACTTTAATTAACTGGCTATTTTCAAAGAAATACCCTTACTATACATTCCTTTAAGAAATGATTTTCTCTCTGGGTTTGACGCGTATACCCAGCGATATAAATAGGAAGGTTACTGTTTCATTGATAGAAAGCAACTATAGAAAGGGTCAAGATGTATATCGCCAAATTCCTAATTTGGAAAAAAGGGCTGCTAAGGTTGGCACCTTATCGCGGCTCTTTGAGTAAGTTGGGGGGGGGGGGGGGGGAAGGAGACTATTTGTGTTTTATGGCCTTGACGAAAATGTCCGACACGTATGCTGTATTGATAAACAAAAATAAGTTAAGTCCATATAAAATATTGAACGCATTGAGACTCTTTATAATTATACAATTTTTTTCCCGTCTAAACCAGGCGGTAACTTGGGCTAAAGTCACTTTCTGATGCTTGTCACTCTTTGGGTTTGCCGATGCTCAAACCTTTGAGTCTTTTTTTAGAATTTGAGGCTCACCAACTTGTCCCGATGTATTGATGCCAAAACAAAACTAAAACAAAATGTTGTGAATTGATCTGGATTTTGAAGTAAACTTTTGGGAGAAACTTTATTATCTGTTTGGAATTTGAAAGTGATCATTAACTACAAGACAAAAAATCTGAATGTTCAAAGTTCTAATGAAGAAAATGTTTAGTACTTGTTCGGTGATCGCGTGATATTTATTCAGTAAATTTCTTACTTTTAAAGAACTTCAAAATTCGATTATACGAATTTAATTAAGCGACTAATAAAAAATGATTAATTAAAGATGTGGTTTAAGATGTCTTTCCTCTTTCTACTTTATAGAGTGAAATTGTGCTCCTTCAACAAACTTGGTTTTTTTTTTCAAAAGTAATTTAAAATATTAATTCAAATGTTATGCATATCAATATATATGACTAAGCTTAATTTTACGTTTTCACACATTCGAATGATAAATTATAAGATATCTGTGCATTTTTAAGTACTTACCAATTTCCATTCCGTGTAAGTCCATTATATATCATGTACATTCATTTTCTTTAAAAAACCTCCATTTTTTAGTATGAGTTTATAATTTGTAGGAAATATTTGAATTCACGGACAAAAATATTTGAATTCGAGCATCTCATTAGCATGAAATCATAAAATAGTTGCACAATGTCATCTTACCTATCATTCCAATGTATCTACAGAGTGTCCCAAAATGAACAACCTGTATTTGAAAGACAATGAAATAGGAAACGGATTGAGATATTGACAAAATTCTTGCAGAAAATGAATGAGTCATATCAGGAATTTGATATGGTACACTTGATTATGTTAGTTATGTTTATTGCGTTATAATGTTATTAAACTTTGTTAGGTTCAATTTAACCGACAGATAGCGCTGCAAAACCATTTTTTGAATGTATGAAAGAAGGCATGCGTATGCACCGAAAAGAAGGACACGTGGCCAGAAATGTTCAGACTACTGATCATTTAATTCTTCAGGGAATTAGCATGCCTTCTTTCATACAGCCAACACACGGTATTGAAACGCCATTAGTCTGTTAAATTTAACACAATAAAGTGCAATGGCATAATAACGTAATAAACATAACTAACATCATAAAGTATTTCATATCAAATTCAATGCATGACTCATTCGTTTTCTACAAGAATTGTGTTAATATCCATTTCTGTTTTATTAATTGTTTAAAGCAGGCAGTCCATTTTGGGACAATCTGTACACGATCTTATCTTTTAGCATATCTAGCCATGTATTCTCAAATAATATGACAAGTTATTTCATTTGAGTTTCATCTTAGAAAAATATTTGTTGAAAAGTTGCTTTATTAATTCTAACCACGTATACACCCCCAGCAATTCATTGATACTGTAAAAACAGAAACGCATGGAAAAAATTGACCGATTTCTTGTTGTAAGTCTTGAAAAAATGCATCCAAGGTTTTGACAGAATTGGGAAAATATACTTAAAGATGACAATCAGTAATATTTTACTTTTAGTTCACTATATTTGATTGTTCACGACGAACTCAATAGTATAAGTATTTGTAGAAGTATTCCCCAAAAACAAATATTTTGTTGGCTTTTAATCCAGCTAGGACAAGAACTTGAATATGAAATTTTAGAATGTAAGTCAAAGTTCTATTACGTATGTTGTTGAAAACTAACAGCTGTTTTTTTTTTTTGCCATTTCCATTTTTTCAGACTATAACTCCAATAAATCTTTTGGGTAAGCAGTATATTTTCATATTTTTAAGATTTTTCTTTGCCATCAAGTTTGCTCCGATAATCTGTCATATATACATCTGTTGAATCTCAGTTAATAATCAGTTCACGACCATTCCTGACCAGCTGCTACAAAGCTTTCTGGCACAAAAAAAAATATACCTTACAATATTAAACAGGATGGCCTGCAATGTTTAACTGGACGGCTTACATTGTTCTCTGTATCGCAATTATCATATAAAATCCACTCCATTTTTTATGTAGACAAAGTGGCATGTTGACCAAATGGTGACCAAAGTAACCATTTGAGCTTCCAAATACGATGCCATCAAAATGACAACATCTACAAAGCAAGTCACACATCTGCATCTACAAGTTATGATTTTTTGTTTATTTGGAAGTTTATTATTGTCCCATAGTCTTCTCACAGACGCCTATTCTTCAAACTAGAGTCAATTTATCCATATTTTTAATTCAATATAGTTCAAAACTCGTAGTAAAATTACAGCATTGGGAGTATTTGTTAGGATGCTACAACGCATCAAAGGTTCATTAAACATGAAATTTAAATTAAATATTTTAACCAAATTCTAAGTGCATAATTAAGAGTGATGTGTTAAATCCTTGATTTAAGTAGAAGCTAAACATGCATTACAAGACACAGATAAGAGAGTAACTAATTTAATTAAAACTTTAAGACAGGCAGTAAATGCAAGTTAAGCTAAGGATAATTATAATGGACATCATGAACTTACATCATTAAAGTATATAGTAAGTAAAATAGATATATTAGTATATAATATATTAGATAGTAAACTCAGACGCCACTTAACCACACGAGATTATTTTAAAATAAAATGCATTAAGGTTTGCGGGGAAGTGTAAACAAATACATTTTTGGGCTCCTTCTATTTACCCCATTGTGTGTCCATTTTCAGTTAAATAAAAAATTCCTTAAAATTTCTGTTTTAGACCATTTTACACAAATTTATTAAAAAATAATTTTGACAGAATAAATAAAAAATCGTTTTTGGTAACGAATCCCCTTAAACATTTACTTGATAAACCAGCCATAAAATGAAGTATCACATTATTTTTCATCTTAGTCCGTGTCCAGTGTAACATCGTTTCCGGCTCAGATTATTGCTTTATGAGCCTCATTAAGGATGTGAGGACATCGACAATCGTCAATTTGTTTCAGAATCCGTATCGCACCATAAAGGAAAAATGACATATCTGTCATTGAATTAACATCAGAGATTTGTCATTTTTCTTGTCAAGGTGCAATATTTTAGCTTCCATAAAATAAATACATCACCCAGAAGTTGGAAAGTTTTTTATATAATGACTCGATGGGGTAATTGAGCTGTACAATGCGATATTTTGTAACCCAATTTACAAAAGGACCATAATTATAAGCTAAAGTCATTTACATATAATATAATTCACAATTATAAAAAGCTTTTTAAATTTGAATAATAAGTCAGAGTAAATAAAAAAATTGCATTATTTAGTTGCAATAAGTGTAGATCAGCTGTTTTGCATTTAATATTAAAAATTGTAATGATAATCACTTTTTACTCACGTGACTTACTCTAACAGAAAATATAATTTTGCGTACAGTTAGCTTCTATTAAAACTTACAACTCTTTCAAGTAAGCGAAACGATCTTGCAACGGCATCGAAACAGAAAAAAAAGAATGTTATCTTATTTGCAGTCATTTTATACATAAAAAAGCAGGAGGGGTCTTTCTCAGTGAATAACAAAAGTGATATTTCACAACAATCGTGGACGTCAGGCTAAAAAAGGCCCGAACCATTTATAGATTATTCAAGGAAATGGATCAGGAAGGACATTACGCATATCTAAAAGAGCTGGATGGCCTTTATCTTGCCTTATGTGGATATGGGTATTTGTTTTTATCTATGCAAGGGGTCTTTTGATATAAATAATAACGGTTTTTATTTACGATTTCTGTGAGAAAGCACCACATTCATATTGTTCTTTGAATGGCCCTGGTTTTATGATGGTGCGATAATGCCCCGGAGCATAACTTTAAAGGATTTTGTTGTTGTAAGTTATGGGGTTGGGAAAATGAAAATGCACTGGGTTGTTTATATGACCTTTCATTAGTTCGGAAAGTAATTTAAGTTATTATAATAAGTAGCTATTTAAGTAATATTACGTTGTTGTTTTCTTTAATGTGATATAATACATTTAAGCTGAAATGTAGGGGTAGACAGGGACTAGTTTACCATTGGGTAAAGTTTTCCATCTTAACTGGGAAATGAGCTATTGGGGAGCACAAATTGTGACTTGGTTTATGAAGTAACACTTTATATATCAGCCACAAAAATCGTGGTTCCGTTGGAGGAGTCATTTTATTAGTAGGGCTGTTTTAGTATTCCATTGTCTTTGATCAACTTTGACTAAATTTTGTAAGTTGAAAATTATTTTTCTATGCAAATTTCTTCTGAAATGCAATAGCATTTAAATAAAAAAAATTCTGTAACTTACCTCTTGATTCAAATTCTTGTATTAAATCGTGTGTGAAACTAAAAGAAGTGGTATAATGCTCTCTATCTTCTAAAGTATATTTGTTTACTGTACTAGAATATCCAAGAATCGTGTTTTCCTGCTAGTATAATAGAATATTTGCCCAAAATAAAATGTCCAAATGAAAAGTTAAGCATCTACTAAACCGTTATATTTTATTTTTAAAAATGCAGCTATGTTCATATTTAAATTAGGCATTCATTTATTGAACATTTATTATAACGGTTAAAATTCTATCAAATCTATCAAAATATCTATTTAAAAATAATCCTGGGTAAAAAAATAATAATTAATTATGTTTTGTGGTCTTTATATTAATACATTCGTTTAAATGTAATCGTTTCGTTTATCATTCGTTACATGTATATCCATTTATGTATAACACTTTAATCTAACTTCCATTAATTATAAGAAAACTTTATTAACTGTCGTCTTAAGCTACCTATTTCAGTAAATTCCTGGTATATGTAATCGGATGCATATATTACGTATTTACTCACATAGGAATTTGAATTACTTACGGATAGAAAAGTGGACTGATCCTAAATCTCGGCTTTGAGATCGTTAAAACTTGCAACCCGTAAATCTTTTCGCTGCGTAATCAAAATTATGTAAGTTATACGGTGCGCTTACCCTTTATTAGTCATTTAATAATTCTCTCAGAAACTTTTATCCCTTTATTGCAAAGATTAAAGTTTGTAAGGACTTGCTTTGGAAAGTTATTTATTTGTTTAGGTTGACAAACGTATACTTAAAATGACTATTTAGTATATTATAAATAATTTTTACACATCTTTGAATGACATATTTCCCATAAATTTTTAGGTTTAAGTGACAAAGTAACAATTATAATGGCATTTATAGTTAAAGTCTTAAAAAAAAATATTAAATATTGCATTTATAATTGTGTATTTTCAATTAACAACATTATACCCATTAGGATACGGTAAAATAATAATAATTACTGTATTAAAAGAACTGGGCTTAAAAATTATCAACAACTATTTTAATGAAAGCGAACTTTTAAGAGCATCTCGCTAGCAACTGTTATGGTTCTAATATTGTATGACATTTATGGTGAACTAAAACATATAGAACTTGCAAACTACATACATATTTTCAGCAACTTTGTGCATATCAATTACAATAACCTGCATTAAAATTTAGTTTCGTTCTTTTACTATCATTGTGGCAACGAAAATTTCAAAATCAATTTAAAAACTATGCTATGCAAAATGAATAACAGAAACAGTACTATCCTATACTATTTCATTTTTATTAATTTCATGTATAGGTTTGCATAGAGTAAGACAAAATCAAAATTAATAGACAAAAAAAAGCTGTCTTAATGTTGCAATTTCAGTTGCGTTCAGATTATAGGTTGCTCTAAAGACAAGAAAATAACTTCTTAAACGCTTAAACACAGTAAAAAAAAACCTAGTTTACCATTACAGTGTGATAATAAAAGTTCTTCCACAACCCTTTGGAAGAACGCCAAGTGACACATCATAACGCCAAGTGATACTTATGATGTACGCCAAGTGACAACATCATAGTATTTACTTATGATGTTGTCAAATTTATTGCTTAATACCGGCGAAACCGTTTTTTTTTTCAATGGCAGTGGCTAGGTTCACACTGCACGTTTTTTCTGCTTAAACGCTATTGAAGTAAGTTTTTCGATGAATGTTGAAGTACCCTGTACGCCAAGAAAAATCAGTTTACTAAAACACTAATAATGCAGCACTGTAGTATGTAAAAATAACCGCAAAATGCGCTGTAAATATAAATATTTTTTTACAATGTAGCAAACTGCAAGTTTTGGGTCGTTAGCTTAAAAACAGGTTCTTGAGCAGATTTTTTTTTCTTTGCAACAACTCACACCTGAAAAGTAAGAAACGCTTCTCTGGGGCTTACCATTTACTAGTTTTGTCATAGAGGGAAAATAAGTAATATTACTTGGTAGTGTTATCATTATGCGAAGAGCTTAAAATTCAATCAATGACAGCATCAACTTTTTAAAATGAAAATAAATAAAAGCAAAAATTAAAAAATTGTAACAGCTTCAAGTCAGAGGCCCTAGGTATGACCAAAAATTATGTTTTACCGGTTTCCAATAATTATCAAGATTCGTCTTAAATTCTATTACCATCTTTGAAAATGCAACATAATCGGATAAAACATTCAGCTTATTGATAAATCAATTTTTAAAAGAATGTGTTCATTTAACAGAATATTTTTAAACTTTACCACCATCTCCTCTGATTCGGGTGATACCTAATTGCTTTATGAATTTAACTGATTTAACAGGAAACATATCGTCTTTAAAATGACAAAACCACGAATGTGCAAAAACAGAGGATGCTTAGGGATGGAAAACCGTTCAACTTTAAACCGGTTTTTGGCTTCGGTTAAACGGGCAAAACAAGTTCTTTAGGTGAACCGGTTAAAACTGATGAACCCATTTGATCGAAAATCTTAATCGGTTAAACTGGAGGAAAATTTCAAAACTGTTAGATAAATCAATTGATTATGACGTCTAAAAATATATCACAATGGGTTTGAATGATATGGTTCGTAAATTGATTATTAACGCTGTTGATACTGATGATGCCTTCAGGCATCAAGAACTAAGCTGCCGGTGAATGCTAGTCCTATGACATAAAACATGACAACAAAAATCTTTTTCTATGCCATATTAGGCAGCACATATCAGAAAGGGCCACAGGAAGTACCACTTTTTAAATTTTAAAGAAACACAATCAACTTATGGTTTAATTTTAAGCGTTTTTGAAGGTAAAATGTTGTCTTAATATAAATTATTCCTTATGATAAGGTGTTTTTTGTGTTGCAATTTTTCTGTTTTTCAAGATATTCGAAAATCACACCTCTGAGGTATGTTTTATATACCGGGTGATTATAAAGAAACTTTGCCAACATCTGCGCTTCTAGAGTCCGTTCCAGTTTACCGATCGAGATAAAATTTTAAATATAGTTATTTGGAAGTATGTGCTCGAGATTCTGTGATTTTCATGACAGTGGTGCTCACGGTTACGGTTATAGTTATATAAACTCAAAAATTTCAAATGGCAACGCCTATTTTTTCCTGTCTCAAAATTTTCAGCGCACGCGAAAACCTTAATTACCGTTGAAACGGCATCGATTTGTCCAAAAACCAACGCGTTATAAATAACCCTTTAAGACCTTCAATCAGATGGCGCTGATTAAACTCATGGACTAACTGATAAGAGTTATATCGAAAGAAAATGCCTTAAACAGCAAAATTATTAGTGCACACCTCAGCCAAATGCAAATATACTGCACAAATCGTGTTTTGTTGGCTGTTTAAGCCATTTTTTTCGATAAAACTCCTAACAGTTAGTCTCATAAACTTAATCAGCTCCATCTGATGGCCGGTCTTAAAGGGTTATTTATAACACGTCGGTTTTTGGATGAATCGCTGTCGTTTCAACTCTATTTAAGGTTTTCGCATGCGCTGAACATATTGAGATAGGAAAAAGTAGGCGTTGCCATTTGAAATTTTCGAGTTTCTGTAACTATAACCGTAACTGTGAGCACCACTGTCATGAAATTCACGGAATCTCGACCGCATGCCTCCAAATAACTATATTTGAAATCTCATCTTGATAGGTTAACTGGAACGGACTCTAGAAGAGCAGATGTTGGCAAAGTTTCTTTATAATCACCTACTATCTTTAGAATTCTCACATTGTAATAAACGAAACGTTATTTGATTCCAAGTTCTTTTCTACCAGATATCTAGAATCGTAGACCATTCGAAAAACGTAACCTAGATTTAACCCTTTAAGACCCTTTCAGATGGCGCTGATTTAAGGTTATAAGACTAAAATGCTAAGAGTTTTATCGAAAAAGTTATTTTAAATAGTTTCAATGCCAGCAACTCAAAATTCGTCATTTCTATATACAAATACTGGAAAAGTTGCCTTGAACAGCATCAACGCCATTCTCCTAAAAAACAAAAACAAATTACAACTATTTTTTAAAATTCGCTTTTCGTGTAATTTAATTTTTCACATCTAAAATTATTCCGGGCTATAAGGGAGGTTGAATAATTTGTTCCACAAGTGGAGCGTTGGCGTATAAAATTTTAAAATGGGGGCTTTAATCAATTACTTTGGAATATTTTAAGGCAAACGAAAATTTTAAGCGCTATTCGTAAAAACGCACAATACAATTTGAAACACTGTAACCATTTGTTATAATAAAATAATATAAAAAGTCTAAAAACGGAAATTACCAGTTGTAATGGGATGTGATAAAGTTTTTCAACAAAGAGGCCAAAAATAGATGGTTGCAAATGTTCATCCTACCCGAATTGGCTGTGTTAAAGCTTCTCACAGAAGTTATAGAAATAGACAGACGGAATGGATCAAACTTCCAAAACCGGTTTTTCAAAGAAACGGTTTTTAGTAACTTTTAACTGGTACCGGTTAAAGCCGGAGGAAAAAAAGAACCGGTTGAACCGAGAAGCGGTTTTAGTTTTCAAAAACCGCCTATCCCTGGAATTGCACATTCGTGGTTTTGTCATTTGACCGACGATATGTCAAAAAATCTTAATTTGTTAAACTAACCAATACTTGATAAAACCCTTAATAAAACCGTTCTAAAATGTATTTTTCGTTGAAAAATATTCTGTGAATTGAATTCATTTATTATTGCGATAGGATAAAGTGTTTTAGATTGGAAAAACAAAGGCTTAAAAAGTCAATACAGTTTGATAACGCTTAACACATGATAAAAGCTCACAAAAATAATCCCAATTCCACTAATTTAAAATCTATTAAAATTAAGTGATAAAGACTATAGTTTTTTTTTATCTTTCAATATCTAAATTACATTAGTAAAATCGAGTTTTTACGAAGGATAAAACACTATACATAATATTCTGTTCCAGTAATTTTTTATCGTCTTGATTTAACAGAAGAATTTGAGAAATACTTGTTTTTAAATTTTTGACGTTGCGAACCTTTACTAAATTTGTTCGATACGTATTCCTATTATTTCAAATTCAAAAGAAATGCAGAATGATGAAAAAATCGAAATGATACCTGAAATAAAAAGAAAAAGCAGTAGCTTTTTTAAGGGATATTTTTCCGATAGTTCTGTTTCGAAGGACAATGCATTCAATGACGTTATTCCGTTTTGCTGTGATGAAAAAATATGGCAAGCTGCCGAAAAATGGTAGATTTTTTTTAACTGGAAAGGAAGAGAAAAATTTTCATATAAAAAGTCAATAGAAATCACTAGCTATGAAATGACCTGCTTTCTTTCGATCTTTAATAACTTTAGCATTGATTTATTTAAGATTACTGGCCAAAAAAAGTTTTTTAACATTCAAATGCGATTTTTTGTCAGTTTCATGGAGTCAAGTTTCAAAAAATATCATTATACATGAAAGAAAACAGTAACGATGAAAATGAAGTTTTTAAAGGGCAAATTATTGTGTGTTGCCTGTATCAACGTGTCATAGCGTGGTAATTTCAATAGCACGTTTGTTATATTTTTCCATTGTTGATCCACAATGGAAACAAAAATGTTTGAACTAGGAATGTTTCTGGAAGTAAAAAAAAAAACACAATTCATTTTGAAACTGTGTTACATCTATAAGTTGAAAACTTCCAAACAATTTAGGAATAAAATATATATTAAGTTTGCATATTTGGCAATGCGTTATTTCAATATTTATAAATGAATTGCACTGCGTTATTTCAATGACAGTAGATGAATTGCACAACGTTATTAATTATATGTTTTATCTAAAAAAAAATTTAATTATCTACCAATTGAAATTTGTGAAAAGATAAACACTACATTTAAATATCTCCCATGATTTAATTTGTGAATGAAACATTTTAACAATATTCTGAAATATTGTAATTTGTTTGTCAAAAGAGTAACGTCTTTGCGTCCGACGAAAAAGTTTCATTAATATTTCCATATATTAGAATAGTTATTTAATAAAACTAACAAGATAAATTTAATTATATTTTTAATTTATTTTGAAATTAAATAAATTCACATTTGCCCTAAGTTTTTATTCAGCAATCAAATAAAGCACATCTTTTAACGAGAATTCTATGTAAATGCGTTAGTTTTTCCTTCAGTATGTAAACATTGTATAATAGATTTTAAATAAAATTTAAAGCTAGTTTATGTCTTTATACTATTTCCATCAAACTATGACAGTTTTCCGAACAAGGCTCCATTGTTAGATCTAATTTTTAAAATTAATTATAAAATGAACACCATCTATCTTGAATCTATTGTACCCAACTTTCAAGCATTATCCTACCACAGAAACAATACCGCAGAAATTTTAAGCTCCAAGCTCTTCCTAGAAGACTCCACATAGTAGGCAAATTAATTTTGCAAACCTTGAATGCGCGAAAATGTTCAAAACATCCTTTTCGAAAGTACACGAGACTTTTAAAGAACAGCATGATCTCTTTTATATGTTATTAAATGAAAACAACCGGACAATAATTGTTAACTAGGTTCTTAGCAAATAAACGAACATATTAAAATGCAAGCTCAGTGTTATATTTTTTATCAATTTTTTTGCAAAGACATTTTGCGGAAAAGATAAGAATATAATATGGTAGTGATTATTTTTAATGATATCATTTAAAATTCCATTTTAGATAATGTACAGAAATTTATTTTATGCTACATAAGGGATTTTAATGTGAGTGGATTTTTTTTATACTTCCATAAAGAATAGATGTGTTAGTTTGTCAAATAAATGATATTTTACCAATATGTTTACAGATTTTAAAATAATTATCTTGTATAAAAATTCAGTATGTGTTTCCATCATCAGGATATTTAAAATATTGTAACCTTCCATGTTGTAACTTTAGCATGTATCTAAATAATTTGTTGCTATCCAAGTGAAATATAATTCTAAACTTATAAGTTTCCGTTTCAATAATAAGTCAATATTTTTAACTTAAAAAAAATATCTTAAATTTTTTAAACACCGTGTAATACGACTTCTCTATTAGAAATAAAGTACCTTTCATTCTTATATTCCACTTTTTATTCTATATTATAGACCTATATATTATAGAGAGCTTATATATTATAGAGCTTTCTACAATATTTCCTAAGTTATTACTAACCCTAAATTATGTTCAAACAGTTACATTAATCAGCTTAGCATAACACAATCCATAAAACTAGCATTACCATGTTTGAACGTGCTATCTTGAAATAACTCCATTGCTATGCTCTTACTAAGCGCACATTATGAATGACGCTTTAGTTAAATTTTCAGTCTCGATAAAACAATATATCAACCAAGATCAAAGACTCCCTCCCTCCTACACACCGATTGCTGGCCTACTGCACATCAAAGCTGAGGTTTGACAAAACTGTGACTGTTTTTTTTTATAAAAATTCATATTTGCAGCACCTATATAAAAGATATGTATTTTAAGTTAATAAACATTGATAGTTGAATTTAATAAACAAACTTATCTAGATTAGTTTCATTATATTCTAGTATAAGAATTTTTTTTCCAACGTGGTATCTTTTTTGGCAGTCAAGCCTTTTTTTGCAGACTTGGAGTATTTCCCAGAACTTACATTCGCTTTTGGTGGCATCATCTAGGATGCTCTTGCTAACAATTTTGACGTACAGATTGAAATGAATCTGAGATTTCTGTGAATTTACAGGATGCTTAGAACACTCAGACCATTTTTCAAATCAGATATTTTTACTATTCAGCCGTTACTCGAACCCGCGATTTTGGAAGTAAAATATTATAAAAACAAACAAACCTGTTTCAAAAAAGTTTAACAGGAAACAAGCAAGTATTAAGGTTCGTAAACACAAGAGGCCTGGATGGCTGAGTGGTTCGGACTATTACGCTAGCAATCTGGCACTGTAACGAGTGGGGTTCAAATCCCACCTTCGTCATGGGTGTGCTGTTCCTTTCACTGTTCCAGTAAAAATTCTTTCTGAGTCTGTCTTACTTGAAAAAGTCGTATAAACGGGTATCTGATCAAGCACACAAGCCCGAATTTATATGTACCCACCCTACCCCTACGTAAACGCAGAGATGGCCGATTAAAAAAAGAAAAGTAATTTTTTATCTGATAGGCAACTTCGGCCAATCAGATCAAATATTGGCATATCTAATAATGACATCAGCTTATTTTAGCCAATATCCCATGACATGTTCGAGAGTCACAATTCGAACCAATTTTGTCAAACTACTCCAAACACCTCCCAAAGTGCTCATTCGCGTGAGATAGTTTCGGGGGCGAAAGCGGCCATGATTTAACCTAAGCTTTTCACTTACTTGAAAGCCATTTAAGTAAGCACCCCCGAAGAAGAGTGGTTACCAAGCACGGCAACATCTTTATGCGTTCCTGGATACTTTGTCTGGGCTCGATCTGAAAAATCCCACGTTGGCTGTAGTCAGTATGACTGATTGTATCGGACGGATCATTTATTAGAGTTATGCTTTTTTTAGTGTTCGGGGTTCTTGGAAATGAATGAGCTACCTAATGATACTCGTAGGTTGGGTCGATGGTGGAGATTTTAGCAGTGTTTTGTCACAAATTATTGTTAAATAATATTTTTAAAATTATAAGTATTCTTGAAGAATTTTTGTGAGAGAGAAGAGAGTTTTTGTAGAAAAATATATTACCTATAAACACGTACCTTAGGGGAAAATAATTAAATTACCATTGTATAGTTTACAGCCTCTTCTTGGAAAATTTACACAACTATATTATTCAGTTGTTTGTTTCTAGTGCATGTTATACTTTAATAAACTTTATAATTTGGAGGAAAAATACAATTAAAATACCATGAATATCAGGGACATAAAGGCATAGTGAACATGAGAATGGGGTTTATGTTAATGACTTACCTTAATTTAAAAATGAATTCAAAATACAGTTGTTTTGGAGACATTATATGAGTTGTATCAACAATTAATGATGTGAATATTGTTTTCATTAAATGACGCTCATTAATTAGATGTTAAGTGTGTAATAAGTAATAAAACTATTAAACACTGCCAAAACGCTATTAAAATAACTATTAAACACAGCTATTAAATTAAGTATAAATAAGAATTATGATCTTGGAAAAACCATCTTGAAATATTTTTTCATTATCATAAAAACGTTTGAAGTGTAAAGACTTTCCAAATCTCAATAAAAGAAAACTTTCTATTAAACTTCCTATTTTCTTAAAGTATGAATACTTGTGTATATTAAAGTTTCAATTTTTTTTAAATAACTAATTTTTTAACTCTGTGTCACAGCTAGTAAACTTAAAGGCATTGATTTGTACAATTAATTTTAATTTAAAAATAAATATTTGTTATTGATAAAATAATCAAAATACCTTAAAATCCATATTACACGCCTGTTTTAACATGTATTTTTGCATAAGAAACCATTTAAATTACATGATTACCAAAATATCTAGAGCCCCGTATTACACACCTGTATTAACACTCGTGCCCCATTTGAAACAAAAGAGAAAATCAAACTTATGTTCCACTTTTTATTCTTACCGAAGTCTGTTACATTCCCTTTACGAAACAATGCGTAAAAGTGACGCATTGGTAAGAAGACAATTATCCCAAAATACAACCCAAATGTTTATGTCTACCCTGCATTTCATAGTTTAAAAGTAGCAGATATATATCTAGTACCCCACCTGTTATATAAATAACGATTTAACACTGTCCTTAATCAACAATTTTTTAAACTTTCAACCTGAATTTCAAACCTCTTATATGTCAGATGTTTCACTTTTCTCCGTATTGTGCCAAATGTTCTCCTTACAATAAACATATCCATAACGAATGGCAATGATCCGATTTGTTCCCATTATTTTCCTCTAAGGGCCAATTCAACAGTGAGGCCATATTTTCTGGAAAAGCTATGCCCAACCCTAACAACTCATTTGCTTTTCGGGAAAGATTACCTTCTGTGTGTATCGCTCACAGGGTTTTTAGCATATGTCTAACTTAGTTTGGTAAACTTGTAGCTGATATATGTTTAAAAAAAATATGTTTAAATGGTTGTTGCCGTGTTTCCCTGGTCATATACATACGAATAGACAATATATTTTTCATATAAGACACAGAGGGAATGCCTATAACTCCAAACAGGAATAATGTGGTACAATGGACCTTCAAATCCGTCAAAATGGCTGGAAATGCACTTTTTTTTATTTTTAGACTAAATAATAGTCTGGAAACTCTGCTACGATAATCTGAAAACAGAATTAAATTTCCTTAATTTTTTAAGTGAGTTATGACTGTTTTTAGTATCAAAGGTCGTACATTCATGCCCATTTCACGTACAAAGCGTCTGCTCTAGACGTTGAAGCTTATGATTTTTCCGAATTTGTCTGCTATCTTTTAGCCACACATTCATTTATTTGATAAGTTAGATTAGGTAAAATGTACTTCTACTTCAACTACAACATTCGTGTTGTGTTTGTTTGTTTTCGAAATTCGAACATGTGTTTTTTCAACAATATTTTTTAAAGCTTTTTTATTAGTGTTTTGGTTTCTTGTTGCTTGGTTTTTGTTTACGAGATGTACAATTTTGTATTCTAATGGATGTAATTGGTTCGGAAGCCGAAAGGTCGTCCAAATATAAAAAAAGACATGTGCTGCAAATGATTGAAAATTATGTTAGTCATCTGAAGAAGCCAATAGCATTGTAATTGCGAATCAAAACTCTGATTACGTAGCAACTTTAGAAAACGGTGCAAGTGATTATGTTATTATGTGCGTGTGAAAAAGCTTAATTTTTTACGATAAAATTATGTCTACAAAGTTTTGGTATTCTGTAGTAGTTAATAGTTCTGATAACAATTTTAAATTAACTACCACAATATATAGTGACCTATTTTCACAAATATTGTCAAATTTTAATTGTTAATTAGGATTAATTGTTAATTGAGATAATAGATTTTTGCTCTGATCTACGGTCAGTCTGCCAATAGTCTATACTGTAGTTGTTGTTTTTATTTGCAATAAAATGAATAATTTGGTAACAATACATTACATACTCTAAAACTTTTTTCTGTCCATCTATGATTTTATTTTTTTGGTTTTTAAACTTTTTTGTTTCGTTTATTACTAATTTTTTTATATAATTATTCATATAATTGTTACTGAACACCAAGTACATAACAATATTTTCGTATCATACCATATTTGCTTGTGCACCATATTTTCTATGTGTCAATAAACCAATTTTCATTAGAATCATAAAAGTGTTGTTTTCTCTAATACTAAAAAATGGTCGATTTGTAAATTTCGAAATGTTCCCTGCGCATCAATTTTTAATTAATTTCTTAGATATTACAATTATGACTTCTTCATGTATGTCACATTATAAATTGGATATGATACTGGGGATTTATTGAATATTAAACTCAAAATTAATTTTTTTAAAGAATATTTTTGACTTTTTGACGCTTTTTTTGGGAAAAATGGTATTTAAACTTAATTTTACTCAAAAATAAACTTTTTAGGATTGTTGATGATCCAATTTTCAATGAAGTACATTCAAATTACATAAAACTGGAAAAAAATATTTATATTTTTAAAAACTAAGACGCAGGGAGCATTTTTAAAAATTTCAAAATTTGACACTTAAAAATTTAATATCTTAAAATGTTGTCAATATTTTTTTCAAAATAATTTATATTTCAATTCTTACTTAATATATTGTACTGTGGATAAAAAATTGGACTTCTAACTGTAAAATTTAAAAAAAAAGATTTTTAAACTCCATTGTACCCTTAAAAGAGAAAGGCATAACCACTATACTGAACACCATACAGTTTGATGTATCCGTTTAATGCCACTATTTATAGTTATTTGGTCAACATTCAACTAGTCACAATGTTCGAAAATAAAACTTTTATAAATGCTTTTGATTTACAATTACAATTTACTAAATGACACTCATTTTCAAACAAACCTACAGTGATCAAGGGGATAAATGAGTCCGCCTATTCGCTGAGAATTTTTGAGTTTGAGCTTTACAAGTCAGCGTGCAAAAAAAGTTTTGCTAGGTCGTTAAAAATAAATACACAAACAGTTTACAAAGTTTTTTGATTAGATTAATATATGAATGTAGGTTAAATATTAAAATTGAGAATCTTAACGAACAAAAGGTGACATCAACTCTTGACTACGGTTAAAACTTACGAGGTGTATGTAGTTGTGTTGAATGTTTTCTCTTAGCTGGAAATATATAAACTCAAATTTTTAAACGAAATAGAAGCATTAAAAAACATCAAAAACAACTTTTTGAAGCCAATTATTTGATTTTTAAATTCGCAATGCAAGAGGATTTGAGACGCCTCCTGTCTTAAGTTGTACTGTTTTTCAAACAATAAAACACAGATGTGTGTGTTTTTTCGAAAAGAGAGACGAAATGGCAGTGTTTTTCAATTGTTTTTGATTACTACTAGGGGAATGAAATCACACGGAAGGAAAATTTAAATCGAAATATTTGTACATAAGAATTTTAACTTTGTTCGAAAAATAACTATCTTCTGTGTTGGGTTTCCCATATAATAAGGTTATTATATAAGCGTAAATATTTTACGCCATGTTTTTAAAAATACATATTAAGGTAGGCGAATACCTAAAATTCTAAAATTTTTACTATTGCTTTAATCTTTTCCAAATTTGGCATAGTGATTTCAAATATAATGAACCATGCTTTTTAGGCAATTTTTGTTATTTAAATATAATTAATTTATTTTAAACGGAGTTTTTCACCTAATAAAAAAGGGTTTACGTCAACAGTTCTAGTATAAAAAGTTTTACATTAATGTACCTGAAATTTTTTACAAATGCTATTTAAATATATATATATATATATATATATATATATATATATATATATATATATATATAATATATATATATATATATATATATATAGATAAAACACACAAAAAAATAATAAAATGAACATGAAATTGATGACCGTGCCACATTTCATCAGGGGACAAAGTAACACTTGTCATCAAAAAGGACAACGCTATTTTTCTGTTTGGGTAACGACTGAAAAGTCTAAAAATATCACCCAATTTGTCCCGAAATAGCGTTAGAAACCATAAAAAGACAAAAAATAAGAAAAATAAAAAACAATTAAATGAAAAAAATGAAAAAATAACAGACCCATTAGTAGCAAACACAACAAATCCAAGAATAACCGTTAGTTGGTTGGTAGGTAGACAAAAATATTCAGGTTCGTATGCTTGGAAAACCGTTAGAAAATAAAAGGTTAATGATGGTCACAGTGAAAAAAGCAATGAGAAGTTTTAAGATGGTGACGTCATTGATGGAAGTAGATATTTATGAATGAATTTTGGGGGGTAGTGGTTGTTTGTCAAAGAAATGAAGAAATCCTTGAAGTGAGAAAATTCATGGTTTTTGTTGTTGCAGATGGATTTTATTCTGTGAACCTGATTGAGAATGATGTTGCGATAAACTTTAATTGATAAATTGGAGGTCCAAGGAATGAATTTAATAACTTTAAAATTGAAGTCAATACGCTTGTCATAGATGGAGGTAGTGATAGTAGAGTTGTTGTAAGTGATTTCTAAGTCAAGGAAATGAATTGAAGAATTAGAGCTATTGGTTTTGTTTAAGATAAGCTAAGCTAAAAAAACCAATAGCTCTAATTCTTCAATTCATTTCCTTGACTATATATATATATATATTGTATATATATATATATACAATGTCACAATAAATTATAATTATATTGTAATTTGTATGTAACTCTAGAGGGTCATTGCATACATCAGTTCAAGGCAAAGAATTTAGCACATAATTAATGTTTATATGATGAAAAGTCAATGTGGTAGACTTGTCAGCGTAAACCTCTTTTTCAGTAGAAAAACACCGTTTAAAATATATAAATTATATTTAAATTTTTAAAAAAATGCCTAAATAGTATTATTCATTATATATTTGAAATCACTATACCAAATTTGGAAAAGATTAAAGTAATAGTAAAAATTTTAGAATTTAAGGGAATTTTGGGTACTCGGCTACCTTAATGGTATATCGAACTTTTATCTCAGTAATTTGTGTTTAAAGTTTTTTTTTTATTATTATTATTTTTATTCTATGTTTTTAAGTGGAGAATTTTTTTAGCGTGCATTGTTCTAGAACCTCTAGGAAATGTTATTACTCAATCAAATGTTATGAATATATCTAAGCATATTTAATAAAAATATAAATCTATAATCGAACTAAAGATACATTCTTAAACTTCAGATCGTGGCAGAATTTTGCAAAAGTACAGAACGGTTATTGAGTATGGCTTACCTGCATTTTCTAAACACAGGGGAGACCGGGGTTAGTTGGCACAGTTTGGCACTTTAAAATGTTTCTAATTTTTTGATTTGAAGATATTTGAAAAGTAAAAGGTGGGTAATGTACTTGAACATTTTGGCTACAAATTACACATACAATTGATTAAATATATTGTTGCGACTTTCTGTGAAAAATGTTCTTCTTTGTCCAGTCAAACTATGCCAACCTTACCCCAGTGTCGGAGCTAGTTCTAGTACCCCAGTGTCGGGGTAAGTTGGCATAAGATGTGAGGCAAGCGTTTTTACTCGTCTTTATGTAAGGTGTAATTAGAATGAATGTTGATCTGCTTAAAATTAAACATTCCATATGTCCTGGGGCGATAAATGAATGTTGGTTCATTACTGATAGTAGGAGGTTGAAAAATCTTTGAACATTATGTGGGTTGAAACTGGACGTTCGAGACAATCTCGGTACCTCGGGGGTGCGTATTGAAAGTTGTGGGTGACGTTTTAGGAAAAAAGAAAACCAGTCAACACCTGCTGATTTTTTTGAGTCCCAACTACTAGGATGTGCAATGCCATTAGCAACTGCATATTGATATGCTAACTTTCTTACCTCTTTTGGGCTCAGGCCGAAGTATATGTCATTTGCCCTCACAAGGTATTCACTCATAGCAAATTCTTGTTCAGGATGGAACACCTGCCGCACTATCCCATATCCTCCAATACCCTCTGGTACCCCTTGGGTGGAATTCATTTTTTCTTTTGAGATCTTACAATACCGTGCGAGACTTCTAACAGAGATCTTAAATTCATCCGCTACTTCTCTCAAACTTCTTTTTTCGAGTAAGTGTGCCTCAGTGGCTCTCTTTTTATGATCTGCTGTCACTGTATCCCTCTCAGTTTTTCGTTCGTAGGTCCTCATAATCTGAACAAAAAATATTTACATTATCATAGATAGGTAAGGCAGAAAAAGTAAGCTTACAGAAACCGTTATTACATAATAATAACTAGATAACCATTTGCTCGACATCGAGCTGAAATTTGTATAGTCTTAAATTATTCCCTTTTTTTTTAAATTATGCCCCTTTGTTTGGCAAATCTACGTAAAAGTATCTAAAGTAAAAGTTAATATCTGTCCAGCCGTTATTGAGTTATGACTGCGAAAAGAAAAAGCCTTCCGCATTTATATATGTATAGATAAAAATAATAAAAATTTATTATTATGAAGTAGCCTGTTACCTAATTAAAATTAGGTCGCTATGAATGTTGGCATACTTAAGTCAACTTACCCGTTTTGCCAGGTTAGTTGGCATAGCCAGCAAGCTTATGCCAACTAGCCCCCGAGTCCCTATGCCAACTAACCCCAATAGAGCAAGTAAAATAAACTTGACGACCAAAACAATTGTTTATTAACTACAGCAAAAATTGACTTATGACCTCTTAGCTAAATGCCCAAAGATACTAAAAACTTGTGAATGTTATCATTGAAGGACTGTACTACTGTACAAAACGACAAATACTGAATAATCAAAATTTTACTTACTTGTATGAAAATCACTTTTTCAATCTTTCCTCTTAAGGCAATGGCTGGATCCAACTGGTGTTCTCATGCAAGTTAGACGTTTAAATGACGATCATGCGACAGGCTCAGTAGCGCTCTTAATAAACAGTGAAAAAAATTTTAATTCACAATGCCAACCAAACCCGGTCTCCCCTATAACGTTTTAATTTCAAAGATAAATGTAATTTAGTTCATTATAATATATTAATAGTTTATTTTACTGTTACTTATATACTTACTAAAATCCTTATTTGAAAAAAAATGAATATTTATTTTTTGCAAAGGTAACAGTGGTCAAACTATTTTAACAAAAATAATATGAAGACCAAGGTCTGTAAAATAAAGACTAGGGGTGGACCTAAAAGTAGCCATACTGTAACTAATTAGATATACATTTATTCGTAGTACAAGTACTTGCCAGTTTTTAATGATATCTAACCATTTGTTTCAAAACCTCTTCGAACCCTTCGAAAAAAATATAAACACCATTTTCAGGAAAGTATGTATTATAATATAAATTTGTCACACAGGTATAAATTCGGTGAATTTTATTTTTTCCAAGTTATATGATAAAGGCTGCATTATTTATTTAGAATTTTGGTATTGTACAAATTAAAAAAAAAGTAATATTATTACATTCTTTAATCCAGTGATGTGCTCGCTTTCTCGCCTCTTTGTTTAAGGGGGTTCAGTACCCTAAAATCGGTGAAAAATTCAAAATAAAATTATTGGCTTAAAATACTATTAAAACCTTTATTAATAATGTCACAAAGTATCAAGACGATTGGAAAAATATTTTTGACATTAAAAGCCATTTTAATGTCATGGCTTCGAAAGGAAATGGGTTAACAATAAAAACTTTAAACGCGTTTTTCTCAGAACTTGATTTTTTGAACTTCTATGTACCTTTTCTCAAAAACTATGCTATGTTTTCTCGTAAACTTTTTTTATATGATGTAATACATAGTATTGATTAATCTGAGGTTATAAATTTTAATAAAACTAAAGTGAAAAAAAAATTTATGGGGCAAAAAGTGAAAAATGTCATGATTTTTTGGGTACTTTAAAACTTATTTCATTTAAAAAAATCTAACAGTTATTTACAAAAAACTTTTAACCTCAGATTTATATATAAGGTTGGTATAACACACACAGAAAATTTTAAGGTGATCTGATCAGTAGTTATTGTGAAAAGGTACATTACAATTGGCCAATTTAACATTACCGATATACAACATACTGAACCCCCTTAAAAATATAGAAGTAAAATGTCTCGTTAAACCACCGTTTTTCATCGACATTTTTCGACATTTAAGTATATTATATATCTTATGCAGTCAGAGTACCATGTAGTATTTATTAGACAGACCTACCCCTTTTCCCTAAAAAGATAATTTACAAAAAAATAAAACTGATAGTTCTCCAAACCAACCATAATTACAGCCTTTGAACAATTTGTAACATCTATTTCGAAATCAATAAATATTGTATGAAAATTTCGACTAGTTTCGACACAGAAATTCTTTATTGTGATCGTAATGTGGCAAAACTGTTTCTCAAAAACAGTTCCACTACACATTTCGTCATTATTTAGTTTTTTTTTTTTAACGTTTCAGCAATAAAAAAAATCAGAAGAGCAAAATTAACTTCGAAAACTCCATTCCAAGTGACAGTTTATGCTACTTGTATATTTTTGAAACCAATATGTTTTTCATCAATTTCTAAAAAGCAAGTTTTTCATAATATAAAATACCAAAAGGCGTTTGAATTTAGTTTGCAGATTAAAGACGAATTTCAATGTGTCAGGAAATATAGATAATTGCTATACGAAACAATGTTAGCAAAAGAAAATAAAAAATCAATTTCTAGATATGTAAAAATATTTGAATAAAACATGAATGAAAATTTTCAAATGAAAAGTTCGTTTTTTTAAAAAAATTTAATCTAAGAAATGTATACTGTATCTTGATTTAGTAAAAAAAATCATACACTATTTCCAAAAAATATTTTATATCATCGAAGATATAAAAAAATTAAAAAAAATAAAGAATGCAATGAAAAGCTAATGGCAGCAATAGTTCACATAACTCAATTGCATAACATACGTTCTCCATTACTTTATTTAAAATAACAAAAAATATATACATAAATATGTTTTAGTTTTATATCTAACTCGATTTAAGCTTTTCTAAAATTTTCTTAACAATTATTATCATCCGTCAGATAAAATAAATTTAATCACAAGTAGGTAGTTGGCAGCAATAAAACACTTTCTCTTTCTCAATCGTACAATTACTGGCTGCTTTTTGCAAGAAAAAAAAAACATTAAACGTTCGTTTTTACTGAATAAAAAATGAACGTTAAAGCACTGATGCGTTAGGGACAATCTGGTATCAGCCTTGGAGGCAAAACAAAAACACCTATGCCCATTAGTCAAATGGATTCTGTTTTCAATTTCAAAAGATAAAAAGAGTAAGCGAAATCTATTCTTAAACCGTAAATTAGCATTTCAATGTACTTGTATTTAAATAATATGTTTCATGCATATTGAGTAGGTAAAGCCCTTTTTTTTTCTCGCGTATTTTGGCATCCATAAATTTAGCTAATGGCAGTAATTTCCCGGTTTTTATTTTTTTTTTGGTCGAAGCATTAACTATTTAACATTTTTATGCGTTTCAAAGAAGACATTTTGTACAGAATTTAATATAAGTTTAAGTAAGATTTGTTTTGCGATGGTGTATGATCGTGAAAATCTACGATCGATCCAATAATTATATATTTTAAATTAAAAAAATTAAACTGCAAATTAGCTATAAAAATCACTAGTTAAACTTTTTTATATTGTTTTTGATTTTAAATAAATTTATATTTGCATTTTTTTATTCATAAACACCTTTTAATGTTTTAAGTGTTTATTTATTATAATTATTAGTGTTGTGTTTTTGCGGTGGATAAATTAACATTTAGAAGAAAAAATAATGAATCATAGGTTTTGATATGATTTACATTAACAATCAGAGCTTCAATTTACATATTTTAAAACCAAAGAAAAAGACCATTAAAAAATGCATTTAAATTAGAAAGTTGCCAAGATACGAAATTCACTCAATAATTTTAATCTTATTAAGTTGTAACCAGGGAAACATAGTCATAATCATTTGGTTGAATAAACATTACTTTGCTTTTTCGTTTAAAATTATGCTTTAAATATTTTTTAGTTTTAATCCACACAGAGTTATTTTATTCAAAAAGTTGCTAGTTGATTATTTTTAATTTTATTGAAAGAAAATAAATGGGGGGGGGGGCATTCATATATAAATATACTTAGAAAAGACTTTTGAAAGCTGGAAATAATACAACATGTGTGAAGAATGTAATGCAGAAAAAAAACATGATATTCTTTGAAAAAATATCTATCTTAAGATATTACTTGTAAAATATTTCAACATGTTTTCACAAAATTTTAATCATATACGCTGGAAAGCGCATTTCCTATTTAATATTGCCGAACATGTTTTACCAACCATAATCTGCATTATGCTTTAATGATTGTTAGTCATGCATTCAAAGATTTTTTAAAAAAAGGTATGGTTGAAAAAGTACTTCAATCTTATTTTTTTTATCTGTTACATTAACAAACAATGTTTGGTACGATATGCAACCTTTCAAATCTACCTCAAGAATAAAATGACTAAATGAAATGAAAACCATGAAACCACTTTAAAAAAAAATAACATAATAATAATAATAATAATAAAGTATTACAAAAAGCATTTTTAAAAAATGCAATTTTTTTGCGACCAATGTGAGGCTGAATACGATCTCTAATTGGTCACACAGAAGCAAATGATTTATTATAATATTTTAAACAAGTTACATATAAGTTTTCAATATGTTTATTCGGGCCCGAATGGCCGAGTGGTTTGGACCATTTTGCTAGCAGTCTGCGCGCTGTAACGGGTGCGAGCTCGATCCTCTCCTTCTCTCTGGGTGTATTTAATTTCTCTGTGACAGTAAAAATCCCTTCTGTGTCTGTCTTACTTGATAAAGGCTTATAAGGCGAGTCCCTGATCAAGCACACAAGCCCCCTCTACCCCGTTTCTTCTCATCATTAAATTTTTATGAATATTGTAAAAAATGATCGCTACACAGTTCCTATTTAACACAAAATAAGTTATACAATTAATTTAAACTTGAATTAAAATGTTGTGAAATTTGAATTGCAGAATTAAGGCATAAATATGTAAAATGATTAAAATATTCTCATATTAAAAAAGAATAAAATTCCACTGCCGAAACCTTGCGACCACAAACACCATCAAAATTCAATATTGTTTCAATAATTCTCAATAAAGCTCAAACAATTTATACATTATATGCTATAATCCAAAAAAAAAGCCATAGCAATAAAAATAAAAACATATTTTTATAACACAATCTATTTTTAAATGATGTATTCGCCATCGTAAAGTCTTAAAAGCAATGTAAAACCTGTCCCTCACACTTAAAAAAGCATTGCACGTTTCTTCAGCTTTTTTTCTAGTGTTTAATCGACGCTTTGAGATCTTTAGCATTCCCAACGGAGAATTACTAAGCGTTGGGGAATCCTTTAAAAGCGAAAATCTTTTGGCGCGTTAATTATTCCTGGACCCCCATACAGAGAAAATACTTAACGTTTTCTCTTAAACATTAGATGTTGTAATTAACAAAAGCGACAAACCATTAGGTTGTTGGTATCTTAGTTGTAACTTTTTATACTTAATTTTAAATATTACTATTCCCTAGAAAAAAAAAGACTTAATGTTGGTGGTTAACGATAAAATAGTAATGTAGAATGCAAGAACCAATTATGTATACGTTTATGTTGTGGAATAGTACTTTCAAGCTAATACGCAAAACAAGAGTATAATGACGTTAAAGACGTTCCTTTAGAGTATTACCTTCTCAAAGCAGTTAAATGGGTTTTTACACATTATAAAAATTAACATAGCTTAAATAGTAAAACGCAAATTCTCAGTAAAAATGTATAAACATTTATGCCCAGTTAAAATAACACTGTGAAAGCGTTGTTAATTAAAAACAGTAAGAGAATATCAATTTTTTCTTTTTGTTAGCCTTGTTAATAGAAGTACCTTTTAAATAAAGAGTTAGTTATTACATTAATATTTGATAAAAAAAAACATTTGTTTTGTGTCACAAAAACTCTAAAGCTATACAAGTTCATATCTATGATTACATATAATTTATAGTTAAAATATGGATATTAAGTTACTAATTTCTTACTTTACTTTTAATCTTATTTATTTTATTATTTGGTTACTAGTGCTAAAGCTTTGGCATGTTAAGTTACCACATTTTTCACAATTATGACGCCATTTATTATTTCTTGTAAAAACATTTCTTTATTTTGTTTTTTCGTGTGTTTAACAGTTAAAAATGTACGATCTATAGATCATCCTTTTAACCGTGAAGACTTTATCATATGCCTATTGTTCTAAGATGGGTAGGGTTTAAATATATTTCTTATTTAATATCACAATACAATTGATGCAAAGTTGATATTTCCATTCTTTTTCTGTGTTCTTCTTGGGACTTCAGAAAAACAATCTGAAAATTAAAAAAAAATATATGGGGGTAATTCCACGTCAAAAGAGACCACGACTGCAAAAAAAAATATTTTTTTCTACACTTGCAACTTTTATATTTGCTTTAGAAAGGTTTGAATTTTGTTATTTTTGTATCAACAACTATTATTGTTTCATCTTTGTCAACACAGCAGCTTCAAAATATCCGCTTTGTTTTGAATGCATGGTCTCGTGTTTTTTCATCATTTTGAACAAATGAATTTTAAGGTACGAAGCACATTTTATCAGAATTTTTGATAAAATTATTAAAATACACTATCAGAACTACCTTAAAAACACACTATTAATTGGTATTTATAACTAAACGATATTTAATTAGGAAGATAAAAATATCCTTTTTGACTGTAGTGTCAGTCACGAAAAGATAGAAAAATTTCAATAACTTTTTTAAAAAAGGGTTTACTTCAAATTTTTTGCGATATTTTCTTACTTTAGTAACCTCTGTGTAATTTCCCACCTCTTAATTTTAAAATGAAAAGCATTTTCTCTATTTATAACACATTTTAGCTTTGTAGTGTCAGTCACAATGTAGTGTGAGTCACAACTTCTTTCGATCTAGAAGTTTTAGAATAGCTATAATCTTTGCAGATTTCTTATGTTTTGATAATTTTGATTTAAGATGGCTATATCAACAGCTAAAAGAAAAAAAAAGCAAGGGGAAGTTTTTAGGAGGGGATAAATTACAAAAATTTAAAGAAAATGAAAGCAAAAACCACTTTACGGACAACACTTCAATTAAAAGTATTTCACCCCCATTGCAATCCCCCCAACCATTTGACAACCTTGTGTGGTAATTTTTGTCCAAAAGTCATGGTCATCTTTGCCTTCAGTCATGGTAAAGGAGCAATTGATGGACTTCGTGATACAGTGAGGAGGGGATAAAAGAAGCCACACTATCTATCAAATTTGACTCACATTTTGCTAAAGATTTTTTCACTTTGAATAAGAAATCTGCCCAAACATATCACTATTATAATTTCTGACAACTGTGTAAAGGGCAAAATAAGTAGATTAAATGATATATGCTCATCAAAGAAGATAAATACTTCCGATTTCCAGACACTAAAAAATTAATCCGTTTTTTTTTTTAAATTCAACAAATACCTTCTTTAAACAACTTCCAATGTTTCATTAAATCCCCCAAAATACTACAAGGCGGATAAAACAAATTTAAATGTTGTAAAAAGAAATATACCTCTCAACAAAATTCTGAAAATGAACTTGATGCTATAAAAAGAGCTTTATTTCCTTTTATAGTTAAATTATCATTAAAATTTTGTTGGCAAATGTTTAATAAAGATGCTTATTCAGTAAAACTGAAACATCTGCAATGGTCGGGAAGTCTTTTTGCGTTGCTTCAGGGTCAAGGTTTTTCAGAAAATGCTATTGAATAAAGAAGTAAGAAACTACCAGAAACCAACTTTAGGGGACCTTGTGTAACTTTTTGTAACTGTATTTTTACCGTGTACGCAATTTTTAACTTACCATGTTCAACACTATTCACATACGTTTTGTTATTATTGCCAAAATTTCCATTTCTGTGATACAATTCACATGATGTAGTGTGTCACTAGTTGAATGTAATGTAAGTCACGCACAAAGGTGTTAATAAATTATTTCCTATGATATTTCAATACTTTTTTGCTATTAAATGATTCAGTTTTAAACCTTATACTTAAGATAAACACTGGTAGAATGTTGATTTGGTTGATTTGCTGCATTTTGAAGAAGAAATTAGAGTTTTACAAAATTACCAGAAACCTACTTTAGGGGACGTTGTGTATCTTTTTCTAACCATAATTTTACCATTCATGCAATTTTTAACTTTCCAGTATCAAAATTATTAACATATGTTGTGTTATTATTGCTTAAAATTCCATATCTGTGATACAATTCACAATGTAGTGTCAGTCACGAATTGAATGTAGTGTCAGTCACGCACAAAAATGCTAATAAATTATTTCCTATGGTATTTCAATACTTTTTTGCAGTTAATATATTTAGCCTGAAACCTTATACTTAAAATAAGCAGTGGTAGAATGCTGAATTACTGCGCAATCAGAAGAAATTCGAATTTTCATGATAGCCAAAAATCTACGAACTTTCGTGTAGTGTCAGTCACATCAGGACATTTTTATTATTTTTTAATTAAATAATAACTTTTAAAAAAATTTTACTGATTGCTAAAAATACTATATGCTAAGGGGTATACTGACATACCATATTTTTTTTTAAATAAATATAAAATAATTATGAGCTGTGCAAACGAAAGTGGTTAAATCGTTCTGATGTAGTGTCAGTCACGCGTGGAAATCCCCATATAAGGATATTGAAATATTAATAAAAGAAACATTGGTTCGGTTTTAATTTTAACATAGATTGCAAACCACAAACACTAACTTAAAAATATAAACTTACACTTTTTGAAAGTAAGGGGATTTTGTTGTAAAAATTAAGCAATGCCTTTCTAAAAATATTATTCATTAAAACCGAAATGTTTTTCATATTTTCCACTGATATTTTAATACATTTTTCAACAATTTTTATGTAATAAACAGCGATTTCCCATCTGCATACATTTTCTTTACAAAACATATGATTTTCAATAACATCGAAAAACCTATTTTTTATTTTGTGATAATAAATGTAGGTATTGTTTTCAACATTTGGCAATGTCGTTTTTAATATATAATTATGACTTTCAATCTAAACTAGTTCTACATTTTATGTGATAAACTCCACATACACACTGACATTCATTTCAAAATAAAACCATTTTCCCTTAACTTCTAAAAACCCATTTTTTCTGCATATTTCTGAAGGTAGAATGTAGAAACCCAATCACCAAATAGTCATCTGAAGCCCAGATATAGAGTTTCATATATATTTGTAATGCGTTACTTTAGTTTCGGCGGATTCGCAATGCGGCACACAAACTCAAATTTACTCGGAGTTGTAAGCCATAAACGAGAGCATTACCTAAGATAGCCAACACTTAAAGCCAGAAAAACTACTTTAGAACCAAGAGAACGAATAGATTTTTGCTGAAACCAAGCGGAAAAAATGCTAGATTCCCTAAAAATTTTAGTTTTAAGATGGAGAAGTGGCGAAAAATAAATAAAATGGGGCACGCATAAAAAATGAAAATTCTTTTTATGGTAGAAATACAGAACTTTTTTGAGAAATATTTGTTGCAAACAAATGTTGAAGTAGGAGTGATTGAAAAATTCTTTTAGCTTTCTCTCTTGTCGATAATTTAGAGAATGTAATGTGTTTTGCCGGAATCGGAAAGTCATCAGTCATTAGTTGAACAAGTACTAATGTAAAATAATATTTTTAGTACATTGTAAAATTGTCTCGATATGCAATATTATTTAAAAAATTTCTCCAAAGCAAGTGAAAAGTTATTGAATGGAATAATTAATATATCTTACTAACTTATAAATTGACAAATGTTTACGCATACATTATGTTTTCTATAGGTTAATTTAAATAATATAACTTTAGTAATTTATATTAGTCGTTTTATAAATAATATTTAATTTAAAAAGTAATTGTTACATTTGAAATAACTTAAACCTTTTGACAAAGTTTTTGTTATGAAAACTATGTTAGTAAAATATATAATTACAACTTGATGAAAAATTGTTTATTTATCTTAGATTTCTCTTGAATATAAATTATCATAATAATTATTCTACAAAGTTTATTTTGAATTAATTCCGTTTCTAAGTAATTGTAGCGTTAATTCTCTTTGAATTTCTCAAATTGAAAATAATAGACAAAAACATTTAATTATTGCCAGAAAAACTTTATAATACTTCAGTTTATTTATAATTTATGCAAAATATGTTTTCACTGAACATTTTTATTGAACATGTTAATTAAAAAGTCTCCAATTATCCAGATTTTATTCGTGATAAGAATCATTCGTTTTAATGGAAAAACTTATTAATTATTGCAAGAAAAATGAAACAAACGTAATCACGGTTTACATTATTTGTAGGTACCTAATTTTTTACTCTAGTAATTAAAATTTGATTTTCCTCCACCATATAATAAAAAGTATGCTATATTGTACGTAAAAAAACGAATATATGCTACAGAAAAATAATCCGAGATCGTCATATTTCCGTATGTGTAGAATTCCTCTGTATTAATCTTTTCAAACAAAAGAAAGGGCAGCTGCAGTAAGCTTATAGTAAAATGTACGTTGGTGAATTTTCTAGTATCACATTTAATTCAAGTTAATATTGTTTTTATTTTAATTTTACATAAAATACTCAAAAACTTCAAAATGATAGATTTTAAATGTGATGGGGTCCGGTACCGAATTTTTTTCAATAGATACCCCCCCCCCCATTTAAATATTTTATTAAATAGTTTAAACTATTCTGAAAACAATGGTGTGTTTGCTTTTTCCCCTACGGCGAACAGGAACAGAACCATGCTAAATACTAGCACTACTAAATCTACTTACATCAATACAATATGCAGTTTGAAAACTTTAAACTCCGTTTTAAAGCAGTTCTTATATTCAAGGATATCTAAACTTCAAATTAATATATCTTACGAACCATTCATTATAGAACTTAGGAATTCCTACTTTATATACCCACATATTATTTTAAATATTTTTTCTTTACATAATTCCGAAAACAGTATTTGTTTGAAAAATGTTAGTTTTTATCCTAATAACTAAGTAAAAAAAAATGAGGATTTTAACTAATTATATTTTTTTAAAAAGTACTTAATTAATCAAAGTTGTGTGAAAATCTGTTGCAAATACTATTGTGTATCACATGATGTCCTGACCTTGATAATAATCACATTATCTAGTGACTTTTACCAAAAATTATAAACATCAGTTTCTTCAACTTTTTCGTTGGTTTTATTTTTTTTTTAATATTTTTTTTTAATTTTAAATATAAAACAACGGAAAAGCATGTCTAATCTGTAGTCAATAAATTAAAAAAAATGGGATAATTTCTAGCATTAATAAAAAAGCTAGAAAATTTAGAAACAGACCCCTTGAAAAATGTGAACATTCGATAACTAATCTTTCCATAGGTATTTACATAATTACTTTGCTTAAAAAGTGCTGGTATAACCGCCCTGAAATATTTTTTTAATTATATAAAAAAAGACAAGCAACAATAAGCGTTAGATGAATTACATTAGCAAATTTTCAAACATCAAATATGATTCAAAGTTAATACTTTTTTTTATTGTAAAAGTAATAGTTAAAACCAATATGTTGATAGATTGAAATTTCAAACAAATTTTCACTAGTAGAAAATCTGCAATACGTAAACATCTAAAATTGATGATTAAAAAGTGTTGGTATCGCACTAAAATAGCACAATGTTATTGGTTTTTTTTTTTGTTCTCATTATATCTACTTAATTTGTCTCTACAAGAACATCAAACTGTATTTATAATGCAACAAAAATATGTGGGTAGAATACAAAATATCCTAGGTCCACAAAAAGCGTCACACGCCAGTTGTAAAAGTAAAGTGTTAACATTCATGCACCCTGCACCACTAATTACATTAAGCTCGACACTTGATAAACACTGCTTCGATGCGTGTACTGTCTCCTTAAAACTGGAAATTTTTCCCGCATATTGTTATTGGTTTCACACAGTTTTATATGAAGTTTTTATATTTTTCTACATATTAGCAAGGCTTCAAAAACTGTCCTTCCTCCCGTTATCGGCGGTCAAGATTTCCCCGAGAACAACGAATTTCTCGAACCCGACGTCCTTGTGGACGGCCATTTCCTCGTTAATGTTCATAATATATTTTAAACTATTTCCTAAAAGAAATACTAAGTTACTATTAATAACCTAAAATTAATTGTATTACTGTATGATGTAATCCCAGTTACTATTAATTCATTGCGCTATGCCTGTACTAAATAAGAGAAAATTATATTTTTATTTATTTAGAAGCTATTTATATAATTAGAGTTTGACGAGTCATTATTAAATGAGGTCGAGTGCATTGTTGGACAAGCCGTAGTCTGGGACGGGTAAAATTTAAGAGTATTTTCGAGCCCTGCATATTAGCATGTGTTTTTAAAAAAATCAAGATAGACAAAATCTAGAATAAATTTGGTAATTTTAGCAAAAATGTTCAAAAACACTTTCATGTTCGATTTTTACAATTATTTTTATAACCACAATAGGTTTCAGATATACAAGAACACTGCTTTATTTATTTTTTGAAAATGTATTTGATTCAGTCGCGCGGAAGATTTATAAAAAAAGTCACGTTTCCGACTATAACAAAAGTTATGAATGCTTTTTAAAACTTTATTTGTAGTCTAGTGTGAATGATAACATTTAGTTATCATTATTCAATTACATAATTAAAATTGTTTTTATTTTTAAATTCTATTGATGTTAAAATATCCTAGTCTTTTCCAGTAAAAAACAGAAGCATCACAGCTTTATAATAAGGATAGTGTTACACTGTTAAAATTTTATACGTTACCAATAGTAGCGGCAGCTAGAAAGTTAAACAATTCAATTGAAATCTAACACCAAGCTTTTTAAAAAGTGTACGGGCATGTGTTTTGTGAACTGTGTTATATTTTGATTTGTGTGAAATAGAAGGGCTAGAAGGTAAAATCGATATTTTCATATGCTTAAATTTCAATTGGCATTTTAAATGTAACTTCCCGGAAATTAATCTAATTATTGTTACCATTATGACAAAATAAACCACCAGCAAGGCACCAAACAAAGCATTTGGTCACAAAAACTAATGCTTTCAGATTCACGCTCTGAATAATGTATAGCTTCCATTGCATTTCTCTTTAAGTATTAATCGTGTTGCCCCGTGTGAATTTATATCTCAGATATGAAATAGGAGAACTCAACGTAACAATGTTTTGAAGACGACACGCGGCATTTTTAACTATTCACAGTTTCATGCATATTTCAGACATTTTTATCATGCTTAAGTGTGCATCGTTTTGGGTAGCTCACGTGCTGGACCGTTGGCGTATTCAGATTTAATAAATGAATGAATGAATGTATGAATAATTAATATCCGTAAAAAGCCAACAACTTAGCGCTGTATACGAAGCAGTCGGACTATTGTAAATGCACGCTTGAGGAAAACAAAAAGTAAATTTTTTTGTTTAAACTCAATAGTGTGAGTTATATTTATGGTTTTAGCCCCGTGCTTGGTATGACATTTTACAGTACAAATTTTCATTGTTTACATTTGTGTCTCAATCTTATTAAAAAAACGTAATTTAAAACTAGAATTCACTCGAATGCTCTGACGAAAATGATTCTTAAACCTCTTATTTTACAAAAAATATACCTGATATATTTTTTTACTATCGCAATTTTTCTTCGGATTCCTTTCAAAATATATGAAAAAAATCTCTACCATACCTTTTCAGATATTTATATGTATTTAAGTAAGATATATGTATAAATCTTTTAGTTCAATATTTACCATTTTTATATCCCTTATCCATTACGTAGCACATGCTACTTTTTTTTTCAAAAAATATATTTCAAAATCTAAAAACTAAGTTAAGAACTTAAGTACCTAAATGTACATGACAAAAAATAGTATTTGCACACAAAACGTAATGTGTTTTGACTTTTTTCAATAGAAACATTTATGTGTTTGTGAACTTGTAACTTTTTGCGATCCTTTGATAATATGTAACAATATAATCAATATTTTTTTTAATCGCAATGCGCAACTACAACATGTGAATCCTTAATAGGTATAAAATAATATTTTTTGCATATGTCGAGCAGTAGGATCTGTAGCAGTTATTTGTTTTCAAAAAAGTAGTTTGAAGCACAAAATTGCAAACACATAGAAACACATTTTTTATGCACACAAAATATGTAATAGCTGCATACACGTAAATCTGATAAGTGGAGCTTAGTTTTTTACGTTATTCGTATCTCAAATGTTTCTGCAGCTACATTTTTTATGTTTTTAAAACAGACTTTTGAGGCAGAGGACAAGCTGTAAGATTCAATCCCAAAAAATAGAATATTTACTCTATTTATTTTTATGTGAAACTTTTAGAAGCGTGTTATCAGCAAAAATGTAGGTAAAAAACAATGCGTCTTATTATAAATATAACAAAAAACATTACTTAAAAAATAGGCACAAATACTACCTATAATACACTGTTATTTTTAGATAACAGGATTCCCATTTAGTAAATGAAATTTTTTTGAAACTTTTGTATTAAGCGTCATAATACACTGCGATGCAAAAGTTTAGACAATGACGTTTTTTAGCTGTAAAATTAAGATTTGTGAAATTAGAATATCAAAACATCCCAATATATATTAAATACGTATTTTGAAATGCTATAATTGAAACATAATTGCTTGATTTGCTATAACAATTTTTAGTTTCATAAAATAAAATTTTGTATGGTCCCAAAAGTTTAGACACAAATACGAGATTATTCTAAATTAAGGTGCAAAATTGCCTAATTTCGCATTTTTATTGTTGAATTATATATTTTTTATGTGATAAATTATAAAAAAAACGATATCCGGTGAACTAAGCAGATTGTATAACGATATTGGTTCAATTTTACACCAAACAGACAATTAAGCCATATTAAATCTTTATTCAAATCCCATTTGCTTCAAATTTGCAATTTAACATACCTAAATACGAACCGAATAAATACCAGTCCATCACCTTAAAGTTTTGAAACGAATTCGTGGATTTAGGGACATGCATTGACCAATTTTCTTGATGAAAAGTGCAATCTTTCCCATATAAAATCACAAAATAGCGACATATCATTCTATTTTGCACTTTAGTACAATGCAGAGATAGTCACCTCTTCAAAAACGACAAAAAAAGTAGGAAATTTTAACGCAAGTTCACTCCACACAATTACGAAAGTTCCTTCTTCATACTAAAATTTGAAGTTGCTTGAGAAAAACCGGTTTCTTTGAACCGGTTACAATTTAACCGGTCTCTTTAGTGCTGTTTAAACCCGTTCGGTTAAACCGAATATTGAAAAATATGCTCTTGAGAACACCGGTTTTTCCCCTCAAAAACTCTAGCATCAAGGTGGTAGTTTGTAATGGTGCAGAGTGAATTTACTTTGAAATAACCGAATTTTTTTAGTGTTTTTGAAGAGGTGACTATCTCTGCATTGTACTAAAGTGCAAAAAAGAATAACTGTTGCTATTTTGGATTTTATATGGGAAATACTGCACTTTTCATCAAGAAAATCGATCAATGAACGCCTATAAGTCTACGAATTTGTGGCAAAACTTTAAGGTGATGGGCTGGTATTCATTCGGTTCGTATTTAGATATGTTAAATTGTAAATTTGAAGCAAATATGATTTGAATAAAGATTTAAAGTGACTATATTGTCTTTTTGTTGTAAAATTGTACTAATATCGTTATTAAATTTGTTTAGTTCACCGGATATCGTATTTCTTTAATTTATCATATAAAAAATATATGATTCATCAATAAAAATGCAAAATTAGGTCATGATGTACTTTAAATTAGCATAACCTCGTATTTGTGTCTAAACTTTTGGGACCATACAAAATTTTATTTTATGAAAAAAAAAATTTTATAGCAAATCAAGCTATTATATTTCAATTATAGCATTTCAAAATACTTCTTTAATATATATAGGGATGTTTTGAAATTTTACTATCCCAATTCTAAATTTTACAGCTAAAAAACGTCATTGTCTAAACTTTTGGATCGCAGTGTATACTTTCATATAATATTATACTAAAATTAAATTAAAGTTTTCATGAAAGTACAATAAAAAATAGTATAAAGCGAATACAATATGGGAAATACAAACATGAATAAAATTTAATTTTCAGTTGCAGAAATTCAAAGGAATAAATTATTAGTCATTTTTTTTCGTTTGTGTAAGTAAAGAATTTGAATACCTATGGATAGTTTGAATGAAACAAAAGTAAAGTGTTTAATAGAAGCCTAGTAATCCTTGTCATTTCTTTATTATCGTACATTTTTTTATATTTATTATTTTTTAGAAAACAAGATATTATTGAATTAAACTTACTTATATTTACAAACCAGCTTTAATACTTTTAGAAAGAGCAAGTATACTGTTTGGAAGTAAGTGGTTAAATGCAAGCGTTGAGCGGGAAATCGTGGCTCGGGGTATACAGCGTACATTTTCCCAGACTTCAAAAATGATGTGACAAGTTTTACAACTTTACTTCCGAAGAGTTTTTTAGTTTACCTTTTATTACTAATTTTAATCTAGAACAAAAATGATTTTCGCTTATATGTTAATGTTCGATTACTTTGTCATATAAAAAAAATAATTGAATTTTTTGGAATATATTAAGTTTATAAAGATTTATGAAGATTGTTTTTCGACGTCGTTGGATTGCTTCTTTCGCCATTGTTGAAATTCCTGTTTCGTAAAATTTTGGAAAACCTGCTAAATCGATAAATTTTGAATTTATTAGTATCTTGACAAGAATAGGTTTAATTTATTTTGAAAACAAATACATTGCTATATAGGGATAAATAATACCCTTTAGCACACGCAATGAATAACTCTTAGTTTAATAAAAACTAGGTTTAATTTAAGTTAGAATCTAAGCAAGAAAAGTTAATCAACATTGAAAAATCACAAAAACAACTCCACCGATAATATGACCATACCAAGTGATCCAAAACTATTGTGACATGCGGCTTGTTGCTTTATAAACCATGCAGACAGCTAATGCCCCTAAAGGTTTATTTCAAGGCCTGATGGTATATGATGGATAAACTGGTAAAAAATACCATAGAAGATATTTTGTATTTTATTGGCAAATTTTTCAATTGCAGAAAAAAATGCTTGAATTCTAGGCCAACCAAATGAAAAAAAATCACTTAAAACGAAGCATCACAATCCTACTAAATTTTAAAATACATATATTAAAGATTTGACTTTTAACTTTAAAATAAAAAGTCAGGCGAAAGTCTTAAGATCGATCTCTGGATGAATTCTATTGGGGATTTCGTTAACTGAGATCATGAATAAGTAATAGGAAACCTCCAGAACTGAAACACAATGCGACACCAAATTCTTTTTAAAGAAGTAAAATAAAGATAAAATCAAAAATCTCTGGCTGAGGTATGCTCGGTAGTTTAAACAGTTTGAGGCGGGCTTTCTCTTTAAATGTATAAAGTTTTACTTACGGTTTATTTCTTAAAGATATATGCCTTGTTTTAAGAGAAGGCATCAAAGCCGAAAATTAAATTTCCACCTAACAGTGAGGGGTGGGGGCTTCGGATAATATAAAGTTTTCGGAAACAAGTCTATTCTATAAAACTGTATTTGCATTTCCGGAAGAATTCGAAAAGAATACGTAGATGGGAACTTTTATTTTTAGGATAGGTTAAAATAAAGAAAGGTTGTTGTTATTTGATTTTTTTTCTTTGAATAGTTTTATTTGAGTTCACAAAATATGCATATAACTAAAAATATACGTATATGGAAGTGTCCCTGATGTGGCCAACCTTTGATATTGTTGTTTTAAAACATTCAAATGTTTTGATGTTTAATACTGCTATACTTTAATAATAAAAAAATGAATTAGTTTACCTAAAAACCTCCTTAAAATTATATATAATTTTTTTTTCTTAAGTATGGGTTTTTGTTTTCAGAAACGTCTACTGATTCTAAAAGAAATCTTTAAGAAACATATATTCAAAATTTAATTTGATAGTTTTGGACTTCAAAATTTAATTTGATGTGTTTAAAATAATGTAAAAAGTGATAACATTCATTAGGATCCTCGAATATATAAATATAGTGTCATTTTTGTCAAATTCACATGAATAAGGATATCTTACGTAGAAGGTTTTTTGTGAGTAGTACAACATGAAAAAAAGTTTCTTGACATAATGCACTGTATTTGTTTTTCGGTACAGAATATTTCTCCAGGAATCTTCAAATACAATCTTCAAAAGAAAATCCAAAGCACTAAAAACTGTTTCGGCTCCTTACATCTCCTATCATCCTCCAATAAACCGTTCCGAATTTAAGATTTTACTCCAATATGGTCTCCAGAGAGCAAGAGAAACACATTTCTAACAATTGACTATTACTTCCAAAAACTGATCCAGTTCTCTTGAATTGACACTACAATTTGAAGCATGCGGCCATACTTTTTTTTATCTATTCTCATCATTATGTCTTTTATGCCATGTGAAACTCCATCATTCGAGTCGCAAGTCACATAAAATATTTCGTTTCTCCTTTCCAACTCTATTGTCGTTTTTATAGGGATCTGTGATCGCTCCGTAACATCGCGGATGTTTTAAGATTTTCCCCTTTATAGTCTTATGGATTTTTTTTTAAGTAAGAGGAAGGTCTCGTTTTAAAGTTCAATGTGATCGGAAGGACGGGATTTGCTATTGTGCTTTGGTTTTAGGATTTACGTTGCCATTTGGATTTGGCTTATTTATCGAAGCACCCTCTCATGCTTTTGTGTTTCGTATTTTGTAAAATATAAAATTCAAATATGTTTAAAACGTAATCCAGTTGTTTGAATGCAATAAGCAAAATAGTGATTACATAATAAAAAGGATAATGCATAGTAAAGTAATTGTAGCGATTAGTTACTTTGATAGATCAACTATATAGTTCAAGTTACTAAGTTACAGTTTATTTATTTAAATTAACACACATTAATGTGGATTGCTTGTGCTTTTAATATTTAATTAAGTTTATTAATATATTTATAAATTACTTGCAGTAACAGTATTGACAACGTCTAAATATAATACTATGTTCTCCTCGTGAATTTTTTTTATGTTGATATCGAATGTACGAACCAAATGACTTGAAACGTTTCAAATTGAATAAAACTTTTGTGTTTATAAATTTTACTTTTAAGTTAAATAATATATTTTAATGATATATGCAACACGTACTACTTAAAACTCAAATTTGAAAGCGCGCGAAATGAAAGTAATCAAATTAAAAGATAAGTTCTTCACAAAAGCCTACTTATTATTTTCATATTGTTTAATTAAACCACAAAAGATTCTAAAAATACCCAACAAAAATACTTCCTAAAATTTCTAGAATTTAGTTTCTTAGTATTAAAAGTCTCAGAATTTAATAAGTAAAAAACATTCTCCTACTGATGAACAAGTACAATATTTAATAATGGAAAAAAGGGGGATAGTATAAAACATTTTAGGCACAATTTATGTTATCCAACTAAACAATTGTTAACTTTGAAATGTTAAATATGAAATATAATAACGGAATATAAGATAACGAAAGTATTGTGATGTGGTCGAAAATCCAAATTGGAGACTTTGAGTGGATAATTTTGATTGTACAAAATGGTTTTTGAAAATAAGTCCGTCTGTCAGACTGACTGTCTGCCTTTGTGTCAGCAACCACGCTATAGCTCGAACTAATACAGCTACTGTTGCCAATGTAATGCTATATGTACTTAATTTGTTTATAAAAAATAGTAACAAGTTGATGAAATTTTTTCTGTAATATATCGATATTTTTATAATTGAAAGTACAATGGAAGTAAATTTTTTTAAAAAAATACTTTTGCCACACAAGAAATGGAAAACATAGTTTATAACCAAACTAACCTCACGAATTTCAAATGCAACAAAAAGGAAAACCCGTCCTCCTCAATTTCAATAATGATCAATATTTTTCATTAAGAATTTAGTTCTTCTCAATTTCATCAGAAAATTTAGATTGCAGTCTATTATTTTTTCTTTCCCGTTCACGTTCGAAATTGCAATGTCATGTTAAAACGGGGCTTCACCGCAACTTTGATTAATCGCCTCTGCACGTCAATAACCAATTTAAACCCAAACTTTCTGACAATACCGACAATTTGAAAGAAGAGTAAACTGCAAGATTTGAAACATTACAGTTTAATAGCGTGTGCGGCGTTGTTTATGTTGAACACAAACATGTGACATAAATAAAGTTTTTTTTGCAATCAATAATTGAGTAGAACCATTATTCTACTGTTTTTGATCTATTGATTTTGCAATAAAAATAAACTAATAGTATTATGATAGAAAGATTTCGAAAATTTCTTTTTTTAAGGGAACTTTAAAAATTGTCGAATGCAAATATACGTATATACTTGAAAGATCTTTTTGCGTAGTATTTTTAGCTCGCAAAATAATGTGATTTTTCTTTTGACTCTTTTTTGTAGCAAACAAATAGAAAAAACGTATTCCGAAATTTATAACCCGTACATTTATCCATCTGGTCAATTGATCTATCTACTTATCAAATCCTTTAATGTTCTGATCTATTTTTCCTACTGCATTAATAAATTATGCATAAAATATTAACATCCGTATCATTTTTAAAGAAGTAAACAAAATAAAAAGATTTATGAAACATCAAAAGTTAAAGGTCATTCCTGAAAAATGCCCTAGTTTGTTTGTAAAAAAATGAATAATTGTAATTAAAAAAACTTTTAAATAGTTGAATACAAATATAAGTATCTAGCTAAAATATATAGATTTCCTTAATAATTTTAACTGCTGCCAAATCTCTTTCGTGTTCTGTTCTTACTTTTTTTTCCATTGCATAAAGCATTATGAATAAAATATTTATAATGCATAGCATTTCTAAGGAAGTAAACACAAAATCACTACTTTGCATTAAAAAGATTTGTAAAATCAAAAGTTAAAGGTCATTAATCAAAAATGCCTTATTTTTTTCGTAAAAATTTGATTTTTTTAAATTATTTTATCTATAATTTTAGCTGCCCTTTCAGTAAGCTAATTCATTCTTACATATTTTATATTTACACATTAGAACACTCGTACATACATTAATAAACAACACAATTAATATTTATATTTCAGTATTAAAGGAATGACAAACATTTTTACTGCTATTATTGCAGCCTTTTTAGGAGTAAAAATTCTTAGAATGCTGATATTTTATTCATGTATTTTTTTAGAAAGAAATGTGTTGTATTCAATTTTAAGGAAGGGCATGTCAAAATCTTTATTGCAATTTGTTATAAATTCTTTAAAAAGAATACCTAAACATTTAAATTATTTATTTAAAGAATGTGTTTATTTATGTAAAATACTCGAAGGACACTTATATACTTAAAAACATTTTATGGCTTCGTATTTGCTGATACCTAAATTGTTACTATACAATTAATCTAATATGAATGCTTAATATTTAATTAATTACTTTGTTTGTAGCTAACCTTACAGCAGTACAATTATTTTGATAATGAATTTTTTTTATTTGTATTGCGATATTTTTTCGATTTTTTTTTCGACAAGATATTTATGGAAATATATCAAAACTCTCCATTTTCACTTATTTTATCAGACTCAATAAATTTGGGTATATTTGTTTAAAATTTACATACATGTTTATAAGTAAAGTAGTTTAATAGTAAGTTTAAATCGTATGTTAAATTGCTATAGTTAGATTAAGACAAATACACCTCTCAGGGGAGAAAGTAACCCCTTAAGAGCGCGTCCCCAGGCGGCAGAAAGCGGAATGCCTCTCCAATGGTTGACCATTGGGTGGTGGAAGTGAAATAACATATCCCCGCGGACCAACAGGTAGAAATCCAACCTCTCGAGGCAAGGGCACCAAACATGACTTGTGCAAGACAATGCACATCGTCAATTATATATTTCAGGCAAAAATTTTGTAAAATGTAAATATTCTTGTATTTGATTTTGTTCAGAAAACATGTTTTGTTGAAAGATTAATTTCGATTGCTTCCACAATTAGAAAATTTGGTAAGTTAGGATTTTGTGAACAGAGATTTATTTATTCATAAAACTGTTTAAACATTAATGGCACTAAAGACTATTGAAATATATAGAATTTATAGTTTTAATTGTGGAGAATTACTTTAAATACTTCTATATTTTAAATAGTTCATTCTGAACATATGTATTCACTTAAAAATTTAGATATTTCGTTAATACTGGAAGTAACTTTAATTATTATGTTAAGTTTCAAGTCAATTGTTAAAATCTTTTTTTTTTGAAAATATGGTCTGTAGCTTTAAATAGATAAAATTTAGTAAATCTTGATCAATGAAGTTAGCCAAAATACTAAAACATTTAGTAGTATTTCCCTTAAAGATTTCAATAACTTCGTAGGCACTCCTAATATACACTGTATTTTAAATTAGCACCGATTATAAAGTATCTATACTTAAATTTGTATGAAAGTTTTACTTTCACACTTGGATGAAAGTGTTTCCAAAGTAGTAGACTCCATTTATATTAGCTCAAAAGTAAAACAGTAGTTTCGCTGTCTCTCCGGCTAATCAACGCAAATCCTTCAGCGGATCTTTTCTGCTCTGACGATTTGATCATTAAGGGTTAAAGACAAAACTGTTATTATATTCGTATGGTTGTGTGTTATTCCTGTCGTATGTTGTTTTGTTGTGATTTTTGACAAAATTTACATAAATTTAAATCAAAACATTTTATTTGCGTTTTGGTATCAAAGTTTTAGCAAATCTGAGAAGACTTTTTGTGCGAAAACACACAGAAAAAAATCATATTTCTAACATATCTTTCACAATATTTTTTTGAAAATATATTTTTACATAAATTATGTACATCCTTTTTTTAGCATCAGAGCTATTCTCATATTAATCAAACGTTCGCAGAACGAATTTCTTCACTATCATGCATTAGTTTTAATACATATTTAGTATATGTAATATATTGTGAGGCAGTATTTAAACATAAATAACAAAATAAAATGGTACTTTTGAGGACTTAAGGAGGTTTTTTACTTAACATGACAGATTCGCCACATTGTTTCGAAAGAACTTAATTTTGATCGAGAAAAGTTATTGATATAACTAACCTTGGCAAAACACGCTTGGGCACCAACCGATACCAAAAAACAACGCAAAACCTACCACTACACTAAAGAGGGATACGTTACAGCATCATCTTATAAAAATTGAGTCACTGATCCAGCGACTTAGCACATCGGTCTGGAAGGCCAGAACCATAGAGTTAAGAAGAGGATGTAGATGTTGTCTAAGAAAAAACCAATACAAATATTTTTTTGCCAAGTGAAGCCTTTGATCGCCAAGCAAACGCTCGCGGTGAAGTGTTTGGCGAGCTATTCAACTGTGCAGTTTGTATAAGCTTAATGCATCGACTTAACGATTCTTTACGTCCCAATAAAAAAATATATACTGCATTTTTCCCACCTGTAAAAGTAATTACTACCATCTTGCATAAATTCATATCTTGTTCTACAAACTAAAACTGAGCAAAATGCCCAAACAAACCCCAAGTAAGTGAGTAACCCCAAACAAACGCTCTCGTGAAGTGTTTGGCGAGCTATTCAACTGTGGAGTTTGTATAAGTTTACTGCATCGACTTTACGATTTTTGACATCCTAAATAAAAAAACATAATTCTAACGCATTTTTCTCATCTGCGAAGGTAATTACTACGATCTTGCATAAATTCATATCTTGATCTACAGACTGAAATTGCGCAAATAGTCATTTTCTTAGTTGATTGGTAGGTTGGTATGCACATATTTTTAGGTTTGTGTGTTTGGTCGGAGACCCGCTTATAAACCTTCGTCAATTAAGACAAACACAACACACACAGACTCACACGCACACACTTACGTGACAGATACTGCCATCTATCGCGCGCCACCTAAACAATTTAGACATGTCCCTGAAGGTTAGTCTTTCTTAGTTTTAATCAAAGCTTTTTAAAATTATGCGTTAGGTAATGGCAATGTAATCGTTTCCGGCTGCCTATTTCTAGCCTCCGTCAGGAGCTTTAACACAGCCATATTATGCGTTTCAGCATGAACTAACACTGAGTGGGCGGTTTGTTGGGTTGCTTGGCGACTTTCTGACAGCTTCACTTTGTTTCTCGCCAAGCACCTTCATCTTCTATTGAACTCTATGGCCAGGACACATAATCTTCGGGTCTTCCTCTCGTCTAGTATGACGCCTTTTGGCCAGCTATAAGATTGATGATCAACGAAGGGGTTGAAGGGGGCTTAGGAACGCGGTTTAGGGTTCTCCGCGATCGGATGTTCTGAAGGAGGGGCCCTTATCCTGAAGGATTAGTGAGGGCTGTGTTAAGGTTCAGGAAGAGTAGTGGGGGCTGTGTAAGGTTTAGTAAAAGTAAGTTTCAGTTAAAGTTAACTTTTGGAATAATATTATTATTTAGATTTTTTTGTTGGGGAAACAGCTTTTGTTTCCAAGACATTTCAACACACATTTTTATGTTTGCGTTGAGAAAAAAGATGTTCCTTTTGTTCTTGCCCTTGGCTTCCATATATTTTGTTCATTTGAAAACTATACATACTGGTAACCTTTGGATAGTAACTGATTGAATAAATATTTAAAAAGGGTTTTATTACTTAAAATTGCTGATTAGAGAAATAACCCGAGGATCTTATAATCGTGGTTTAGGACTTTTCGCAATCGGATGCTCTTAACGAAGTTTTAGTAAAGTTGATCCTTCACTAATAACAAATTATAAAAATCCAGATGGTCATAAAATTCAGCAACAAATGATTCTTGTTTAAGCATTTTTCAAATATTTTTAAGCTGGTATTCTTAAACTATAAAATATTTTAATATGTATTTTGTTAAAATTATTTCTTCAGTTTACTATAATTTAATTTAAAAAAAACACGACACGTCACTTATAGTTACAGTAAAATTCTACGTAATGATTGAAATGAATTATATTTTTTAAAAGCTGCAAGGTCTTCTGCTTCTGTTCTTTAAATCAGAAAGTCGGGTCAAAAATGTTTTAATGATTTTTGTTATCTGCTCGATAACTTTGACTTGACTGACCCTACTGACGATCTCCATTACTTCATCATTCATGTTGCTACGTTCGCCGAAGTAGCCAAATCATTATAATGTTGTTTCTTTATGTTTTATTTTTGGGTAGTTGGTTTGAAGCTATTTCAGAAATGCTGTTCAACTCGCCAAATTATTGTCAAAAACGTTAAAAATGATTTCATTGTGTGTTTCTCTCTCATATTGCTGATTTAGACTTGTGAACTGATGGTGATCTAAAATTTCTCTCTAAAGGTATCGCTATGAAATGGGTCATGTGTGGCGATCTGATTTGTTTTGCCACATATGTTTCCAAGCTCACCAAAATGTACAAATATGTAAATGTGAATTCTTAAGCTTCTTTATTAAATTAACTTAATATAATGCAGTCGATTTTAAATTTTCCCTCAAAATATTGGGGATTTTCAGCAATCTCCAAAGTCGCTCAAATGAGCGAAAAATTTAATTTTTTTTAACATTTTTAGACTGATTAGTCGTTCGGATGTAATAACTTTATAGAGCTATTATTATTGATATTTTTGTATCTTTATTGGCAAATTTGTCAGCAATCTAGCCATATCATTACATAGAATCGACCAAATTCGCTAAATAAGATTATAGCAGTATGTGCAGAGTAAGAATTTCTTTGTGTTATGAGAGGGAGAATTAAATGTCATATTTTTGAATTATAAGTCAATATAATTATCGGAATATAATTCTTTTTAAAATCGAAAAACAGCATAATCGGCTTTATCTTATAGCAAATAATTAATTGTAACTGAACCTAATTCGATTCAAGAATTTATTCTTGGTCTGTGTAATGAGTATCTAGTATTAAATGCAATCCATTATAGTAAAAATGTTTCACATGACACAAAACAGTAAAAGTGGAATCGCACAGTGATCCCTTACTGAGATCGAGTACTGTAGGAGATCTGTTAACTCCCAATCTTTTCAAACACGTCAAAGACACTTGCGTAGACAAAGACACTTAAAAAGTCAACAAAAATCGCTTACACTTAGAATGAGAGGGGGAATCGAACCCTGGACCTTTCAAACTCTAACTCTTTCTATTCTACCACTGAGATAGGATGCTTTGAATAGATTCAAAGTATAATTTTAATAAGGTTGCATAATTTCTTCTGTTGATTACAAAGACTAGTCGAATTTAGGAAAAATATAGTGCGATAGGTACTATTAAAAATAAGAGAAATAAAGACAGTATATATTATTATTTCCCGAAAATACCAAATCCTAATGAAACTCAAAACAGATTTTTCTAAAAAAGGTACTAACAATAACCGATGCTCCTTTGACTGCCAAAATATCTCTCCCGATAAGTAACTTTCATTCCCACCTATAGTAGAATCCTGCCGGTCTTGAACCTAGACCGTCATCACAATTCTCCTTTTCCTATATTCTTTTACTGACCTTGCGCATGTTTAAATTCAGACAAATTTTCTCAGCAAATATATATTTGCGCCACACATGATGATAAAAATCTATTTATGACTTCCCGAAAATAAAATCTGCCAGCAACCTTTCCTTTAATTCTGGCAACCCTTTCACCAACGTCGCGAAGTCGAAATTGAGATAAAATTTGAAGATCGAGTAACTTTGATTATGGGTTGTGAGTATTCATGTGATATGCACTTTTAAGTCTCCTCTCGACTACCGTGATTTCCCATATATTCCCATAAATCTTCAGTCGGATTACGGCACAATTCCCGATGTCATGGAGAAAGTCTCAGTCTTTTAGTTTATTCCGAAGGATACGGGAAAAGCGAAAGCTACATCTTCGTCAGAGTGTAGAGCGTGATCTGAAATGCATGTTTTACGTTGCAATTTGGAGGGGTTGGTACCAAATTTAAATGTTCTTAGATATTTATTGCATATTTTTACAATAAAAATTAACATTTAGATACTTGAGTTTTTTCCGAGGGATTTAACATAAGCGTGAGCAACATCGTCTCTAGATTGAGGACAGTGAGATGAAGAAAATTCTGAAAAGCTTGGAAGTGAAGAAACCCTTCTTGTTTACAATTTATAGTCCTTTTTCTCTTTCCCTTGTCTTGGTTATCATAAAAATAATATTTTTAAGCTAAGATATACAGAAAAAAAATACAAGATGTTTTGCTACCATTAACTCGATCTGCATTTTGACCTAAGAGTATCATTTATAAAAGCACTATAAACCTTTAAAACTATGAACATGATGTGTGTATTAAATAATATTACTCCAAAGCAAATCTTATATTTTAAACCAGTTTTTAATATTTTATTAAATCAAACCAAATAATTTGCTGTTCATGGAATTTCTCGTCCATAACTTCTTGAGCATTGTTTTTTATAATTTGTGAAAAAAGAATGTGATAAAATATCTGAATACAATACATCCACTCAGATTGTACAAATGAATGATTCTGCTATCCCTAAATCCACGTTGCATTGTTTCTTATATATTTGTGAAAAAAAAGAATGTGATAAAATATCTGAATACAATACATCCACTCAGATTGTACAAATGAATGATTGTGCTATCCCTAAATCCACGCTGCATAAAGAAATGAAGACTTCCTAAATCAACTTTTCGCCAACACCAAATTCAAATGAACCAAACATAAACCCACCTCAGAGGGGGCACCGCCCTCATTCCATCTGTCTCCAAAACTTCCCAGACCCGACCCACTGTACTACACGACCGATCCCTAACTAATTCACCCGACGGACTGGGGCTTTTAAAGCCAAGACAGGGTATTCCACAATCGACAGTTGCGTCCACGTTGCCGGTATACGGATTGAAACACAGCAGCTGTCATTGGACAGCAGCCAAAGGGAAATTAGATAACGGCCAAGTCCCGACCAGTATCATCTCATTTTGGGTAGTCCCCGACAGCATAGCTAACTGCTGTGTTACTGATACTGTAATGTCTTATCTAGTGTATTTAATAAGGTGAATGTTGGAGGTATTGCATTTTCGGTGAAGAGGGGGGTTGTGTTGTTACCGCTTTATGTATTCTGTACTCACAGCTGTAGAAACTCAATTTGTCGCGTGTTGTGATCAATAGCTCTCGAAGTTTTATTGAAAAGTGGAACTTTAGAATAACTACTTTTAAACGTTTTTTTTTCTTCTTTTTTTTGCTTACGCACTATTAAAATTTTGGCGCTTATTGTCACCAAAATACGGTTCGAGTAGCAGCAACGGCGGTGTGGTGAAATGTTTCACCATATTTTTGGTATTGAGTTGAACCGTTTCTAAGGGGGTTTTGTTTCCAAAACTTGAAAAATGGTTCGACTGAATACCGGAAATATGGTTAAACATTTCACCACACAGCCTTTGCAGCTGCTAGGAACCCTTATTATGGTGAAAGCAAGCACAAAATTTTTAACAGTACAATAAACATTACAGAGCTTTAGTGTGCCAGTCGTGTTTTTCACCCGACCGACACCAGTCTGCAGTCGATGTACTTCCAGTCTTCCACGACTGGAAGTACACCAAGCGACTGCCAAAATGTCTCGCCCGATAAATAACTTTCATTTCGACCTATAGTAGATTCCAGCGATCTTGAACCTACACCGTCATCATAATACTAATTTTCCAATCTTCTTTTACCGAACTTGTGCTTTTGTAGATTCAGGCATTTTTTCTCAGCAAATATATATATTTGCGCCACACATGATGATAAAAATCTATTTATGACTTCCAGAAGCAAAAATCCACCAGCAACCACTTATTTAATTCTGGCAACCCTTTGTCCAACGTTGCGAAGTCGAAATAGAGATAAAATGTGAAGATCGAGTAACTTTGATTATGGGTTGTGAGTATTCATGTAATATGCACTTTTAAGCTCCTCGTCGGTGTACTTCCAGTCTTCCCCGACTGCAAGTACACCAAACGCATTAAGTACCGGCAATGAGATACCTCACCCTTACTTTCAATTATTCAACAAAACAGCATATTTTGATAAAATGCATACGTATGAGGCATGGTATGAGGAAGTTGTTTGATTACTAAACCATAAAATTAACTGGCGGAATTTGAACTATTGAATTTTGATCTTGATTGAATTTACTCAAACTACTTTTATTGTAAACACCATGTTTCTATGAATAATGCATATAATCAAAGATAATCTAATTTTAAATGCCTTGTAGACAAAAAAAAATATTTAATTTGCTGCTTTAAAATGATATAATTTGTCCATTTTAAGAGTGTAAAATATTTATTTGGAAAGTTTTTAAAACATGCATTCTGTAATTAGTTTTGATATTAAAAATAATCTTATTTCATTCATTTTTTTCGAACTTCTAAAAACTAAGCACATTATTTCAAAATCACTATTAAACAATGTTTGTACCATCTAATAATTCAATTTATAAATACAGTAATGAGATCCCAATAATTATTATATTAAATTATGAGAAATAACATTGTGAAAACACGTACTGGTATTCATGAGAGGATTGTGGCTAAATAACCCGGGAAGTTACATAAAAGTATTAATATCCTAACATGTATCACGAACATTATTTCCAGCATAAAAGAAATGAACCGTAAAAGGATCTAACCAGAAGAAAATGCCTTCATAAATTCTGCTATAAAAAGCATAATCATGGTTATCTGGACTTGCGTATATATTTTACTGAACCCTCCAAACGGACTGCAAATGGCCATATATTATATTTCTGCATAGAATATAAACATATTTTTAACCCTTTCAGTCCCAGTGATGACATTTGGCATCATCACTTTCAATATTTTTTTGTAAATGTTTATGTACCGTTACGACATCCAAACACACATCATTCGATTCTTCGCACATTGTTCTATTCGACGATATTTTACATTAATCTCAATAGAAGTCAGAACTACTATTTTTTTTTTATTTAGAAAATAGCTAACAAGCGTTTCACCTGATTTTTGAAAAGTTCACTTCAGTTCCACATATTTAAAACACAATTTAAACTGTTTCGGTTAAAATAATCCCAACAAAAACATCTCTGTAAAAGAGGGCCAAGTTCTTACAAAAAAAGGTCTGGCCTACAAAAGAAGTGAAATCAACAAAAAGACCAAGTTCAATGGAATTTGCTGAGTTAAAGTTCTAGAAAAAATTAAGCCTGGACAACCAAAGATTTGAAAACAAAAAAGGATCAAGTTCAATAGAAGTTGATGAGGTTATAAGCCCTAAAACATTTTGTTTTAAGATGCAGCTTAGGTCTAACACATTCTTACTAGCTGTTTGTGTAATTTGGCCAATACGCATTGTGAATATGGAGTTGAACCCTTCGTACCTGGTTGAATTTCAGCTCGGGGCGTTTGAGTAAGTCTGTATTTGATTTATCCCTAGTTAATCAAATGGTTAATCCTAGTGGTACTCTACGTGGTGATGGCTATGTGTTGTATATCTATAGAACAATAATGTGCTGTGGTGTTTTAATAATGAACTATTTTACACATTTAGTTAGTTTGTATTATGTAGTTTTATGTATATATATATATATATATATATATTATATATATATATATATATATATATATATATATATATATATATATATATATATATATATATATATATATATATATATATATATATATATATATATATGTTCGATATTATTGCATTTCTGTTAGTGTTTGTATATTAATAAATGTTGTTTGCAATTGAAAAAACATGTCTTTCTCGTTCGTCAGCTGAAACCTTATTGATAATCAAGTAAAATAAAAAAAAATGTTTTAAAATTTTTAAATAGATCAATACAACAGTCGATGGAGATTGGAGCATTTCTTTAGATCACGTAAGTAAATGTAGCATCTCGTTTTTCAATGCTTGAATCTTGTAGTCAAACCGCTATGCTTTACTATAATATATGGAGCACTGCCTTGTTCTTGTCAGTGACAAGTATTTTTTTTCAAGGTTACTAATGACATGCTACATTTATTTACAGATTGCAGTTATTGTTTGACGGGGACGTACGCAACATATGTTCACCGGAGCCGTAAGAGTCCACCCAAAAAATAAGTCCCAGATAGGGTGAAAACCCCGAGGAGAGATGAATAGGGCTTATTTTGAAGGCGAAACCTCTCTTTAATAATAATAAAAAAACTATCCACGCAACCAGCCTCATGGCGGACGGGAATCGGTTGCACATATCTGCTAAGATGCAGAAAAAATATCGGATCTTAAGTCTAAAAAAATAATATTCACCGTAGCAGTATCTAATATTTCGAATTAAATTGGATGTCTGCTCAGATCATGACTAAAAATATCTAAAATCTGACTATTCTTGAAGGAAATAGAACGATTATCTTATTAAAACACTTCAACAGTTGCAAACAACTAAATGTTCATTCAGATATGTATCACCAACTAAGTGTGATGGTAATCCTGGCAACAAAAGAAAACGTTTTTATTTTTATTATTTACATGCAACGCATATGATACGATTACTATTTTACCCCTTTCCACCCGAGAGGTGCGTGTCATTCACCACTTAACTAAGGATAAATCAAATACACACTTACTCAAACGCCCCGAGGTGAAATTCAACCAGGTACGAAGGGTTCAACTCCATATTCACAATGCGTATTGGCCAAGTTACACAAACAGCTAGTAAGAATGTGTTAGACTTAAGCTGCATCTTAAAACAAAATGTTTTGGGGCTTATAACCTCATCAACTTCTATTGAACTTGATCCTTTTTTGTTTTCAAATCTTTGGTTGTCCAGGCTTAATTTTTTCTAGAACTTTAACTCAGCAAATTCCATTGAACTTGGTCTTTTTGTTGATTTCACTTCTTTTGTAGGCCAGACCTTTTTTTGTAAGAACTTGGCCCTCTTTTACAGAGATGTTTTTGTTGGGATTTCACTTCTTTTTGTAAGTGGGAACACATAGTGAAGTATAATGAATAATGTGTTTAGTGAATCGGCAGTATATCCTAATAAAATAAACATAGGATGGAGATTTACACTGCGGTGAGTACAATATTTACAATTCCTGTTTAAAATAAATATATATTGGTGACAAAAAGCAGTAAAAATAGTTTATAACTTTTTAAGTAGATTATGTAACAACAATTGGGAGGGGGTGAGATGTGCTTGGAAGATATGACAATAAAACAAATAACTAAATACGCAGCTTCACTTTATTTAAATATAAATTTCACAATGAGGAACATAAGATTTAATCTAAATTAAGAGCAATCTGTTACTACAAAAGTAAAGGTCGAATAGTAGAAATGACGAATTATTTCCTGTTCTGACTGCTTTTTAAACAAGAAGTTCTAAAAGAACTAAAATAGCCTACTGATGTCCTGTCACTTTAATACTCACCGAAATTCTTAGAGAATAACAAGTAGGTTTGTAATAGTAACTGTCACCTGGAACTGCTTCCACACAAAATTTATACACTTTAGAAAAAAATAGCCAAACACAGCATTTAGTTGTAATTTAAACCTTTAAAAGCATGCCTTTCTAACAAAAAAAGAATTTTTAAAAGCGGACGATTGGAACCGATAGAATGACTGACCGTTTTATAAAGGACGGACGGACAGAAAAAGTGCAGACAAAAAAATCAAAAGTTTGAAATATAGGTGTTTGATGTCATACCTTTCGAACAAAAAAATATTTTTTTAAAATCGGGCGGTTAGAACCGAAAATATGACAGACCTTCTTATAAAGGACAGATTGACAGACGGACAGAAAAACGTACCGACAGACGGACACAAAGTATGAAATATGATGCCATACCTTTATAAAAAAAGGATTTTTTAAAATCGGACGATTAGAACCGAAATTATGACAGACCGTCTTATAAAGGACAGACGGACAGAAAAGCGCACAGACAGACGGTCAGAGAGTATGAAATACAGGTCTCCGATATAATTTCTTTCTAACAAAAAAAGAATTTTTAAATCGGACTGTTAGAACAGAAAATATGTCAGACCGCTTATAAAGGAGATTGACAGACGGACAGAAAAACGTACAGACGGACGGACACAAGGTATGAAATACAGGTATCTGATGCCATACCTTTCTAACAAAAAAAAATTGAAATCGGACGATTAGAACCGGAAATATGACAGACCGTCTTATAAAGAACATACAGACGAAAAAGCGTACAGACAGACGGACAAAAAGTATAAACATAGATCAAGCCTTTGATATATGTCATTTCTTTTCAACAAAAAAAAATATTTTTTAAATCCGATGGTACTGATTGAAAGATTCTGTTCAAGAAATCGTCACTTGACAACGATTTAAAAAATACGAGAATCGCCGCCAATAACCCTTGTGTAGCTCTAGTACAACGTTACTGCAAGCAAAATCCTTAAAAAAAAACATTTGCCCATTGTGAAGCATTGGTTCCAACCATCACTCACATGTAGCCCTTGTGCGATGTTAATCCCACCTCCAAATAACCATGGCTCATTATAAAACATGGTGCTGGTTGCCAGCTCAGGTGCTGCATTTGAAAACCATTCAATTTAGTCAAAATGCTGATTGACACATTCCATTAGTAATATCGTGTGCTAAATCCCACACTTGAAAACCTTTAACGTATCTGAAGGCAAATAACTATTTGAATTGTTGGCGACGATGTTTAATCGCCGCTGGTATATCAGCGTATGGAAAAGGGCGCCAACCAGTTTACGCCCAACCCCGGGTAAAATCTTCGATTTTCGGATTTTTCCTGTTATATGCATGCTCGATTCTATAAGTGTTAAAATTTTCGTAATTCCATAACAAGCCGTTGTACCTAAACATTATGATCGCCCGTCAGTCAGTGAGTGAGTCAGTGAGGGTCATATTTGTCGTTTTTCTGGTTCATTTATCTCTGGCTTAAATGAATTTCGAACGCTGGAAATTTTTTTCTAGGTTAAGTCTCACTAGGACACCCATAAAAAAGTCTAAACTCGAATCTAAAGTGCGTAGAAGAAAAGAACTGGGTCTCCAAAATTATGCCGAAATGGTCCCAGTAAAGGATAGTCAGTGCCGCCTTCGTTATGAACTTGGCGATGCACTGCCGTGCATCCAGATTACCAAATTTTTTTTTATTAATATGGTCAGATACCTTAAAATATATAACTCGAAGTGTTTTTAGGTAATACATATATTTTCATTTTGCTGTTTTCCACAGTTAAAAAATTTTGGCATTATTTTAAAAACCATCTAAAAATTAAAATGAATTTTTTTTTCTTATGGAACTCTCATTTTTGACCTAAAATAAGCTTATTTTGTGAGTATCGGATGTTTCTGTAGTGTAGTAAAGTTTTAGGTCTGAAAGGGTTAACTTCCTACGTTGGTCTTGAAAATTTATAATTAAGTTTATTTTCGAGATATAATCTTGCCAAAACATTACCAGAAGAAAAAAAGTAGAATATCTATAAAAATTCATTTTCTTATAAAATTGTGAGAATTTGGCTTTTGCCAGGTGACTTTTTGTAGAAGTCCATTGAGAAAATACTAAAAATTCGGGTGTACGGCTCAGAAGGTAAGGTTATGTGTTTTAAAATTAAGAAATTATGTTGTGAATGTATATATATTGCTTAATAATTATCTAAAAACATTTTGATGGTTAACACATATAACATTTTTAGAACATAATGAATTATTACTTTTTATATCGAACATAAACACGAATAATAAATATCGTATTATTTAATTCTTGATTTGTAATAATTCACATTTTCACTGAGAAAAAAAATGTCATTGGTTAGGAAACTTAACTTAAACTAAAAATATAAAACTGTCAATTTTGCGATATAAGAGATTCAGCATTCATGACAAAATTTTAAATTATTAACAAATATTCTTTTGAAAACATTATATTTTTGTTCAAATATTTGCGACAAAATTTTTATTAAATAAAATATTATCTGCGACTGCATTAATTCAATTTTTATTTTAAATCTGTAAAAAATTTCTCTAAAAAATAATAAAATGAAAAAATAGAACTTCTTCACTATTGGCGAAAGAATAGTTTGAACACAGTAAAGGGATTCATTGAACATTCAGTTGTATTTGCAATTCAAAGTTATTGGATTTTTGACATGTTAGAAAAGAAAAATGTCAGTACGTTTTTGAAATTGTAAATTAAAGTTAGGAAATTTCACTAATAAAATAAATGTATTTTTTTGTTTTAGTTAGATATTAAGGATATTTATTGTATGGTTGTATTCTTATTTTATAACCCGCATATCTTCAAAACAGTTGTCAAAATGTTCAGATTAAATTTTAATTTACTTCTCAGGTAATAATAATAAAGAAAACTTGTATACTATTAAAGAATGGCTTTTAATAATGCAAACCTGTTTTCAAACTTAATGTAACATATCCAAATCTGTGGTAACCAATGCAACTGCTTTCTTCCAACTTAATATTACAACAACCTTCAAAACCACGTAGCATGTCCAGAAACACGTGCTAACATTGACATGCAACTTTAGGAGAATGATATATTAACCAAGAAAGAACCTATTTCTCTTACACATTGAACTTCCGATTCATCACGGTGCTTTTGACATTTAGATACTTCGTGTAGTGAAGAATTTAATAAGAATAATGTATCGAGTTCTTTTGATTTATTCGGCTGATATATAGTAAATATGTGTATTAATCAATTATAATGCCCTTAAGAATGAAATTTCAAAGGAGAATTGGAAGTTTTTTGTAAGTGAAACTATTTGAATTATATTTTAATTTGTAACCTTAATTATTGCATAGAAAACAATTATTCATTTTTTTTTAATTTTTATTGTTAAAGTTTTAATTATTAAAAAAATATGATTAAAAAGACTAATAGTAATAATATTGTAGGGTTAACAAGGTTGCTTACTGTAACTGAGACTAACATAACCTTTAACTGCCTCTTCATAATAGATTAGTTATGCAAGAGTGCAGTTAAACATGTTTACAAGAAGATACCTTTTAAAATTTAATAGTTTTATTGTAGAAACATTATTTTCTTGATAACTTTTATTATGACAACCGACAAGTACTAAAAATTCGCGCACCAACCCAGGTACTAGGAATTCAAGTACCAAATTTGAAGAACGTAGCCAATTTACATCAAGTTGTAGACGGGTTTTTGCCAGACACCCAGAATGAAAGACATACAGATAGGCTGACGGAAGTTCTAGACGGACTCTTCAAATTGAGTAAAAATACAAGATTTTTGTTTCGGAGGCGCATACTAAAGTGTTCATTTTTGACCCCATTACCTTATATCTCATATAAGGAAATTAAAGTTAGAAATAAAGCGGAATATATGAATAATTGGCTGGTTGGTATACATGTATTTTTTGCCTACTATTAATAGTTACCACATTGAAATAATACCGCGTTAAAGTTTTAAAAAAATTCTTCCATAAAGTCAATATTATACGTACAATACATACGTATGAGATGTTTTAACTCATAGTTATCATGCATTCATTATAATATATTAATTATTTTAATATGATAATTTATAAATTGCATTATACTCAAAAGTGTCTCTTAATTTTATTAACAAAGTTACACATTTTCCTATTATATTATTACCTAACCCTATTTATTCGAGTATTAAATCTTGTATAACAAAGTTTCACGTTATGCCCTTTCATACATTAAATCCCGTAATAATATTTTTTAAACAACTAATGCAAACATTCAGCCCCATTCATCCTATAAAATCTGCAACCTAAGACCCGAGCAATCAGTTAACTGGAGCAAACAGGATTAGCGTCAGGGCATAATGAAGTCGAGAGGATTATGCGAATAATAACAACGAAAACTAGAAACATCATCCATGTGTAAACTTCGTTTGCCTGATTCCAACGTGCAGGTTAGAATGAGATTTAGATGTCTGGTGTAAGGAAACGTGAAGCAGCCTCAACGTCGCTAAATGGATGTTATACTCCCGATAAGAAAGTAATGGTCACTTATAATGAGATTCCTAAATGAAAGTGTTTTTATTTTCTAAGAATCTGTTAGTATTAATATGAAAAGTGCAGTTGTAGATTGCTGTAACATTTGTAATTGATACATGATTTTATACTTCATTTTACGCAAAAGATTTAAATTGTAATTTTTAACTATTAAATAAATAAATAACAGTTCTTCGCACGGCTTAAAAAGTTTCAAATTGATGCAAGTATATGTATCATTTAATCCACTATATGATAAAAAAAATTGTGTTATTTTCCCCGCTTGCTATAAAATTAAAAGAATAAAATATAATCTTCATTATATTATTATAGATTGCAGTGTAAGAAAAATAGTACCAAATCAATTGGCTTAGCGTTATTTGGGCGTATTGAAACGCGATGAATAGTTTCACTTGATGAGCCAATTTTTGCATTGGTTTTCGACTAGGTGATATCTCCATATTATTCTGGTCTTCATAGGATATCGAGAAAGTAGAGTAAATGCCACCTGGGGTCAGATGGGGTTCTCGAAACTTTATGGCAGATCCCGTTGAATAAAGGAATATGAAATAATGAACTGCGGGTTATCATTTATTTGTCAAAATTCTCTGGTTTTATATAATGTGAAATATTTAAAATCTTTACAAATTTTTAGGAAGTTTTTCAACGAAGTATTTTTTATCTTATATTTACAGAATATGCATTGCGGGTGTTTTATGCATTACATTGATTGCACATTATTTAATGTTTTTCAATATCGATGTATTAATGCAGAAAAGTGTGTTACTTACATTAATATACCTATTTATTTATTGTTATCGATTGTCCCAAGGAGAAAATTTCTCATTTGTTAAACTATCGATAGAAAATTTCTTTCAGGTATTATCTGAGGAGATTTTGCTTAAACTATACTGATCAATTTTGAATTATTTAGCAATACGAAGCTGGTGGCATTTAAGGCGTTGGTGACCTTAAACGCGCCAAATATCGCCAAAACGTATACTACGAATTGAACCAATCAATTTTACACAATTATTCTCTGAACTCTGTAAATAAATTAACAAATTATCAAGAATACTTCTTAAATTTACAAAAGAAAATGTATGAACACATAGACTTTCTAAGGGCTTATAAAAGTTTAATAATCTTGTGTGGAAATGTTTCTATGTCACAGTAGCTGTTACAAATATACTTGCTTTTCGATAAAAACATCGGTGAGTATTAAAGTAAAAACAAATTAAGTTATTTTAGTTAATTTAGAACGTCTTGTTAAACCTAAAGTCACCGAAACACCATCTGTCTAGAAGAATATATGGTACGGAAATATTTGATATCAAAATTTAATAACATGAAATAATTTTCACATCTAAGTACTTGAACTATGATCAGAAATGATTTTTTTGGTACAAAATTCTCCTAAAAATATACTCCTTAAAGAGTTTTATACTTTTTTTCTAAATCAAAAGTAGGAAACTTGGAGAATAATTAAATAAAAATTTCATATCAAGTATCCACTTTCTTAATATAATGCAGACATCTTTAGAAACACATTTAGATTGTTTCTTGGAAAATGCACTCGTAAATCCCCAAAATAGAAAACACTCAATGAAATAATTGGTTCTAATAATAACCAAATTTCACACCTTCATCCTTGAAGCTTGACTTTCATCAGTGCTCCCCCACTTTCTCTTTTCCGCAGTAAAGTTTAATTTCACTCTTGACCTGTCACATACATACCCCACGCGTCTGAAATAAATCAAGAATTTAGAGTATTGTAGGGTTTGAAATTCTGTGTAAAAGTGACAGTGTCATTTTGATTGAGTCTTGAAAGAATTTCCCATATATTGGCAGGTTCTAAGAAGATGGTTGTTTATTTCAAAAGAAGTAAAATTCGAGAGAGGGTTCGAGGTTTTAACTTTTCTAAAACTATAAATAGTTTCAATATTTTCAAAGAACTTCTCTTGTATTTTGAAATATTCTTAAAATAATAAATATAAATAATAATTCGAATGCATATTTATTCGTTGTACAATTTTAATTCAGTTTTGGACTTAAGTGGAAAGTAAAGAATTTAAAGAACACGAACTAATGAAAAACATGTTGTTGAAAAGTTTCACCAATTTTTGTTGAATAAAAATTAAAAATCATCCAGTTTTTGTTTATATAAAAAACTGTTTACACCTTTTTTGGAGAAAAGATAATTAAAAAATTCTTTTGACGTCCTTTTTATAAAGCAACTTTTAAAAAAAAGTATAGAAAATAATTCCATGAATACTTATTTGGTTAATTTATTTTATAGATGAATTATTTTATCGAAACTTCATCTATAAAATAAATTAAGTTGTTATTTGGATGAAAAATCAACTATAAAATATCACTAAAAACAATCAAAATTTAAGACTTTTTTAAGGAAAAATTAGTGACTCGTCCTCTTTTTAATACAGAAACCTTTGACATTCTTTAAAAAGAAAAGGGAAATGTAGTTTAGGGTGACTATTGACGAGTCGTAGGGCCTATCATGTAGCCTAAGAGGTCATTGAAAATGGGATTGAAAACTTACGGATCGAAACATTTGTATTAATGATGAGTACCTCATCTCATATTGATACATAAATTTACTGAATTGACAACAAAAAAGTTCGAAAAGGCAAGTTTATTATTTTAGGGAGATTCATATAGGTAATTCATTAGGTATTATAAGGATCATTAGGTATTCATTAAATAAAATCATTAAGAAATATCTCAAGGGGGACTTATTTACTAAAGTAAATATTTATTTCGATTTTACTATTTTTGACTGCTTCATTTTTCTCAAACTGGTAAGAATCGGCTATCGACGCATAAAAAAATGTTGTTTCAGACATTTAGGACAAAGCAATCATACAAAGAAATGAGTTTTGTTTTAGACTTTCAGTCACCTAAAAATTATATTGATTGAATCAATCTCTTTAATAAATTTAATATATTTAAAAAAAACTGTTGAAGATGAATTACTACATGACTTCTTAATAAAAATCAAAATTCAAATAATTTTCATTTTTCAGCAATCTGGCTTGTCATAATTTTGATTGATTATAATTAATTTGGATTTATTATAAAACTTATTATTCAAAATCAACATAGGGGAAACGACATGGAGATAAATGAATACAAATATAGAAAATGGAAATTTAATGTACTAAAAATGGTTTATACTTATGGTTTTAACATACTTTATTTTGCTTTTGTAAGGCAGATAATTTGAATGTATGGTAAAATTTGCTATTTTTTTTATTTGCCTTTTACAATTACACAACTTGCACTTTTAGTAATGGATGTAAAAATATATATTTAAACTTTAGTTTGACAGACAGACAGATGAACCGATAGACTCAGAATCAGATCCATCGGCCAATCATTGACAGTATCTTATATTTTTTACATTACAAATTATTGTAGAAGCCAGTATTAATCTTTCATCAGTTCATAACTGACACATTGTTACACTTTTTAATACCAAGGATGGATGAAAAAATCTTTATTGATTGTTTAGTTATGTATGAAAATTAATCAATTTCCCTCCCCAATTCAATGTTATTACCTATATCAAAGAAGATAATATAAAATTTTTTTTTATCAAATCATACTGACACATTGTAACACTTTTTAATACCAGAGGGATGAAAAAATCTGTATTGATTGTTTAGTTATGTATGAAAATGAATAAATTTCCCTCCCCGATTCAATGTTATTACCTCTATCAATGTTTACTACCATACCATCAGTTTTACAAGATGTTCCTTCTCACTTCTCTCCCACCATCGATAATCACTCATTCGGAAAAACCTCATATATTTATGTATCACAGAGCCCCATGCCGTGCCATTTATCACCGGCAATCAATTCCACTACCCCTGATTCTTTTTGATCCTCAAATCCGAGAAACAAAAAAACTCGCAGCTACGAAAATAGCAGCTACTTACGTGGAAGTCTCTCGGCGACTAATCATTTCGGTGCCGTATCTTTTCAAAACGTAAATGATGTTAATGGTGTGACTAGAAGGTTATTTCACACCAGTTTTATTGAAGCTTGATGTTAGAATTCAGGCACAAGAATGGTCCGGAATCCAGGAGCTTTCTATCCTGGAACTATATTTTAGAAGAACTGAAGAACTATCCCAGGAACTTTCTATTAACCCTTTCAGAGTCCCAATGACGATTCGGCATCATCATACAAAGTAGAAAAACATTTATGATCGTCTATAGCAATTTTTGGTATCAAAAAGCACATCATTCGATTCTGCAAACTTTTTTCTATTAGAAAATATTTTTTTATCAATCCCAATAGATGTCAGCCCTGATATGATTTTTTAATTATGATCAGAAACATGATGATGCCAAATGGCATCACTGGGACTGAAAGGGTTAAAGAAGCCACTATTTGGAGCTCGAATTTTGTGGTAAAAACATAACACCGCAAAAAAAGGCGAATCAATGTTTCAAATAGCGGTGACAGCTATTTTTTTCTTAGGGTGTCCATATTGGGTACAGGGGAAATACTACTGGCATCTACAAATAAAATTGCGAAACAAGAATTTATGTTTCTTTGTTCTTGTATAAGTTCTAGAATTTTGATATAAGTAGTACTAATTTTGTATCCAAATACGGTGCAAATAATTTCGTAATATTTGAATACAAGCACGCAGGTACAAGAATAAAAATAGTTTGTCAATATATCATCTAGCGTATAGTCTTTGAAATTGTCAAAACGAGATAACTATAATTGAAGAGTTTGTGTTCGTGCGTATACTTTGTATATGTAAATAGAAATTCTGAATGAAATACCAGACATCAGTTGCATGTATTACTTAGGTGCATAATTCCAGGATCAACTCTTCTAGGTTTTTTACTGTAAAATCGAAATCTATTCGTTACAAATAAGAACGTTGTTATTTTTCTCCATGTGTGGATGGATCATATGCCTAGACGTAAAACCTCTAATATTACTCACCATACTTTTAAATTTTACGTATTCTAAATTATAGACTATTTTTAGATATTCAAAACCTAAAAGAGGATAAACAAGTTTCCAAATGTAGCATAATTCCCTGTCTAAACTTCGAACGTCTCTCGAGAACCTAAACCGGAACCGAAAAGCTTAAAAATCGCATTTTCATCCCTTCAGTTTTATGACTCCAGCGCTAAGCACTAGTCTGGGGCAGGGGTCCTAAGCACTTTCACAGATTGCTTTAAACGGAACTTTTTTTTCAGTTTAACGTCTACTAGAGCCGCCTTATCTGTAACAAACGAATTTTTTGTTCGATAACGTCTATCGTATTTGTTATTGTGATTTATGTGAATCTCTTGTATCGGACTGGATTGGACAAAAAGTCATTTACAACTCACGGAAAAAATGTATACATCGCTCTTGTTTATAATGAATTTATGTGGATTTTCTTAGTCTATATAAAACCTAGGAGATTTCATCTCGAAACTATGCAAGTAATTGTTACACACAACCGAAATGTGGGAAATCGCCCTCAGAACTTTTTTATTATTCTTTTGCTGCTTATAATTTGGTATCTTAAACTGTTTTATTAACCATAAAATATCTTTTTATTTAAGGAATTGACTCAGGTACTAGAATTCAAGTGCTTGAAATGAAGAAATGTAGAATATACCTAGAGCGTTATAACCATAACTGACTAAGTTCAAGTGTGTGAGTGTACTTTGTACATGTTTTGTGCTGCCTTAAAACGTAACCGAGTATCTGACCAAACCTATGTCTCTAATGCGGCCGAAAGGTTTACAGATTGGACGCAATATTGAACTCCATTACTCTGGTGCGATTACAGAGATTAGGACTAACCTACCAAACATTAAGTATTTTATATTTTCTAGCTCCTAAACCGAGAAATGTCAGAGTGTATTTAGATTTTTTTTTTATTTCGCAGCCCAGTTTAATTTGGAACTTGAAACTATTCCAATCATGAAATTTTAAATCATAGAGTTCCAAGCTTTGCCTCCAAAATCCAGGAAGCTTGGAATTCCAGTTCATGAATGCATTTTTTAAATAACTATAGAACAGTTTATTTCTTGTAACCATAACTTATAGGAAGCACATAGAACCATAAATTCAAGTTCCGCAACGTATTTGCTAAATGTCATTAGTAGATTTTTTTTTCTATTTTATTCGTGCTTTTTAAACAAGTAGAAGATCCTTTTTTCGATACAAAGAATTCCGGTGCAATACAAGGATTTTTTTTTACCTGTATCTGGTTTACAGTTACTTTTTTTTAGCTTTTTACGTTAAAATAGATAAAATTAAATTGAGGCAGACCTTCATATTTCTTGATATTATGAAAGGAAATTTGAAATTTCTGGAATAGATACATTGTATTTTCACTGTTGTAAGTAAATAAAATTATGTGGAAATTGTTGCATCCCTAATATGTTCACGTATGCGGGTGATATTTTTTTCAGGATGCTTAATATACATACATTTTTAGTTTGTACTTTAATAATGTTGGTTGCTTCCATTTTTTATGTATAAAAATGTATATGTTTCCTATATATACAATGGATCCAATGTAAATTTTCTATAGAAAAATATTAGTAAAAAATGGTAAGTAAAATATGTAATATCGTTCTACGTGTTTAAGGAAATGAAAATTTAAAGCCATTATATTCCTTTTTGTTATTTTGCCAACGGAATGCATGAATTCTTTCATAAATACAGATTTTAACAATATCATCTTACTATTTTTTAAAACTTTAAATGTTTAATAGTTGTTATTATAAAGACTCAATTATATTTTATTGAAAAACGTATTCTTTTCCAGAAGTTTTTAAAAAAGAAGAAAAATGATAACATTAAACTGAATTAAGATAATTATTAAAAAATAAGATTTATTAATCAAGGACTTTAAAAAATACTATAACACAGGGCAACAGCTTCTTTGGTGCATAATATTTTTAATTTTTTTTTAATATTATGCACCAAATTATTTTGATCAATGATTTCAAAGTATGACATTGATGTTTTTCTAGAGGCTTTAGTTTTTTTAAGACATTAACGAAAAAAGGCTCGAAATATAAAAAAAAACGAAATTTAAGTTTTTAACTTTTTAAATGTAATATGCAATTTCAATTGATTCTTCACGTGATTCTGGTTTCCCATATTCTTAACCTCTAACACTTTTGTCATAATATGACTTTTTTTATCTAAAAAAGCATTTCCAACATTTTCAATTTCCGATAAAAAGTTATATTTTGATAAAACCAATAAAAGTAAAGATAACATAAAACCATATTCGTGTAAAGCATCAGAAATTACTTAACAAACACACATTACGCAAAAAACTTTCAAATCCAATTTTAGTTATTTTTTTTATATAATTTTGAACATTTTTTTGACGCAAAAAAAGTGAATGTTCAAAAAAAAAACTATTAGACAAATGTATCTATGTAGTTTTTTTATTATTAAGTAGCTCTTTTATTGAGTATCTATGACCCAACTTTATATATGTAGCTCTCTGAGCATAAAATTATGTACATAAAATTAAATTCAAAATCAATTTCTTAAAACCTAAAATGCAAATGGCTAGTTCCTATTAACGAAAGCATTTCAAAAATACAATCTGGTCTTTCTAAACCATTACAAGAAAAATGGTTGCCATCACGAACCGAACCCGGTCTCCATGCGAACAAAAATGCAAATGCCCATCGATTTGGGGCAACGAAAACTACTCACGTTAGAGGATTTTAGTTTAAAATTTTCTAAAAATTCAAATAGAGTTCATTTTCGCCGAGGGAAAATGAATTACCCCTTCTCTCAAAACCAAGGAGGTGGGAATAGGATTGAGGTGCTTCCTAGACAGAAACCACAGCGAAAACTGGTTTACCAAGTGAAGGCCATTCATAGCTTCCTGGGCCCGGATGACCAATAGGTTAGCATCGCATGCTAGCAGTCTGCACAGTGTAACGAGTTCGGGCTCGATTCCCGCCTTCGCCATGCGTGTACTTCCTTTCTCTGTGACAGTAAAAAATCTTCCTGTGTCTGTCTTACTTGACGAAGGCTTATAAGCGGGTGTACGATCTAGCACACAAGCCGGAATATAAATGTACCTACCCAACCATGCAACAGTACCGCTCCTTTTTGTCGGAATCATTGTGCCAATGGTAGTCATCAGAGATCATTCATTGCTTTTTAAGACCGGTGGTCAGATGGCGCAGACTTAAAATTATGATACAAAATTTTAAGTTTTATAAAAAAAAACTTTTAAACAGCATCAATGCAAGCAACTTCTTAAAAACATAGTCATTCTTTATGCAAATAAACGACTGGTACAAGTCAGCTGCTTCGGTAACGATATTTTTGTTAAGCTTGAACATTCTGTTTTGTACCGGCACGATCGTGATAGCTCGGTCTGAAAGGGATAACACACGTAAGCTTATACCTGTATTTTTCAATCAATAACTTTAACATTGAACGCTAAGAGACTATATGTTAGGCAGCATATTTTCCGCGCTCTTATATGCACTTAACATTGCCACTACTTTGGTGAAGAGGTAACTATGGTTGTCGCCTGCTTCGCATATCACCATACCAACTAGGCATCGATGGGAGGGAAGGGCTATGCTACCTACCAACTGGGCTACCAATTGTGAAATGCACAATTAACATCATTACCACTGCGGTCATTATGCATCGTAAGTATGTTGAAACTACAGAATCTGATGTGTACGAAGTATGCCTTTAGGAAAGGAATTTGACTTTGCTTTGTTATTTTTTAAGTGCAAACAAGAACTTTAAACAAGTTTTTATTCCTCAATAGACAGAGTAGACTCAAATTATGAAGGGGCGTAACTTTGTTAGTAAGTTTAAACATAAGTTATCATGCTAATTACTAAAGTTTAGTTTTGTGACACATTCGTAAACCCGATTCCTGGCTGTTTTAATACAACTAAGAATCCTTAATGTAATATTATTAAATATCAATTTTAATCATTCGTATAGAGAAAAAAAACAATGAAACTTTGGTGCTCCTATTGTAGTCGACAAATGCACATACTTTAAATGCTTGAGTCGATTGTCCACAAGTGTTTTACATTGAAATAACGTTGGAAGTATGGTCTGTTAGGGACCCTCTCGCACATATTTGACAATTTTCAGACAGCATCATTTATACTTATCCCCATCCATCCAGCTCTCACCTCCATTTTCAAAACGGCTTACTCGGAATAATTCTGCCAGGATCCGATCCTGCCATCCGGAAATTTCCATCTGGTGCGCATCAGATTGCGTTCCGGAATTCCTCGTGATTAATGTTTTTCCGGATCCGGATCCCAGACTAGGATGCTAGTCCTGGATCCCCGGAAGAAAATTCAAATGGCGGTAATGATGCCTTTCCTAAACGCTTCGATAATAGCCATCGACATGCTACGACACGGCCGAGACGGATTCGTTGTATCGCTTTAATTTTAGCGTGGCGTGTGTGCCGGGTTAATGAGTTGGACATGAATTCATTCTTGGCAGTCGTTTGGATGATATGAGCTGTTAGTTTGATGGGGGGCGATGAATAAATAAATGTAATAGCCATCAATTTGAAATTGAAATGGTTATTTTTCGAAAGAAACTAACGTAATTGCCTGAAATGGAAAGTTAAAAGTTTGCATTTTGTCATGCATTAAGCAAATGCGAGTTTTACGAATTGACTATATGCTTCCAATCTTATTTTTATAGACGCTATAATAATTTTGTACAATTATTATAATAATTAGAATACCAGTGATGAAATAACATATAAGCAATATTGCGTTTTCAAATACGAACATCTTCTAAAGATATTCCTTTATCCGCAGCTGTCGCAGCTGATTTTAAATTATGCTTTCAGTTACTGCAAAATTCTGTGTAAAATTACTTCTTAAAACAAGTGAAAGTATTTCAGATTTATTTCTAGCTTTGTGAAGTAACGTTACATCACAAAATACGATTAAGCTTCTAGCCAAATATAATTTTTTGCGAGCGTACTCATATTTTGTGGTATAACATAAGTCTGTAAATTTAGAGTTGCCATGAAAAATTAAATCAATTTAAGATGAAATGAGAAGAATTGTAATTCTAAATTGGCTAAAATTACGTCGGAATTGGTTGTGCAATGGAATAGTGGATATATTTTTATTTGTTCATAATAAGGCAACACATATAGTACCTTTCCAGAAAAAAACATAGCTCATTTCGAAAATACAGTTCATTTACTTTGTTCTGCTAAAAGTTGCGTGAAATGAAATTACTTATTACGTATTAGTGAGTGTATTATTTCACTGAAACTGTTAAACGGAATAATTTATAAGATTCTCCTTCATATCAATTGCAATTTTACAAAGAATATAAAGAAAATGATTGTGCAAAGAAATAAAAAAAGGTTAAATTTCTCTCGGTTAGGTCTGCTTTTCAAATGCTGTTCTTGCGACAATATTTCGCTGTTTAACTTAAATCCACGCGTCATCGTAAGCTTTAATACTCATTAAGTAATTTCATTTCGAGCCACTTTTATCAGAAAAAAGTAACTGAAATTCCAGTACCTGAATCTACTTCTTAAATACAAATATCATTTCTGGTTAATAAAACAGTCAAACTAGTGGTATTAGCTACAAGAGAATAATAAAAAAAATATGAGAGCGATTTCCCACACAACTATGTGTGTAACAATTACACGCATAGTTCGGAGATCAAATCTCTCAGGCTTTAGACTACCACTACGAAATCCACATAAATTCGTTATAAATAAGAGCGATATATACATTTCCTATGTGTGTTATAAATACTTTTTGTCTAATCCAGCCCAATGCAGATAATTGTTACACACATAGTTGTGTGGGAAATCGCTCTCAGATTTTTTTTTATTATTCTCTTGTAGCTAATACCACTAGTTTGACTGTTTTATTAACCAGAAATGATATTTTTATTTAAGAAGTAGACTCAGGTACTGGAATTCAAGCATTTCGCTAATGTCGAATTTATATTTCGGTTACTTTTTTCTGATAAAAGTGGCTTGAAATGAAATTACTTGATGAGTATTAAAGCTAACGATGACGCGTGGATTTAAGTTAATCAGCGAAATATTGTCGCAAGAACAGCATTTGAAAAGCAGATCTAACCGACATAAATTTAACCTTTTTTGATTTTTTTGCACAATCATTTTCTTTATATTCTTTTTGTAAAATTGCAATTGATATGAAGGAGAATCATATAAATTATTCCTTTTAACAGTTTCAGTGAAATAATACACTCACTATGAGCAGCATATGAGTTCAGGTTACAGCTTACAATTTACACACAAGTCTGCGGTGGATTTGGGTATTGGAGAATGAGGGATTAATGGCTGTGATCAATATCTATGAAACAAGACATCTGTTGACCTGTGATATAGTAATTTTTAATGTATTTAATTAATGAATCTTATTTTAATAATTAAAGACATTGATCCTGATTCTTCAACAGACTTTGACTCCAAGTGTTAGGGGTTTCGCATTATTTATTGCGAAAAGTTTATCAAGACAGTGTCTGTTTTGTGAGAATAATTTGGAATTCATAGTGATTTATTCCGTAAGTTAATAAATATTTGTATCCGTTTAACAAAAATATCCGACTAATTTGGGTTTTTTTTTAACATACAAATCTTTAATCTAAAGAAATGCATGTTTCATTTCCTGATCGGTATGAGAAATACGAAATTCAAATAAATTAAATATCTCCTCTTCGAATGATGCTCTGCGATTCACCAAACACGACCAATTGAAATCGGGTCAATTAATCTACTTAAAATTTCCATCTATAATAGATCGAAGCGTGCTGCAAACATAATTTGCTTTAATGATATTTACAGATCAGTTTACGCTACCAAAGCCAATGTTCAGTCATAGACAGAATTATCCCTGTCAAGAGTAAGATTATTTAATTCGTTCCTCTAATATAATTTATTTTCAATTTTATTCACATATTAATAACTGTAAATCTAATAAGTAAATTTAAACATTCAATTGTAACTCTAATGACTCAAATATGAACTGATTATAGAAAGTAAGGCAGATTTAGAACGTCATATTCAATAAAAATTATATATTATTTCTTGTTGAAATGAAAAATGAGTATTTTTCAATTTTTTCCCAATACCTTTCGAGTTATTTTTCCCTTACAGGAATTGTTAAAGCGGCTGTCTAAAAGGTAGGGGTTTGGATCTGGCTTTCCTATAAACTGATATAGTCTAGTAGAACAAAATCAACCTATACATGATGTTCCTCTAGCATACAATATATATGGGCATACATATAATCATTAAATGCTTGTAATCAATAAGTTCCGGCGGAGGCGTTAGAAAAATGGAAAACTGAAAAGGCACCTTCCTATAAGCCAGATGAGTATCAGGAACAAAAAAAGTAGTCGTTACTGGGTTTTAGGTAAATATTTCTTGTTTCGGACATTCTTATTTCTAACTTTCAATGCGTTTCTCAATATAAACCATTTTATACTTCTCCAAAAGCATCTTAGATGTTCAATAAGCTGCATTTTACGTTAAGGCGCCAGTTACATGAATTCATATTTGAAAAATAGCCTCGAAAAAACGCCCCAACAAATGTTTGACTCATACATTATTAACATGTAAAAATTATACGCTATTCTGCTCTGGGAAGCAATTCATCTCTTTGGTGAGGAAAGCTCAAGCAAATATCGCCTATTGAGTCGAAGAGACCTTATTCCTTTTTTTGTATTGAAATAAAGCAACCTTGAAAAATACTCGATAAAAAATATCAAAGATTACAATGGCATACATTTGCATGAGAAATTCAAGTTTTCAATTCACTCTTTAACAGAATTCAAAAAGATATTGTTATTAAGTTAGTAAAGTAAGAATGAAAAAAATTAATATACTTAGAAATGTTTCTACTTTTTTAAATACAGAACCTTCAATATCAATAGTTAAGAGACAAGTTTTAAAGTATATGTTTTAGATTAAAAATACACCAATAAATGCTGGAAAATATAACATCCTACCATTAATAAACATTTTAAAAAAATCAGCGTACTTATTTTCTGAAACATTTTCTAAAGTTTCTATTGAATTTAAATATAAAAAAAGGAGATTTTTTAATTCATTTTTTAAATCAAATTATGTACTAAAAACATCATGAATCAAGTTCTTCAAATATTCATTCATGTTTGTATTTATAAATAATTGACGTTTATTAGCATAATAGGCCATTTTTCATTGCATTATCCCCCCAAAATTAGATTTATGCCATACTTCAAAAATCTGATTAAGGCGTTGAAATATCGTAAAAATTCAAATCGTTAGAGAGTCATTCAAAAATCTCCAGCTAAAAAAAATCGATTATGCTTCGTGATTTATGGTTGGCTAGACACTTATTAGATAATATCTTAGTTCCTTACCTGGAATAATGTGCAGAAAACCGTAAACATCACATATCCCAACTTTTACGAGTTCTTCAAAGAATACGATATCAACAATTTAAAATGGCATAAAATATTACCCATCACTCTAATAAGGTCATATTAAGTCTCGAGTAAATTTCTTCAAGAAAAGAAATATAAAGTCATTAAAGTATAATATGTTGGTTGAAAATGAACCATGAAAGATTAAATTAGATACAGTGTTGTTTGAAGTTTTATTATTCTTTCATAGTTATTGATGAAAGGATCTGAATACAAACCTTTGTTCTTTTGAGGGTTATTGAACTGTCACGATTCTTTCTCTCTTGTAAAATAGGATTAAAATATGTGTTGAATGAGGATTTTCTTACTAAAAATGCTTTATTTCCTTAATAATATTATTTTATGCAACTGTTTTGTTGTATTTTTATGTGAATGAAACATGTATTTAAATCTAGAACAATACATGCATTATTTCCTTTCAGGAATTGTTTAGTATAGTAAAGAAAGTTTTAATTGAGAAATAGTAATGTAGAAATGTTCTAATCAGAACAATTTTAATTTGCATTTTTTTAAATAATCAAATTAAGAGACTTTCATTCAATGCTTAAACAAATCTTGTTTCAAAGGTGTGTTATTAAATTTTATTTGCTTAATTTAATTGAAACGAAGTTCTATTTGCACTATTCGAAAGAAAATATATTTTATCAACGTTTCAATTAATGAGAATAATTTTAGTTTATCACTTACTTTGAATGTATAAAACATTAAACTGTAACTTTTTTTTTTCAAATACATCACAGGCAAATATATGAATTACTTGTATGATTTTGCACTTAGAAGTAATAATAGAAGATATAAATGTTTAATTTAGATTCTTTTCTACATACCTCATCAAACAAAACCGCCACAAATACTCTAAATCAGAATCTAGACGGAAACTTCTTTGTTTAAGTTGGCAATTACAGAACTCATTTGCAGAATAAACAAAATTAAGATACGGAGAAAATTAATTTACGCATTTATTCAAATGATAATGAAACAATATATAAATACGCTTTGAGAGACCATTCGTTTCAAAATACTGTAATACGGAATGAAGTATGTTGATTTCGAATCATAATCGAAGTATTTTCGAGTAGATTTAAATAAGTAATTATCTGAAACTTTATTAGATATATTTACGTAGATAGAAAGTTTACTTTCGTTATTTTGCGTAATAGTCACATGTTAGAAAAAAAATTATTTACTGATTCCATCCGTAAGGATAGGTTCCATAGTACTTTTATTCTGCTGCATCATATTTTTAAATCAACAAAAATTTATAGTTTGACTTTAAACAGAAGGACTTAAAAGATGAGCTTTAAAAGAGAAGTTAATAGACTTGACTTTTTTTTTTTTTTTGCAAAAAATCTTTGAAACATACTTTTAGACTTTGAAATGCTTGAGTTATAAGATTATTGGTTCTTTTGGCAAGTATTGTTGTCTGTTAGAATTATAGTTTTTATGTACTGGGTATTGTAATATAATACCCATTTCTGTGTGTGGGGACCGAGCTATAACGAACGTGCGCCGCCGGTAAAAAAGAGAATCATCAAGCTCTTAAAAAATCTCGATACCGAAGCAGCTGACTTGTACCATTCGCGTATTTGTCTAAAAATGATTTAAAAATTAGTTTTTAAGGAGTTGATGTCATTTATGCGTTTAGAGCATTTTTTTCGATAAAGCTCCAAATTTAGTCTCACAAATTTTAAATCAAGTGCATCTGGACTACCGGTCTTAAACTGATATGTCAAGCAGTAAATGAAAACGTATTTATCATGGCACTACCTTTATCCTTCTTCATGGAGCATTGTTACACCAAAACCTTAGGGCAACATTTCACCTCAGAATTAAGAATTAAAATTTTGAGTGTGACATTACTATATTAATGTAGTGTAAAGTTATTCCAGTGAAACTGAAGTTTCGGTTGGGGGAATATTTCAACTTTTTTATGGATAACGTTTCTCAGCACAGTTTTACGAGTTTCAATAGTTATCATAGGGGTAAAATACACAAGCCTTTCAAAAGGTGTTAAAAATCAAACACAATGTAACATTTCAATTACAATGGCATATTTTCAGGGAGAAGAATCATTTTGTTAAGTACAGTGAATATATTGGTAAGTAGTACTGAAGACGTATTCATCAAAAGTTTTGTGTATTATTAAAACATATTTTAGTTAATTAAGTTAGGTATGTTTTTAACGGACCATATAAGCTAATTAAAATTTTGTTAAAGCTGATCTAATGATTGAACCCATTTTAACCAACCAGTAAAGTACAAAGCAAATGTAACTTATTCATATTATTATTTACATGAAGTTAAACATTATTTATTTTCCAATTTATGCTCTTACATTTCAGCTTCAATTAATCCTTAAATATAAACAAGTTATTTCAGTTATGATTTACAAATTTCAGACCCTTAACTAATATAAATTAGACGTTTTATTTTTAATAAAAAAGCAAACAAACCATAAAAAATCTTATAAGAAAATTAACATACAAAAGTACAATAATCTTAATTGGTTTTAAAAAGAAATTGTTTAATTAAAAATATGATCGGCATAAAACAAACTTCCTTAGAATTTTTGTAAAAACTTATCCCAAATAAGTTAATATTATACTTCCTAAAATTTAAAAAGAAACCATGCTACATGCTTGACGGTCGCAAAATACCTAATATGTATAAAGAATTTGAAAATAAAATAGTTTTTTAGATTTTTTTTTCGACAATTTGTTGAGGCATTTTTTAACCCAAAAATAATTTTAATTTATTCATATTAAACTATTAATATCCGGATATTTTGATACAACCAATAACCTTGATACTCTAAAAAGGGTTTACAAAACAAAATAACTTTCGAGATTAATCTTCGCTTAAAAACCTATGTTTAACTGAAACATAAAACATAATCACAAGTTCAATAAAAACTGTAATTTTACCAAAGATCCACATTTCTATGGTTATAAGCCAGCAAAACGGGGTAAAAACTAAATTTTAAAAAAAAAATTCTACTAACATAACAATCCGGAAAGACCTTTTATTTTCCCTCGATTGCATTAGCATATGTTTTCCACTGATTGTCTCTTAGCGTGCATTTTTAAAACCCATTAGATATTGCACGATTTGTTTTTTAATCGTTCATACGGAAAACAAAATCAAATTATTTAGTCCCGGTCATTAAAACTCGCGCGTCCATAATGCGCCTGAAAAATAATTACTTTAACCTTGAGGGAACGAAAAAAAGCCTCATTTTTAGTACCAGAAAACCCCAAATATAATAGCTCCAAACTACATTCTTTGAATTTTCTTACCACAGGTAACGAGAAACAATTTTTTCAACGTATCCTCCCTCTCTCTCGCTTTATTTTTTTCTAAAAAATAAAAAAGAATTTTATATTTTTTTACGAGTAGATTAATGTGAGGGTTTATTCTTCCGGGATCGTTAATTGGTAACTTTTTTCTTTTACTTATCAACTTTTCCGGGAGCTTAAGCACATCGTGACTTTTTATCAGGCTTTAATTTCCGGTTTCAAGATTTTGTGTTGGTTCAAGTGGCTTCATTTTACGGGGTTGTGATAGTTCTTTATTAACTAATTTATTTTTTCCTCATATTTTTATGCAAATTTTTCATCTTTTTTTCATATTTACTTCTGCCATGTCTTAGTTTTCAGAAAAGCCACAAGGGCATAGCCAGCGGCTGAGTCATAACCGCCCCCATTGCGCGAACAAATGGACACTACAAATACTACGCGATGACGTAGGAAATCACGATAGATCACACAAATTAAATATTAAGATACCCCCGCTACAGACGCAAACCACCAATTATATAAATGCACTTTAGCATAACTAACATGCCGCGTATACTTAGAATGATGGTGATTTGACCAATGGTTACCCCACCAAGTTTGCCCGAATACCATCGAGCCTAATATAACAAAGTTTTACAATTAAAAAGACATCTACCCCGCACCCAAACACCCTTTGTGGTATGAAGAAACAAACTGGCAGAGTTAGCAGACAACAAAACACCGCAAAGGAACCCCCCAGACCCAGCCCTGACCACCTAGCCACACCCCACAACCCCCACCCCCCACACGAAACCAGATGACAATACCCGCCACCCCTCCCCACCCACACCCCCCCCCAATACATAAGACACAAACAAACGGCAGGACTCATACGACTCCGAGCACCACACCGACACTCCCGTGCCGATAGCACCCGGCACCCATCCATTCACCACCCGTCCCAATCAAAGTTTGCACTGAGTAATAAAATAGTATTTACCAGCTTCTCTATTATTGTTTCTTTAATCATAACTTAAATACAACTGAACGATTTTAAGTTGATAAAAATAGCTACTATCAATTAAAATTATGTAGTTACTAAAAATTATAACATTCAAGTAATAAATGTGTTTTACTATAAAAAACGAGTTTCAATTGGCATAATAAACATTGCAACATGTGAGCATATAAATAGCATGAGGTAAAT